>JAQISU010000080.1:717500-892500 GCA_029339505.1 Unio delphinus
TATATATATATATATATATATATATATATATATATATATATATATATATATATATATATATATATATATATATATGGGGATTTGGACTTTTAAATTAGCTTTATCATTGCAATGTTTTCAATGTGAAAGTATAATTTGATCTTTAACACTGTCGTAGGATCCGGAAGCCATACCAACCAGTCCAAACACCTACCTCTTGTTGCTGAGCGTTATTTTCATAAATCAGAAACGTTGTTGTTTTTTTTTTTTAAATTTTAAAAATGAAAGAGCATATTATTGTATTCAGATGAATTTGACAAAGCAATAATTACATTAGCTATCGATAAAGAAGTGTAATTAATGCTGATGGAATATTGTTTCATATTTGGGTGTACAAATTATACAATTTTCAGATTAATGATATTTTATCTTGTTTCATTTTCGTTTAGAATTTTGAACATCAAGTATCGGACGGTACATGCAATAACTTTCAAATCTGCTAGGGTCTTTAACAAGATTTCAGATTGACACCTGCAAATTCATTTAGAATAGCCTTATTAAAATTAGCTTAATTCTGTTTAACTTTCCTTGCATTAAAGATGTAAGTTTTAAAAATACAATTATTTCATAGATTTTGTCCTACTACTTTGGTACAGTATTATCCACGTGACCTGATGTAAAATTGCAAACAGTATTATTTTAAAGAAATGACACTGCTTGTAAGAAAAAGCCCTACAAGTCAATAATAAATAAATACTCACAAATATTCATCTTTGTTTTTTTCTGTCGTTCACTCGTTCTTTCTTAGTATTAAATTATACTCATTTTTCACCTGAAGTACGTTTATGTAATATACGTATGCAAACACATTCATTCGAGGATATACATACCCAATGCACCAGATGAAATGTGATAGACACACATACAGAAAGACAGGCAGAACAGGTGAGAACCACAAATGTCCTTTACATGCATAGTGGGTCTAACATAGATATTTCTCCACATTATATACTCTAAAATTTCCATCCGTTCCAGGAAATAAAATTAGAATAATCATCTAGGAGACTCGTACGTGCGCCTGTATGTTCAAGCACGGACGACATATCTGCATTTTGAAAGAAACTCAAGTTATTTCATTTAAAATATAATTAACATTAATAGAAATGCTACAGTCTAAATCAATAATAAAAGAACTTGAAAAAGTTAGAACTTTTTTGTTGTCGTTCAACATAAATTTACTGCTATGATTAAAACTGTAAAAATAAAATAAACATCTTTGTAATATTCTTTAAGCGAGATAAATTGCAAGAACTTTTTACGCAGCGATACACCTTTGCACAATCAAATAACACAAACTAGTACATAATGTAGTAATGGAAAGATAATGAAGATCTGAAACGGGCAGAAAACATTTATTTAAAAGCTGGCTGCAGCGCAAGTTAGTGAAAAAAAATAAAAGATGAAACAACAATTTATCAAATATTGATAGAATTTCATTTTAAGAGAGTGAGATATCGGTCTTGTTTGCAAACTGTGAGCGGTTTGTCAAATTTTTTTGATCTACGTCTACCATCTCTAATTATTGAACTATCCGGAAGTGAGCTGCACAGATACGCCCTCTGGTGAGCGAGTAACCGTGAAACCCCCTATAAGACGCTCTAACCACTTAGGTCATTGACGTGGTCGACGAAGAAGTAAGCAGTGTGTATTCAGCAATACCTTGGAAATATTAAAAAGTTTCAAATATTAAAATAAAGAAACTTCTAATTCAAATATTGCTAATCATCTCTGCAGTTTGAAAGTTGAAACTGGACGCTCAGAAATAATACAGTACGGATATCCCCAAACTGGAAACTATAAAAATCGTTAAGACATTAAATTCGCGCTTGTTGCAATCGATTTTCTTTTTTTTACTCAATCGTTTTACCACAGAATAAGAAACTCTTTTTGCTGTGTCAATGTTCAAGTCCGTTTATAGGGTCTATCTATTCATTAGTTTACAATTTGTCTATATCATTTTACCACCAAATACAAACATATCTTATCCGATTCAGTTTTAAATTAACATATTTATGTTCCCAATCATGAAGATCCACCACAATAGCTTTAACCGCTCCGGTAGTCTAGTGATTAGAGCGTCCGCCTTTGAAGCGGGAGGTCGTGGGTTCGATCCCTGGCCGAGACTCGATTGACGCTCAGAATTAAGAGGTTAGTGTTAGGACTTGTCGGCCTGGTGTCAGGATAATGTGACTGGGTGGGACATCATGCTACATGTCTGCAGCATTGTGCCACACTGCTAGAAATCACTATAAACTGCCTCGCTGAAGACATTATAGCGATCTGACTGAAAAATTGTTAAAATTAGGTTAAACATTCTAATCAAACAAACCCTCAATAGCTTTTATTTCTTTTGTCAAATAGGACATTACTACATTGTCAACAACAATAAACTTAATCAGTTGACGATGCGCTAGAGGCTTGTATTATTTTAAGTTGTTCAAGCGTTTGATGTATCGTGTATTGTCATTATATTCGTCTCACTCAAATCTCTGTTCGAATACACGTAGATTAATACAATATATTTTATCATGATCCATTCATATTTATCTTGGTTGTACTAACCTACATGTTTTGAATTGTAATTTTGGTGAAATATTTATCTTGTTCGTGCACCTATTACCAATCACCTTAATCTTTAAATCAATTATTATGTAGTTGATGTTAAAACAATAATAAATTAATGTTTTTTCTACCTTATTCATTTTATTTGGCTTTAGAGGCATTTTTGTCTTGGTATTGACTATATAATGCCGAGAAGGGGGAGAAAAACGATTTTCACAAGGATGTGCTGAGACAGCCAACCTAGGGTGGTCATGATTTTGTATCGAACCTGTCACTCGTTCATTACAAGTCAGTCAATCTAAAAACTTGTCACTCGTTCATTACAAGTCAGTCAACCTACAAACCTGTCACTCGTTCATTACAAGTCAGTCAATCTACAAACCTGTCACTCGTTCATTAAAAGTCAGTCAATCTACAAACCTGTCACTCGTTCATTACAGGTCAGTCAGTCTACAAACCTGTCACCCGTTCATTACAAGTCAGTCAATCTACAAACCCGTCACTCGTTCATTACAAGTCAGTCAATCTACAAACCTGTCTCTCGTTCATTACAAGTCAGTCAATCTGTCACTCGTTCATTACAAGTCAGTCAATCTACAAACCTGTCACTCGTTCATTACAAGTCAGGCAATCTACAAACCTGTCACTCGTTCATTACAAGTCAGTCAATCTACAAACCTGTCACCCGTTTATTACAAGTCAGACAATCTACAAACCTGTCGCTCGTTCATTACAAGTCAGTCAATCTACAAACCTGTCATGCGTTCATTACAAGTCAGTCAATCTACAAACCTGTCACTCCTTCATTACAAGTCAGTCAATCTACAAACATATCTATATCGAATGTATCATGTTCTTTTCGAGAAAATACCAGTCTTTCTGAGATTTTTAGTGCCATTTTGGCATACCCATTTCACAATTAAAGTAATTTGTACATACTTCGTTAAAGCTGTTCTAAGCTATTCCATATTTTATCGTTATTCATTTTCACCCGATTTATAACAGCATTATGAAGTTTAATTTTTTAATGAAATTGTATTTTCGAGCTTTTTTGAAAAATATCGTAACAGAACAACAGACTGCTTTTTTACAATGGAATATGTAGTTTACCATGTAAGAGTTTTCTATCACATCCCATTCAACGTACTCATAGTTACATTATTATATATGATCTAAAGGTACAAATCGTATCTACCCGAATCTTTCGTTTCAATGAGGTAGCATTTCAAATTGTTTGCTGACTTGCCTCAATTCCTACGTCTCCGCTTTCTATTATAGTATAACGAGAATAGTATCTAAATCTATGTGCAATATAAGTTTCAACGAAAGTACAATTTTAAATTTTATTACATAAATAAAATCATATGATACAAATATAATATATGCATACAAAATGATAGGAAGTGAAATGTACACATCAGTCCAACCAGCAATGATATGAATTCTAGTCACAAAGCATGCTAGAGGTAATGAAGCCATGACAGCAGAGACAATTACAATGAACATATGAATACGTACATGAGATACAGATATTTCAACAATAACAGTAACAAATTTCATAATTTGCAAAATAGATGCTTTTTATTCCATATTTATCATTTCACGCTTTGTTATTATTTCATGCCTTGTTAATCATTTCATACATTGTTCATCATTTCATGCATTATTTATCATTTCGTATCGTGCTTATCATTTCATGACTTTATATCATTTCATATCATGTTTATCTTTTTATTTTGTCTCATCTTAACCCACAGAGAGACTGTGTCCACTGGACAGAAGTTATATTCATGAAAGTCATTTAAGCATTTGTCTCGTCTTGACCAGCAGAGAGACAATGTTCACAGGCCAGATACATAGATATATGTGACCATTTGTCTCGTCTTGACCAGCAGAGAGACAATGTTCACAGTTCAGATACATAGATACATGTGACCATGATAAAGACTGTGTCCACCGGTCAGAAGTTCGATACATGAAAGTCATTTAAGCATTTGTCTGATTTTGACCAGTAGAGAGACTATGTTCAGATGTCAGAGGCTAGATACATGTAACCATGAAATAGACTGTGTCCACTGGTCAGAAGTTCGAAACATGAAAATCATTTAAACAGAAATCTCTTTTGAACAAGTTACATGTAAACGCAAACATGAAAGTTCAATTCTACAAGGTTGCTATCTTTGGTCATTGAATATATATATATATATATATATATATATATATATATATATATATATATATATATATATATATATATATATATAATAACATTATCATAGATAGAGCATATTCCTGTTGATGATATTGTTAAATTCATTTCAGTCAGCCGTACCGGATGTTTTTCTCTTTTTTGAAACTAATGTTTCCCAGAACGTTGAATATATTTACGTTTCCTAAGTAGATGTAAGCATATATTTTAAGAGTGCAGTAGGAATGGATATATCGTCATTAGAAAAATACAAATTATTTCCACATCAAGTGCAATATTCTAAACGTCTACCGTAAATTCTTTATATTATGCAATTTTAAGGCGAAAACGGATCATTTTCGTGGATACGTTTTTTACATTACTCCATACAGGAAACGAAGTTGAGAAATTATGCAATAATTTTAGCAGGGTGACGTTTTACAAATTTATCATGTACAAATACTACTTCAAATTGTGCATCTAGTCAAAGAAATGACTGTTTTAAAACGCAAATACAGAGATTTTTAATTTTACTAACAAAAATGTATTGCGCTTATTGATACGGTACACTGTTGTGGCATGAAGGTGCTAAACAAACATCGCATATTGTTTACGACCAACAGATTTCAGAGAGTAACACTTTAAGCAAAATATACTAATCGTTGCGATTATACGTGCATGAATTTTGGATTTGTATTCTATTCATTTTTGCATTCAAGAGTGGCATTTAAGAATTGAAAACCTTCCAGTCTAGTATGGATGCAAACGCATCCCACACAATTCCCAATTTCGTGATAAATTAACACTAATAAATGCCCGATGTTTCGATCATTTTCAGCCATTTTCATATTTTTGCTTAGAGTCGAAATGGCCACTTATAGCATTTCTTTGTTACGATATTTAACCAAGAATTTTTCACAAAAATGTTGCACTGAGTCATGAGTTTAAACGGTATAACATACTTATGAATATTATTAATATTTGGCAGGATTCACGTGGAAAATTACCTAAAATAACTAGTTACTAGAAGAATAAATTTTGTTGTCTGAAATTCATTTTTTGGCATATGGTATGGTGCCTTTAGTTTGATTAAATAAATATATACAAGAGGTTCTAGAGTATTGACACGTTTTAAAATCATCCTGGTCTGAAGAGAGAGAGAGAGAGAGAGAGAGAGAGAGAGAGAGAGAGAGAGGACAAATACAGTTTGCATACATATATAAATACATATCTGAAACAATATACAGGGGCAAATATATTTCTCAAATGGGAAACAAGTGTTCCAGAAGTGACATCGTCACGATGATGTCCTTATCCCAGTATATATTGAAATCTATAATAATGAGATTGTCACAGAGTCTCTATGACTAGCTTAAATAACAAATATAAACGATACAGCACCACCTTATAACAATTAAAAGTGAAAAAATAATCTCAATCATAACACTATATTACGTAAAACTTTGGTAATTTCGGTCAGATTTCCAAAAACGGATACATCATGATTTTGTTAATATCTATCATTACAGAAGGCTGTAAATTAAATGTTAAAAATGCCAGGCTCTTCAAAGAAAAGCAAAACTATTATGGATATTTCTTGTTCAATATTTCCAAAAGCTTTGTAATTAAAACGGAAATGTTGTACAAAAACAAACAACTGTACAAGTCTATACGCTCATTGAAATTAGGTACGCAACTGTACAAGTCTCTCAGCTCGTTGAAATTAAGCAAGCAACTGTACAAGTCTCTAAGCTCATTGAGATTAGACAGGCAACTGTACAAGTCTCTAAGTTCATTGAAATTAAGCTAGCAACTGTACAATTCTCTAAGCTCATTGAGATTAGACAGGCAACTAACTGTATAAGTCTCTCAGCTCATTGAAATTAAGCAAGCAGCTGTACAAGTCTCTAAGCTCATTGAGATTAGACAGGCAACTGTACAAGTCTCTAAGTTCATTGAAATTAAGCTAGCAACTATACAATTCTCTAAGCTCATTGAGATTAAAGTCTCATTGAGATTAATACGAATTTGCTTCTTGAACAACAGGTACAAGAAGCTGAGTCTACCTTTAGCCAATACGAAGAAATAGTTCGTCGAAGTTTACTATTTCTTTGTTCTGTGAAAATGCTATCCACTACAAAAGAGGAAAGATAAATAATATATTGTAAACGCTATAGATATTATCAAATGAAGAATATCATCTATGAAGCATCGGTATTAAAACGTAGGCAAAGGAAAAACTAAGAAAAATAATCTAATAAAAAGATAGATTCCAAACAAAAGGCGGTATGGCAGGAGACCGATTATGAATGAAAGGCTGTATAGCAGGAGACATTGTCTCATCAAAAAGTTGCCGTGCAATAAAATTCGGTACGGGTTAAAGGTAGTAGAGTTCCAATATTTTGACATCTGAAAAAGACTTCGTTTTTTGTACTATGTAATGAGAAATCAATTAGAAAGACATTGAGACTTATCATTAGTTGACAAGACTTCGTTTTTTGTACTATGTAATGAGAAATCAATTAGAAAGACATTGAGACTTATCATTAGTTGACAAGACTTCGTTTTTTGTACTATGTAATGAGAAATCAATTAGAAAGACATTGAGACTTATCATTAGTTGACAAGACTTCGTTTTTTGTACTATGTAATGAGAAATCAAGTAGAAAGACATTGAGACTTATCGTTAGTTGACACAGACTTCGTTTTTTGTACCATGTAATGAGTAATCAATTAGAAGGCATTGAGACTTATCGTTAGGTGACATAGTTAAATGATCAATAAGCAAGAAAGCGTAAGGATCCCTGTTATAGCTACTTGTACATAAGTAAGCATATAGACAGTTAACCTAATCAAAATAAATTTGAAATACGGTACTGCTCAACCTTATTAAATACAGCCGGCTATGTCACCTCATGTTAAAACAGTAATGTAAAAAATGTCTTGACTAAATGGTACATTTGTACAAAATATTTTGGGTTTGAAATATCAAGGATATGAAGCAACTTGGTCGCAAAACTTGTCAGGTACAAATTGTTACAGGTAACAGCACATGTCTCAGGTACAAAATGTCTCAGGTACGAAATGTCTCAGGAACAAAATGGATTGGGTATAGCATGTCTTGGGTACAATATTTCATGGATTCTAATTGTCGTGGGATTGATTGGACTTTGCGCAAAGTTTCCTTGGTACTAAATATTTCGAGGGTGATATTGTCCTGATTACAAATTACCTAATATAAAAATAAGTTTGGGTACTGAATGTCCAGGACAGAAAATACCAATGTCATGAGCATACATTTATGTACTTGTTTTCAAAGCCCTTTTGTATTTAGTGTACAATGTGTGTTTCAGCAATAAATAAAAGACCAATACAGATATGTATGATGCGAGATTGATTGACTGGTGTAAAAGTTATAATGATTCTCTTCTGATATAGTTAAATAATAACCATTTTAACCGTATCATCAAAGTACCACCACACTTTGTCTTCATACGCTCCCTTCTAAAACGGCAACAGATTACCAGTCAGGATTTTTGTGTGGTACAAGTGCAATCATTCTGGCAATGGATCTGAGCGGATTCCCATAATGGTTTGGATAAATAATTTTCTGAAAAAGACAGAAACATTAATGTCAGTTTAAGTTTTTCAATGATGTGCATGTGATGTGCATGTCCTTTGCAAGAGTTTGGTGGTACCTACACGCATTTCATTTTCTTTTTGACTGTGTTTTATACCCTCTAACGGTGTGCATCACTTTGTAAGATTTGAATGCTAACACACAGCGATGAAAGCTACACAAATGTCAATTATAAATAAAGGGTAGTTTTAATAATTTCAGTAACAAAAAATTAATATAAACCAGGAGGTTATTGTTTCTAATAATCAATACATCTCTCAAAAGATTCTTCAGTTTGACTATACAATAGCTGAGCTTTTCTAAGCATATTTCAGTGTTTATAGATAAACGCAAGCAAGGCAAATATCGGTGTTACGTTGGTCTTAAACAAACGTCATTGTTTAGTCTGGTTTTAAATAAATGCGAACAAAGTTTGACTCAATCTGTAAAGATAAAATAGAAATGTTATTGGTTTGTCAAAGTTGAGATTAAAAGTGCCATTGGTGTAACAGAGTTGACATTTAAAAATGTGATTGTTATGTCATAATTGAGATGAAAAACTCTAATTGGTATACTAGAGTTTAGATTACAAATATCGTTGTTATGTCAAAGTTGATATAAAAAATTTCGATGGTATGTCAGAAGAGTTGAGATTAAAAATGTTATTGGGATGTCATATCTGAGATTACAAATAGCATTGGCATGTCAGAGTTGATATTAACTCGAACATAAACTGTCAGTTGCTTGACATCTTTTAATTAAACAGATAGAAAATAAACTTTCTTAATTATATCAGTATTTAACTCTATTGTTTTAAGCGTTTTGTTCTTATATTCTACCTTGTTGTTTGCATACCTCAGTTTTGGATGTAATCTGTAAAAGGTGATTTTCCTAGTACAGTCAGTTATGCCATTGATTGTTTTGTTTTACAGTACACATTACATCTCTATATTGAATAAATTTCACAACAGAAAATCATCCCAAAATAAGATCGTTACACATTATTGTGCATATTACATGTATTTAGGATGACTAATATGTTTTCTTGTCACAACATACAAAATGTAGAGGACAAAATGATGCTGCATGATGTTAAGGCAATCTAGAAAAAATCAGGAGATTCAAGTCCATATATGGAGAATAACAATAATCAGTGTAGAATATTTTATTATGGAAAAACATTATTATTAAAATCTGAAATCACGTTTGAATCACGATTAGTCTGGTTCCTTAACATATCTTTATTCACACACTACGTAGTGGACATTTTATGTAGTAAATCCGTTCATTGAACCAGACATTGTATAGTGTAATCTCATTCATCTATCGAACGACATTGTGAACACATGGGGCAAAATTACATTAGCCTTATTAATAATTTTTTTGATGAATACAATTTTGTTTACCTCGTTTATTATTTTCTTCAGTTTCGGTGCAGTTTTCGGTTTCGGTTGGGTCCGTGGTTTCCTGTGCTCATTTGCCTTATACGATATGGGATCCGTATTAGGAAGTTTATATTCAAAGTGTTTATTATATCCGGTTTCCGAAGTGTAAGGTTTGTATTCATATGGTTTGACCTGTCTCTTCAAAGGGTCCGTGTATGTCGGCTTAAATTGCGTAGGCTTATATTCCTTGTGCTTGTAGTCGATATTCGTCGGCTTATATGGTTTGTACTTATACAGACCATTTCGTGAATCAAGGAGAGAACGACTGCCGGTCAAGCCCATGCCCCCTGAAAAGTACAAAGAAAGATAACCATTCACAGAAACATTCGAAACACCTGACCCAATAGGGACACAACCTCATGTGCGAACGAATTAAAGTCAACATTTTAAAATTACTGATAGAGTTTAGAAAATATCAGCAAAATTGTAACCTTGATCCTTGCTATCCCCAGTGAATGACATCTAGAACTAACATTCCGTTTTATTATGGGATGTCGAGTTTGATATCATTTTTTTTCTACCAAAGTTAGGTAATTTGTAGCATGGTCCCTAGACCGGAGACTGCGCACTACATTGGAAGCAAACATACATATCTAAAACGTAACGTATATCTTTCGAATATTACACAATTTGAAATATAACAACATATGAATGGTTTTTATTTTACAGAGAGACAATGCACACAATATTAAGATTTGTCTGAAGATCTGATCATAATTACTTGGCAGGGGGAGGGGGTGTCCAGTAAATATGTCAAATACGTGAAGGAAAAAGAAAACCTGTCAAACAAACATACCACATATTCAATAAACAAACATTTGCAAACAAATCTCATGAATTTATTTTCCACCGTTCTTCTGTTAACAATGTCAATGCCACACCACCTAAACAATATTTAGCTGTTAAACAAACAACGAAGGGAGTGCGTTTGCACAAAGAAGGCTGGGCGGATATGACAACCACTCTCTCCTTAAAGGAGACTAGAAACCAGTGGAAATATACAATAATATTAAATACACTGCATAGAAAAACAAGATTCTGATGCGTCGTGTGCGACCGTACTGCCAATATTGAGATATTGGCATATCTTCTAGGCGCTGAGTTTCCGTGACCTCGTATGCATATTATCCGCGCCTATTCGGTTACTTTCGGAAAGTGACGTCATACTAGCAACTCCAGCATCCAGACCTACAGTTGCAAGGTTCATTTTATATAGAGTACCATGCCGTTTTGCTTTGCTTACGGGTGTAATAGCATACATATAAAAAGGCTGTGGAGTTCATTTTTTTTTCTTTTCCGAAAGATATAGGCATACAAAAAGTATGGATTCATTATTGCAAGCGAGTTGATTTCAAAGCAACACCATATAGCACTCTGTGCTCATTACATTTCTCAAAGGAATGTTACCAGAGGGATCCTAAAAAACAGAACCTCTAGGATACACGAATGCTAAGCCTAGACTATAAGTTGAAACTGTTCCAGATATACCATTGTATATTTTAAATACTGGTAAAGAGTGTCAAATGTACGAGTTACGAAAATAGGCAGAAGGCCGATTAAGTGCTAATAAAAAATATGACAGCCCGACACCTGATCGTGCTGATGAAATGAGTAAATGTTTTTTTCTTCTTCAAGATTACAATCTAAATAAAGTCATCACTGTCCTATGTGTAATTGAGATCTGACTTTAATCAAATGGAAGCTTGCTAAAAAAAATAATAATAATAAGATCATCAACCCTTGAACTGTCGTGTTTCGAGAAAAACAATTTAAGTAATTTAAAAAAAATATTAAAAAAATTATTTAAAAAACACAACCTTTCAGTCTATGCCTATTACACGCAAAATGTATAAACGGAAATCTGTAGTGATTGGAACTGATATAAAAATGTCCCTTTGGCAGTTTAAATAGCAGCGATTAAAAGAAAAGAGATCCGATATAAAATCAAAGTTTCACATTAACTGGCTGACAATAGAAATTGGGGGAGGCGACTTTTGACCCGCCCATTTGCCCCAATGTGCAATTACTCTCTGTGATACGCCTTATTATCCCCCAGGACAAGACCGTTTTTTTCATATTTTAGTCTGCATAATAGTTAGAGGTTAGAATTAAGTACACAAACATAATGGCAGTTTAACACATTAACAATTATTCCTTATCATTGCACTTATCTTGTGAAATGGACTGGCTCTCTGACATAATTCAAAGAAACCATGTGCCAGAGAGTGTATGTAAGCACCAGAAATTCATTGGCAAATAAACGATGCCGAAGTTTGTTGTAACTTCGAGGCCAAAGACTTCATTTTAAGAGTTAAAATCTGCAGTCAAACGTTACCGTACATGTATGTGGCCATTGTTTTCCCACATTTTATATCCCACCCTATTTCCTTTAGTTTAAGTGTTAAGATATGTAACACTGTTTACTGAATTAAATATTTATTTTGAATTAGTTTTTTAGGGGCACATAAACTGCGTCGTATTTTTTTTTTATTTCTTCTTTTAATTTAATTGTGGTAATGAAACTTTACATATATGGTAGAGGAATGTCAAGTATTAACTGGCCGAGTTTTTATGGGGCGGAAATGGAGATTTTGTTTGCAGAGAAAATTAAGCAGCCTTCATTGTGATAATTCATGAATTTTAAACTAATTGGTGACAACTTTTTTACAAGAAGTACTTCTGTAGTAGTTAAACAATCTGAAATTTACGTGAATAATGTTTAATCTTAAACTATTTACTGAAGATAAAAACTGTCCTGTGATATTAATTATTTCTTCACTACAATATTCACAAGTGATAAAATAGAATATGACATCTGTGGACTGCACACTTGATAAAACAATTATATATGGATTTTCTTCTTCTGAGAAATGAAAATTGAGAGACATATTGAAATAATCGGGAGTTAACTGCGAAAAATTAAGAGAGATATTACCACATAGGGAGGAAATACCTCCAAAATTGGAATTTATTTTCTTTCTTTCTTCTCCCGGCTTGAAAGTTAACATATATGAACTGTTCGGGTTTGTGGAATTTCAGTCAGGGCTAGTAAGTTTATTTAAATCATCAGCCCGGGATCTGTGCTTAAAACATTTCTTTCAGCACTGACCAGTACAGTACGTAATCTATTTTAACGAAGCATGTATATACTTACATATTTGTCATACGCTAACTGCAGCATGCATGTAAAATACACTGTAATTGAATCATAGAAAGGAAGCTTCTTTATGTTGAAATTAATTACGTATGATTTCCTCCTCGCAGATTTATTTGTGGGGTGTTGTTTTTTTGTGTGTGTGAAAAATTACTTCCGATGAAAACCGTTATCAATGGCCTTTCTCGCTTGCCATGTTTCTGTTTGTATACGAGGACTGGCTAGTGTGACGTCACGAGACCACGTGATCTGTCGTCTCATTAAAACTCGGAAATACTCGGCAATTTACGGAATCATTGTATCTTCTTCACAATATAATCAATATCCGCACACGATATTTTTTTTTAAACATTATATTCGAATTAGAATTTGTAAAGAATTACATTTATAAAATAAAAATTTTCATTTCTTGTCTCCTTTAACGATGCAGAATTTCGATGTTCAACTTTGGCCGTCGATCTTAACTACATGCAGACTAGTTCTCGAATCAAATAATATAGTTATTGTCCTGAACAAGAGAGGATGGGTCAGATGTTCAGACGCTATACATCCGCAACATGATCACATCCAAAGCCTCGTCAAAATCATGAACCTTAAATAAGGACGTTTTTCAGAAACGAAAATAGGATGGGCGGACGGAAGGAAGGAAAGTCAGACGGACAAAATAACGAAATGATATAACGGAATTAAAACTGAAATGTTAATTCTTATATAATTGAGAACGGAAGATGGATAGAGGAATTCAACTCTACATGCTTTCTCGAGTTCATTCGTCTCACAACCTCATTGATGGTCGCAACTTTGGAACACAGACTACTCTATCGTGAAAGAACGGAGTCACCCTATCATTATATATATATATATATATATATATATATATATATATATATATATATATATATATATATATATATATATATATATATATATATATATATATATAAAGGTTACACTGACTAATGATTTCCAATGACAAGTATCTATCCGTCATTCCGTCCATCAATCCATCAAGAATATCTCTGTCCAAATGTACATAAGATAATCTCTCTTGCTACATATCCACTCATATTACCATCCATCCATTACATATTCATTTATCATTTATCTACATATATTTATCTACCTATTAATGTATCGCATATATTTATCTATATATCAATCCATCCTTATTTATATCCGACCACATGTGGATCTCTATATCTTTAAAACAGATCCATGTATTTTCGTATCAGATTCATACATCTTTTTATATATTTTGCCATGCATATTTCCATTTGTGTGTGTGTGTGTGTGTATGTGAGAGAGAGAGAGAGAGAGAGAGAGAGAGAGAGAGAGAGAGAGAGAGAGAGAGAGAGAGAAAGAGAGAGAGAGAGAGAGAGAGATTACCTGTGACAACTGTGGTACGCTTGTTGTTGCCTGACATTTCAAATGGTTACACTTACATCTTGTCTGAATTCTCTTCGTACATCCTTGTAAACAATGGAACTAAAAGTCAGTTGAAATACACAGTTTATCAAATTACAAACGTGTTAATCCTTAAACTCTGAATGTATATGTTATTGTTACCTTACATTGAAAGTTCGTCCATGTTTTCTGAATTAGTCTGTAGGACACGATCACTGTTTTCAAACAGAATGTCTACCTTGTTTAAATCTAGCATATTATAGTGTCATTAAGGTTCGCCAGACTTGCCTTGAAGGTACAGTATGGATACACTTGTACGACACCTGGTGTATGCTACTAAAATAAAAAATAAATGACATTGAAAAGGGTCTATGCACTTAAAACATTCTTTTCTCGTGTTAAAATCAATGTCATAGTGTTGAACCCCAAATAACAACACAAACTGCATATAAAACAGAGTAAGACAAATGCATATCCACATGCAGAAGTAACGGTAATTACGACGAAGATGACGATAAGAGTAACGATATAATATACCACCGTGCTAATGCACTGTTTGGTAAGTACACGAATAACCATCCCCCAAAAGATAAGGGCTTTTGTTTCAATCAATAGTCTTTTCTTAAACCGACAGCTATAGATACGGCTCACGTGATGTGAAGACAAATCTCACAACCCAACAATACAATATAATGAAGCCAAGATAAAGCCTCATATATAGCATGTATGTATGTATGTATGTATGTATGTATGTATGTATGTATGTATGTATGTATGTAGGTATGTAGGTAGGTAGGTAGGTAGGTAGGTAGGTAGGTTTGTGTGGGTTCGAGTCTCAGATTCGGCTAATGTGGGTACGTGAGAAAGCCTGGTCAGTGATTCTTTACGGGCGTTTTCCCGGGTTCTTCCTCCACCATTAATTGTGGCCGCCATGTATAGCCTATCATGTGCTGAAAAATGGCATTAAACCCTACAACAACAAAGTTGTCAACAGAAAATGACTGCGTAATTATATCAGTACGTATGAATTCTAACTGAGTTTATGTTGAAGATCTTTGATAATATTGACACATGAATCCATGATTTTCTCAAGCAAGAAATGATGAAATGAAATATATAGTGTTACCGTACCCACCCGGCAGATTTCCTGAAATTCCGACATTTCTCAAAAGTTGCTAGAAAATTGTGACAATTATTCTTCGATTTAAATATTCTACTGAAAATAAACATTTGTTTGCACGATAATTCTCAGCATATATATCATGTTTCAGGTAGGGAAGATTGTTTGATAATTAGATGAGTTTAGAAATATAAACGAAAACATCGCTTGTCGTTGTTATGACAAATTCTTGAAACATCATATTTTGATTAGCTCTAACTTAACATGGACTGGTATCCGTGTCGCAAAACAAATAAATTAAATAAAAGTTCAGGACTTCCGATGCTCACATTGCTGAAAACAAATACCATGGATATTACGTTGTCTACCAACGATGCATCATTGAGTATCAAGCTCGTTCAAAGCCCTTACATACAATTAGAATGCACGAACTATATAATCAAATCATTGTTTAATTTTACCGGAAAAAGGAGCCCCACCCCCCTCCAACGACCAGGTATTACTCAACCAGATAAACGTCTTCTTACTGACTAAGGTGATTTTTATATTAACATATATACTCATGTTCTTCTTGTTGATTATTTAACTTCTACTAAGCATGTCATCTCCTTTCTTTCACTCTGATTTACCAATCTATATTATGTTAAATCTGTCATAAATCCAAGCCATTAATTAACAGACATGACTACAAACGAGTCTGACGAAAACGACTGGCGAGATAATTATAGTTAAACGCGTTCCAAGCAGAAACAAGTTTGGATGGAAACCAGTCAAACAAACGGATTCATATGGTAAAATGACCTCGTCACGATATTTACAGTTCCACGTATACCACTCAAGTACCCGACATTGCAAGATCTCCTGTTACACACACGCTATCACTTGTCGATCAAGAACTTTAATAATTTCAGTAAAGTGGGTTCAGTAAGGAGAAATAATGATTTGTTTCTTAGTAGTTCATATATTTTAGGAATCCATTACATATTTATCGATTCAAAAAAGTCTCATTTCTGTTAACAATGCTATTCCAAAGATGATAGAATAGGGTCCGAATTTCATCAACATCTCGCAAACCAACAGGAACTGTGAGGGTGCCATGACAACTCACTATAAAAATAGAAGTTGCTGATCAAATCAAAATGTGTAACTGGTATTTACAATTATTATAGGTGTGTGGGTGATTGTGTACTTAATCGCTTAATTTCTCTCTCTCTCTCTCTCTCTCTCTCTCTCTCTCTCTCTCTCTCTCTCTCTCTCTCTAAATGTTATGGCAGCTGATGACTGCGGGGAAGCAAATATGGTGGTTATTTGCACATACACGTAATGCGCAATAAGTGTAATGTATATATGCGAAGTTAGCACACTTCTGTTTTCACCTTCGTTCACATTCCGCCATATTTTATTTTGATATTGGACTAATAATTCCAATTATGTTTATTTTGTTTCAGACTGTGGAATCACAATGAAATATTCGGTTTGTTCTCTTGCAGGCTTCTGCTCATGAGCTGCATTTTTCTCGATACGATTGAAACCCATCTATGTTCTATGATATATAAAAATATATTACCTTGTCATCTACAGTACGCGGGAAGAAATATCACAGATTTTGAGATATAGGTATGACGTCTGACCTAGGCTTCGGCAGCTGAGTTTACTTTTCCCTGAGTGAAACGCTGAAGGTTTCTGTGTTTTGTGTAAGTAATTGTTACCATATAATTGTGGCATGCTTTATACAATAGCTAATAGACATGTAGCTTGCTTTCTACAATAGCTGATATACTTGTGGCATGCTTTCTACAATAACTGATATATTTGTGGCATGCTTTCTACAATAGCTGATATACTTGTGGCATGCTTTCTACAATAGCTGATATACTTGTGGCATGCTTTCTACAATAGCTGATATACTTGTGGCATGCTTTCTACAATAGCTGATATACTTGTGGCATGCTTTATACAATAGCTGATATGCTTGTGGCATGCTTTCTTCAATAGCTGATATACTTGTGGCATGTCTTCTACAATAGCTGATATACTTGTGGCATGCTTTATACAATAGCTGATATGCTTGTGGCATGCTTTCTTCAATAGCTGATATACTTGTGGCATGTCTTCTACAATAGCTGATATACTTGTGGCATGCCTTCTACAATAGCTGATATACTTGTGGCATGCTTTCTACAATAGCTTATATACTTGTGGCATGCCATCTACAATATCTGATATACTTGTGGCATACCATCTACAATAGCTGATATACTTGTGGCATGCCTTCTACAATAGCTTATATACTTGTGGCATGCCATCTACAATAACTGATTTACTTGTGGCATACCATCTACAATAGCTGATATACTTGTGGCATGCCTTCTACAATAGCTTATATACTTGTGGCATGCCATCTACAATAACTGATTTACTTGTGTCATGTTTTCTACAATAGCTGACATACCTGTGGCATGCTTTCTACAATAGCTGACATACTTGTGGCATGCTTTCTACAAAAGCTAATATACTTGTGCAAATCTCTTTATATATGTGTCATGTGTCATTCTGCAACGATTTTGCTGTAACCTGTTTTCAGCTATCTAAACTTTGCATCATATATATATATATATATATATATATATATATATATATATATATATAGAGAGAGAGAGAGAGAGAGAGAGAGAGAGAGAGAGAGAGAGAGAGTAGATCTTGTGTGTCCTTATTTTGAATTTCCCCTTAGTATACCCAGATGGTGATAACAATCAGCGCAGTCGAATACTGTAATTATAAATCTGAAATGTGATAAGTCAATGTTTCTTTCTTCTTTGAACCGACACAGTATCAATGGAAATAATGGGACATAAATTGAATAATTAATTTAAGTGTCGGTAGGAATAAATTGTTACAGTTTTGTTTGGGCTTGTTTCTGATAAGACTTACCTGTCAAATATTTACACATCATTTACCTTACCGTTAGGTCTTAATAACTACACCTTTTTATACCTGGCGTGTTGGTGAAAAATACCACCATGTAAGGCAAATAATTTCATATGCAAATAAAACATACAGTTTTAAAAAAGAGGGTGGAGAGAAAAAATTTCAAACTATGCTTGGGGAGACCAAGAACTGAATCAAGATATATTCTCGTATAAGTTACGGATTGCGAAAGTTACGCACACCTTGAATTGAGGTTAAATAAACAGGGCTGGCGTGAATCACGTTGTATTCATTGGCGTTCTTAAAAGCGTGATATAACCTCGTATAAAGGAAAGAAAAAAAGTGTAAATAAATCACGGAGGGTGTAGCGAGCTAGGTCGTAATCTTGGGAGACATAAGTATAATCAATTTATGTTTACCTCAAAAAATATTGAGATCGAGATCGTTACATGGAGATGGGGTTTGGGCGGGGCGGGTAATGGATTGTTAAACATAATCATGGAAAGAACAATAATTTTGTAGTCTTCGTATCAATGGGTGAGAAATCGTTTTGGACATAAATACAAACATCATAATCTTGGAACTGCACATCAACTTAATTTTGTATCAAATTGATAAGTTAACAATGATAATAATTATACATATTGGCATAATTGAAATGAGTGTTAATCAAAAGTATGATTTATCTGGTCTTAGTATTGTAAGCAACACTGTTTTTTTGTGATGATTTTAGCTTTGCTTTACATAAAGCTGTACGACCCTTTCTCGGTGTTTGTGTGCACGTTGGACCCATATGTAACATTATGAACGCTTACATTTTCTTCACTGATTGTCTCCCAGCTTTGATCGATTCAATACCTTTTGAGTTATTTCCCTTGTCAATCTTTTCGTTTCTTTCATTGAGTTTTAAGGTGGATGGCGACATTTTCGTAAATTAGCCACTGACAAATTTCTTAACTTCACGCAAGGGTCTGAATGTTTGAGTTACTACTGCTTAATAATTAAAGAAATGAATATATTTGTCAGCCAGCTATTTCAGGCTTATGCTGTTCTTGAAAACGATGTGATACCTTCCATAACAATTCACGGTATGTTTTCAGTGAAATACAAATAGTCGGCTAGGAAGCTGAGCTAGCCATGTATAACAAAAAACATGTTGGTTCAAGGCAAATAGAGTATCTTGTAAACTGCATGAATGATAACAGTTTTGATTTTGTTGTTGTTGTTTTTTTTTTTTTGCATGACTTTCTCGCCTGGGCAACTGGTATCACTTTATTATAGAAAAGAGAGAAAATGGTTATATCTGGCTTTCACTTGTCTAAGTAGAATCATCTTTCCCTTGCGATTTCATGCAACATATTGAGGATGTCGATAATTAAAAAGTCAATACGACTGCAGACTTAGTACCGCTTAATTCAAACGCAGCACATCACCCGTTATAGTCAGATTCCTTTATGATTACTGATGAAACAAATGTAAAGAAAATCTGCTTTTTGTTATTCAGAATCTTAAAACCAGACCCTTCTTAGAATTTATTGCTGTATTTGGATGACTTCTGGTCTTTAGGTTGGTAACAAGGCTAGGCAGCAGTATGCAATATCAATTGAATCATTGACATTTACCGTCGAATCATCTTAAAGCAAAATGGTGGCGGATATTATTGTGCTCCATTGTGTAATCTAAATGATATAATCAATAAGGACTTGAGTTTTGAATATATTCAATATTTGTAGAAGAAGAAAGTACTAAATTAATGGGAAAGAATTTGCATTTGTTTTGCTTGGTCTATGGGTGGATCCATAAATCTCGTTATGTGCGAGGATAAGAAGAATGGGCTAAAATATTTATAAGGATTCAGTGGGACTCAACCATGTGCATACAAGGCTAAATATGTAAGTCATGGTTTCAACATCTTTCCCAGCATTGGTTCTGAGATGATAACCTTACCTACACCATGGCAGATCGAACATATATTGTAGTGTATGGTCTTAGCGACATCTATTGGTTTCATGAGTTGCCTCCCTTATTATTTTAATTCCAACTAGCCAATAACATGTAGCAGCTTTGCATTGTACATCGGCCGGAAAAGGTGGACGCGATTGACTTATTAAGGATAATTTGTAAGTTTACCATATAAAGTATGACCAAGAGGGAAGCCATAATATGTGTATTTGAGTAAAAGGTATGGGACTTAGACGTTGTATAAAATTGCGTATTTATCAGTCCATTCAAGTTGTGTCCCCTTGTCACGATTTTGTAGTAACAGCCTTCAAATTTGCCTCCACATCCAATGAAATTCGCAGACCATAAGCAGAGAAATACCTGCTCGATACGCCAAGTTGTAGCTAGAGTTAACGTATAGGAACCCTGGTAAGCGACGAGGGAGTTTCACAACAACATTTGCTATTCCTCTGTTTTTAAGAGCTATCAAAGATATGGACTTTTTACGATCAAACGGTATTTATTTGCAAATATCAGTCCATAGAGGAATACATCTTGTCGTGGTCTTTACACATAAATACATTCAACTTGATTCCAACGTTTGCACGTGCATTCCATTCCACCGATCATCCGGGACTCCAATAAAGTTAAAGTGATGTTCTGGTAACTACAATTCGGACCTGCAAGAAAACAACGATTAAAAATGTCTGTAATAAATTATATTTACATTGTATAAATGCTGCAGTTTTAATCAGAATAAAAAAATAGAAGAAATATGGTAGTTATACCGATTTTTTTAAATTAATCTTTAATTATGTGTCCAAGCTCTGATCAAGTGTTTTTAATTTTATTGTCCATCGCATATGAACTGCATTATGTAAACGATGCTTTTCACTTAGGCAGTCGGAATAGAAAACGTCACAGATGACTATAAAAATATTAGGCATATTATTTGTACTAGTATATATCTAAGTTCTCCTTAATATGGTTGCACATAAAAAAGCTACTCAACTTTCGAAAACTTGACACAAACGTTTAATAAAAGGAAATATTTAAATTATGTATAACTTGTAGACCAATTTATATCATGTATTAAAAGTATACAAAAGTTTTCGTTACGTACACTTATGTAAAAGATGGACAATCTTCAAAACAACATATTCAATGTGAAGAAGCTGTCAGTCAAAGCAAATATAGCTAAACAACATTTAACTAAATAACATGTAGCTAAATAACGGGCAAAAGTATCATATATTTTCGAACCTTAAATAAACTCAAGAGATCTGAATCAACTTATATAAATGTGACGTGTGTGAAAAAGAGTGACGAAGCGATTGACTGAGAGAGATATTGAGATATAAAGTAACTGTGGCAAATCAGAAGAGAGAGAGAGAGAGAGAGAGAGAGAGAGAGAGAGAGAGAGAGAGAGAGAGAGAGAGAGAGAGAGAGAGAGCATTGTTTGGAGTTGATTTTAGGGTGGATTCAAAATTGTGAAGCGAGAACTTTATTGAATTTGATATGCTAATTCATGACGGTGTCAACGGCTTCTAGTGAAATATATAAACATTTAATTATATATGTTGCACAAAAACACAAACCATACTCCTGGTTGATACTTATAAAATAAGGATTGTAGACAAAACATAATATTGTAGAGACACATGTTAAAATATTGTTGGAATGACAAAATGAATGAATGGTCTTTCATAGTGACATAATTTTACCGTTTGGACAATGTGGGCAGCATTCTCCGGTTGCTCTAACAGGATCAACACACGGTGGGTGCGGACACGGCAGTGGAAAGCAGTATTTTTGCCCACCCTGCATGCATGGCATTGGGCAGATCGTCACCGGATCTTGTGTTGGTGTCACTGGTTGGTCTCCGGAGCAGTGAGGGCAACAGTCCCCTGCGTTAGTTATCGGATTGTCACAAGGCGGTATCGGGCAAGGAAGAGGGGCACAAAACATCTGCCCATTGTAATTACAAGGATGTGTGCAGTCCGATCTCTTCGGTTCCGAACGTTTAGTCTGCGGACACTGATGGCAGCATTCACCTGGCACCGTAAATGGATTAGTACATGGTGGTGGCGGGCAAGGTGGCGGATAGCATAATGTCATATTTCCGACCTTACATCGATGTGGGCATGTCTTATTGGAACAATATGGGCAGCACTGACCTGGTATACTCACTGGATGTTTGCAAAGTGGAGGCGGACACGGAGGCGGATTGCAGAAGGAAACATTACCCACTTTGCACGCAGGTGGATGGGGACACGTTTTATTCGGACAGTGTGGGCAACACTCTCCAGGGGTCAACACCGGTTTTTTACATGGCGGTAGAGGGCAAGGAACGGGCCAACAATGTGTTCTGTTACCCTGTTTGCATGTTTTGGTGCAGTTTCTCTCAATGAGCCCGCTACTGTCATCCATGTTCTCCGGACAATGCGGACAGCACTCCCCCGGTGTAGTCACTGGGTCTTTACATGGGGGAAGTGGACAAGGAATAGGCAAGCAGTACGTATTACCTCCTTGAGTGCAGCTATGTTCACATCGTTTGTTATATTCTTGTTCACTATCACGAGGAAGCCCGTCCACACAGAGAGTAAGAATCGTAATCACTAAGATATTCCGCATGGCAATTGCAAACCTTATGTTGTCTTCGCGTAAGTCAGGATCTTGATAATCAGTCCAACTATGAATCACAGGGCACCAGGGCATTGATAAGATATGATAACGACCCATTTGGTTTGGAACAAGATTATTTAGGTAGGCAAGTATACATAACTGCATCAGGAGAATCAGGAGATATAAAAAACAGAGAACCACGTTATATATATATATATATATATATATATATATATATATATATATATATATATATATATATATATATATATATATATATATTCACTTCCAATACTACCAATTTGCCTGTCGCGATCTACTTTGTATCACACTATCAATTGCTATTCAAAACCGATGAAGATGTATGTTGTTGTTGTTGTTATTATTGTTGTTATTATTATTCGACCCTCCAAATCCCTTACTGAATTTCAATAAATACAGTATAATGCTTATCAATTTAACAAAATACAGGGGGAATAAGGTGTTGTAAAACACACGTTTTTTATTATTAGCTGTTCTTGTCAATTAATAACTTAAAAAAAATAATAACACAGCCAATTTCTTCACTCTAGAATAAGTAAATATTAACACAGCCTATTTCATCATCAATGATTCTCGACTGCTCCTTTCACAAAAACTCTTTTTTGTATCATCGCTGTATTATATCCTAGATAAAATATTCCGTCTTGACTGAACATAAGCACTTAAATTAAACAGTTTTCTCAGAAGCAAATGCATTTAATTACTCTCGCAGACTAAATGTCGCGAAATCACAATGAAAATAATAAAAGCTCACAATCTATAACATTTCTGTCGTCTTCTTTTTTAAATTTTATCAAACACGTCTTTCCTACCATCTGCGAACTCTTTGAATAGTCTGTTCCACACATTACAAAACCGAATTACTTGCAAACAATGACAGAACTATTCGAACATATCCCACCGCTGCCACCAGAAATTGTCTCGTTACACGCACAGGGGTATTCACTTGACCGAGCGGTGTAAAAACTCTGACGCGAATCCCGCTGGAAGTCATACGTTTTCATCAAATTTCCAAAGACGTCCATACAACTTGAGTTGTAAAATCGAAAGTCAGACGTGTCTGCTTTTAAATACTAAATTTTACTCTACTCTAATCAATTGGAGACCACAGATGAAATAACTTGCCAAAAATTCCATTAACCGCACCTTTACATGGTTTTTCTTCATTTTCAACAGATGTCCATACCGCCTGCCGGTTATGCCATAGAAAATTTAGTTGCTATGTGTTCTCTACATATATTTCTCACTGCTGACCTTTCAACTTTGTGACAATCGATACAAATCATATGTTAATCTAAAATACATCCAAAGATGACTTAACGGTGAAGTTTTTGTCAGGGGTTGATCGGCATTTTTTTGAGCGGCTGCACTGTAAACAGAACAGCTTATACACAGAACACAGATTGCACTTGCGGATCATCACCAAGGTCTTTTTACTCCGTGTGCACTGTCGCCAAATTACACACTGACAACCAGTCTCTCAGCTCATATTCCCAAGAATAAACAATTACCTTTAAATCCCTACCAAAAATGCATCAATAAAATTCTTCTATGACCACCAAAATGAGAGAGGAAAAAATGTTCTAAAAATAGACTAGAACTACATTCGTGGGTACTGAACTGGAAATAATAATTGTGATGTGATTCCAACTTCGCCGCTCTAGGCCAGTTAATTCACACATTTTCCGGCGTATCACGCTTATATAATTATGCCTATTTTCCACAATGGGCACATAAACGGTATCTATCAAGTCCCAAGTTATTGAATCCATTGTGTAATTTACTGGTTTCCTACCGTAAATACTGCAATCTCAACCATAACACTACTATACAACATTAGATTTTAATATGGACTATGTTACACCAGAGAGAGTCATTCGGCTTGGACCTAAATTCACTACTAACGAACCCTAGCATGGTTTATATTCACTAACACTCGGCTCTGTGACGTTTGCTCCTACTAACTGGCAAATTATTTCGGGCTAGGAATATTTCCATGGTGCCGAATCCCAATAATCATACAAAAATATCTAAGAATTGCTTAATAACGGGGCGCTATCAAATATTCATACTCCAATTTATTACAATATATAAGGAGAGAACATGGTTAGTTAGATAGATGGATAGTAAGATAGATAGATAGATAGATAGATAGATAGATAGATAGATAGATAGATAGATAGATAGATAGATAGATAGATAGATAGGTAGGTAGGTAGGTAGGTAGGTAGGTAGGTAGGCAGGCAGGCAGGCAGGCAGGCAGGCAGGCAGGCAGGCAGGTAGGTAGGTAGGTAGGTAGGTACATACAAATATGCTAGCGGTATGCCACTGTTGGAATGATAAAATTAATTGCAACTCATAAACGATTAATTCTGATGTTATTGCATTTATATTAGCAGTTTACTAGCAGATATTTGAAAGTTTCTACCTATTTTCAAAATGTTGATTTTAAATAGAACATCATACAGCTTAAAACGAGTAAAATCACATTTTAAAATACCAGGCGTGTTTAATTTGGTAATCTAAATCATACTAAAAACTTCATATCGATAGATAACATTGTGAATATACTGTCTTTTAATTTCAAAAGAGAAAAATATATAGGGCAATAGCTAACAAGCCAAGACATTTTAATAGAAACGTGGAAACTATTAAAAAGCAAGGCAACGTAATCTTATCTAAAAATAGATAAAGTTATTAACCCATTGCAGCAATACATTTTTATTAACCGCAGTATTATTTAGGGTTATATAACTTAAAACATCGACAAACAGCATCATACTGCATACGACTTATTATTTACTAAAAACAAGTTGAGTCCCTTGGCAACATGTGAGCTTATGTTACTTTTTATCCGGATCATATTTTGTATTTTTATGATTTTGTTCAAAGATTGAATTTTGTTTATTGTGACTGGATAACTCTTACCCCTGCTAAGTTCCAGTTGAGTTATCTCCCTTAAATCTAAATATAAACTCTAGTAGTGTCCTGGTCAATCTGTCATAGTTGTCAATGACTGTGGTACGCATGCTGATGTAGTAGATAAAATATGTTTATATGACCAAGAATTAGCATTGAGGTATATGGAAGAACAATAGGTAACGTGATACTAGTACAAGAAGGGCAGAGATCGAAGACATCACTGTCTCAATGACATTTCTCGTATGTAACATCCCTTGCTCGGTGTTTATAGACTTACATGTCGATCCTGTCAAGTAAAGTAATGGCTGGATTACAGTCTAAAGATATGGCAGCGATATGGCAGCAGAATTGATAAAGAAACATGAACAATACAAATGGTATAACGGTACCAATTGCGCAAGTCCATATGAGCGGTGCATAAGGTGTAGGGTCCATACCATTCAGCCGTTAAGAACAAGACAAGCTTTGATTGGTGGATTATGTAAGAGTTGTACTTTCTGTTAGGCTTAAAAAAAAGGTTAGCCTCTTGGCAACATGTGAATTTATGCTAATTCCTAAATAGATCAAATTTTGTATTTTTTATGATTTTTTTTGAAAATGTAATACACATGACTGAAAATAGGGATGTTGTGACTAGATAACTCATACCCCTGTCTAGTTCCAGCAGAGTTATCTCTCTTAAATGCAATGGAGTACCTGGTTTTGTCATTGTCAAATTGACAATCTAACATTGTTCTCTATAACAGTGTGTGAGATGCATGCTAAATTAGGATAGAAAATATAGTTATCTCTCCAAATATTAGCATTGAGGTCTATGGAAAAACAATTGGTACCGTGATACCTAAAAGATAATACCAGCTTCACAGTTTATCCATAGTAACGAGTATACATAGCCACCACTTCTATACTGTCATAGTGTCATTTGGTTAAACAATGGATATTGAGATGTTTTGGTCTAATATTGACAGACTTTTACATAGAATTAGTTGAAAATAACACATATTAGCTTTGGAATGGGGCTTTTGTAACTATATTTATAGCATATATAGACTGATTGCTTTGTGACTGTGTAGTTAACTCCAATATTAGTATACAGGCAAAAAAAAAAGGTTATATAAAGTTAATATAGTTAATTTTAGCCAAAGTATTGACTATTTTATGCACAAAAGATGAAAAATCATGGATAAAATACAACTTTTTTGTTCTTGTAAAGCATGTTATAGACCAAGATTGAGGACATTCCTGGTCCATGTGTGGATAGTTCACTTGTACCATAAAGAATATTCTGGAATAAGTATTTTAGGTAGTTTGCTAAAGATATGGTATTCCTTCCTATTTTGATTTTAATTGTCCTGCTCTAATTGTCTTTTTTTGTAATCTTTTGTGTCTTTAAATTATAAATGCGATTCTCTAGTTAGTTACATAATCATTCTTGAGGTCTCCACTACATATATAATCCTGGATTTTAGGTTCTCGCTTTATCGGTAATACATTTTTGGATAATTTAATTGCATTGAAGTTAATACATGTGCATCTGAACTCATCTGTATAACATGGAGAATATATAGTAGAAAAAATAAAAAGTACAAACCTTATGTATACAATTCAGTTATCTCCCTTACATCAGACATAAAATTTCAATAAATAGAAACCCACAATGTTAGTGATGTTGAATAAATATAAGAAAAAATTTGTGAAGTATCATATTAGCTCATGGTCTTGATGCAAATTTAACAAGAAGTACTTTAATAATTTCTCCAAGTAAAGTTTACAAGTTTGAAAACTGATCCAACATGCTTTGATTGCTTTAGATATTTTTTCTGTCTAACTGAAGCCCATTATTATTAATTTCTTATTTAGAAGAAATATGAATTACATGCATCTATATTATCTACATTATTCACCCTTGTATATTAGCTGGGAATGAACACCATATCACCTGATATTTGGTGCCTGTAAGGGATGTTATAGCACAGGTGCCTTTTTTAATTGTCCCTGTACCTATTTTCCACTGCCTCCAAATATTGTCCAAGGTAACATCATCAAGCTCTCGCTTCTCATTTTTCTCATTGCTGCTTGTGTCTCCTTTAATTCCAGTATCATTAGCTACATCTCCCATTTAGATACACACTTTTCTCCTGTTTTTAAATCCATTGGACTCACTATACTCATTGTTAAACTTAGCTTTTTTTCTGTATACTAGTCCACATTTTCACACCCAAATCCATGATAACCACTTAGAAAAGCTGTTATCTACTTTATTTGGTGTCAGATTGGCTTATTGCATCAATTGTATGCACTACAGAAAGGAGGAAAGCTTTCTATTTGTATGACAAAGAGGCTGGGTAGCTTGACCTTTGTGTGAGGACTAGAGGTTAGTGACCTCTTGCATATGCAGACAGTGTAAAGTGTTCAAAGCTAATATTTTATAATTAGATTGGGCCATGTCCACCTGTCCTTGTTGTTACTTTCTGTGTTAATGAAACAATTATAAGTCCTTTATTTTAGATCAAAATGTCTCTTTAAGAGTAGAACTGGTACATGCTAACAAGTGTGTTGACCTTTGACCTTTCTATTAAACAAAATGACATAATGTGATTTATCGCATATCACCAAAGTGAAGTTTGATAAGTGCTAATATGAATAAAACACAACTCATAGTTAAAAGAATTCATTTTATTTCAAAACATGAGTTTGATAGTGAAGCAATGGTATGCAAACAAGAGTTCCAACAGCTCAATAACATTTCTATACACAATCATATAGAACATAGCTTAGTACTTCATAAAATTGTTTTTGACAAGCGAGACTAAGTACACTTGTTAGTTATATAGTCCCGAGCTTTTTCACAGATTATTGGAAAAATCAAGGTTTGCTATAGGTATAACGGTACCAATTGCGCAAGTCCATGTGGGCGGTGCATAAGGTGTAGGGTCCATACCATTCAGCCCTTAAGAACAAGACAAGCTTTGATTGGTGGATTATGTAAGAGTTGTACTTTCTGTTAGGCTTAAAAAAAAGGTTGGCCTCTTGGCAACATGTGAATTTATGCTAATTCCTAAATAGATCAAATTTTGTATTTTTTATGATTTTTTTGAAAATGTAATACACATGACTGAAAATAGGTATGCTGTGACTAGATAACTCATACCCCTGTCTAGTTCCAGCAGAGTTATCTCTCTTAAATGCAATGGAGTACCTGGTTTTGTCATTGTCAAATTGACAATCTAACATTGTTCTCTATAACAGTGTGTGAGATGCATGTTAAATTAGGATAGAAAATATAGTTATCTCTCCAAATATTAGCATTGAGGTCTATGGAAAAACAATTGGTACCGTGATACCTAAAAGATAATACCAGCTTCACAGTGTATCCATAGTAACGAGTATACATAGCCACCACTTCTATACTGTCATAGTGTCATTTGGTTAAACAATGGATATTGAGATGTTTTGGTCTAATATTGACAGACTTTTACATAGAATTAGTTGAAAATAACACATATTAGCTTTGGAATGGGGCTTTTGTAACTATATTTATAGCATATATAGACTGATTGCTTTGTGACTGTGTAGTTAACTCCAATATTAGTATA
This sequence comes from Unio delphinus, assembly GCA_029339505.1. Classification (NCBI taxonomy): domain Eukaryota; kingdom Metazoa; phylum Mollusca; class Bivalvia; order Unionida; family Unionidae; genus Unio; species Unio delphinus. Next base: position 747,086 of record JAQISU010000080.1, read on the forward strand.
CAGGCAAAAAAAAAGGTTATATAAAGTTAATATAGTTAATTTTAGCCAAAGTATTGACTATTTTATGCACAAAAGTTGAAAAATCATGGATAAAATACAACTTTTTTGTTCTTGTAAAGCATGTTATAGACCAAGATTGAGGACATTCCTGGTCCATGTGTGGATAGTTCACTTGTACCATAAAGAATATTCTGGAATAAGTATTTTAGGTAGTTTGCTAAAGATATGGTATTCCTTCCTATTTTGATTTTAATTGTCCTGCTCTAATTGTCTTTTTTTGTAATCTTTTGTGTCTTTAAATTATAAATGCGATTCTCTAGTTAGTTACATAATCATTCTTGAGGTCTCCACTACATATATAATCCTGGATTTTAGGTTCTCGCTTTATCGGTAATACATTTTTGGATAATTTAATTGCATTGAAGTTAATACATGTGCATCTGAACTCATCTGTATAACATGGAGAATATATAGTAGAAAAAATAAAAAGTACAAACCTTATGTATACAATTCAGTTATCTCCCTTACATCAGACATAAAATTTCAATAAATAGAAACCCACAATGTTAGTGATGTTGAATAAATATAAGAAAAAATTTGTGAAGTATCATATTAGCTCATGGTCTTGATGCAAATTTAACAAGAAGTACTTTAATAATTTCTCCAAGTAAAGTTTACAAGTTTGAAAACTGATCCAACATGCTTTGATTGCTTTAGATATTTTTTCTGTCTAACTGAAGCCCATTATTATTAATTTCTTATTTAGAAGAAATATGAATTACATGCATCTATATTATCTACATTATTCACCCTTGTATATTAGCTGGGAATGAACACCATATCACCTGATATTTGGTGCCTGTAAGGGATGTTATAGCACAGGTGCCTTTTTTTATTGTCCCTGTACCTATTTTCCACTGCCTCCAAATATTGTCCAAGGTAACATCATCAAGCTCTCGCTTCTCATTTTTCTCATTGCTGCTTGTGTCTCCTTTAATTCCAGTATCATTAGCTACATCTCCCATTTAGATACACACTTTTCTCCTGTTTTTAAATCCATTGGACTCACTATACTCATTGTTAAACTTAGCTTTTTTCTGTATACTAGTCCACATTTTCACACCCAAATCCATGATAACCACTTAGAAAAGCTGTTATCTACTTTATTTGGTGTCAGATTGGCTTATTGCATCAATTGTATGCACTACAGAAAGGAGGAAAGCTTTCTATTTGTATGACAAAGAGGCTGGGTAGCTTGACCTTTGTGTGAGGACTAGAGGTTAGTGACCTCTTGCATATGCAGACAGTGTAAAGTGTTCAAAGCTAATATTTTATAATTAGATTGGGCCATGTCCACCTGTCCTTGTTGTTACTTTCTGTGTTAATGAAACAATTATAAGTCCTTTATTTTAGATCAAAATGTCTCTTTAAGAGTAGAACTGGTACATGCTAACAAGTGTGTTGACCTTTGACCTTTCTATTAAACTAAATGACATAATGTGATTTATCGCATATCACCAAAGTGAAGTTTGATAAGTGCTAATATGAATAAAACACAACTCATAGTTAAAAGAATTCATTTTATTTCAAAACATGAGTTTGATAGTGAAGCAATGGTATGCAAACAAGAGTTCCAACAGCTCAATAACATTTCTATACACAATCATATAGAACATAGCTTAGTACTTCATAAAACTGTTTTTGACAAGCGAGACTAAGTACACTTGTTAGTTATATAGTCCCGAGCTTTTTCACAGATTATTGGAAAAATCAAGGTTTGCTATAGGTATAACGGTACCAATTGCGCAAGTCCATGTGGGCGGTGCATAAGGTGTAGGGTCCATACCATTCAGCCCTTAAGAACAAGACAAGCTTTGATTGGTGGATTATGTAAGAGTTGTACTTTCTGTTAGGCTTAAAAAAAAGGTTAGCCTCTTGGCAACATGTGAATTTATGCTAATTCCTAAATAGATCAAATTTTGTATTTTTTATGATTTTTTTGAAAATGTAATACACATGACTGAAAATAGGTATGTTGTGACTAGATAACTCATACCCCTGTCTAGTTCCAGCAGAGTTATCTCTCTTAAATGCAATGGAGTACCTGGTTTTGTCATTGTCAAATTGACAATCTAACATTGTTCTCTATAACAGTGTGTGAGATGCATGCTAAATTAGGATAGAAAATATAGTTATCTCTCCAAATATTAGCATTGAGGTCTATGGAAAAACAATTGGTACCGTGATGCCAAATCACACACACACATACGTGTTGTTAAACGCAGACGATATGCAGTAAATGCCACTTTTTCTAGAAATTGTTTATTATACAGATGTAATATCAGTCACATACTTTGATACATGATCAAAACAAGTGGAGAGAAGTGGTCAGATGTTAAGCAGAACGATGCTTTTACGACCACACTAGGTCAAGAGTCAAGAGAATGATGATGATGATGATGATGATGATGATGAATATCAGATCACCAGAAAATGGCAGGCGCATTAACATCTAACATGACAAGAGATTATGCATCTAATAGTAGCATTTCTAAAGATCCTCCGACAGACACCAACATTGCTAAACATTTTATAATGATGTTATAGCAGGCCTATAGACAGACACCAACATTGCTAAACATTTTATAATGATGCTATAGCAGGCCTATAGAAAGACACCAACATTGCTAAACATTTTATAATGATGTTATAGCAGGCCTATAGACAGACACCAACATTGCTAAACATTCTATAATGATGTTATATCAGGCGTATAGACATTGCTAAACATTTTATAATGATGTTATAGCAGGCCTATAGACAGACACCAACATTGCTAAACATTTTATAATGATGTTATAGCAGACCTATAGACAGACACCAACATTGCTAAACATTTTATAATGATGTTATAGCAGGCCTATAGACAGAGATCAACATTACTAAATATTTTTTAATGATGTTATAGCAGGTCTATAGACAGACACCAACATTGCTAAACATTTTATAATGATGTTATAGTAGGCCTCATCAATTAAACGTTTCCATGTATAGTACGGCCACTCAGCGAACCTCAAACAATTCTTTATATCCTGTATTACACACTAGGATTTCTCTACATCTTGCTTATTGGTACTAATTAATGACAGTTTTTGACATTTAGGCAGGGGCATTATGTAATAATTAGTTACCGACATTTGTTCATGTAGATAAGAAGATATCATCGTCAAGACGTAGCATGGGACATGCTGAATTTCATTGGGAATATATAGCATATCAATGATCAGTAATAATATCATATGACCAGGTTCCCTAGCGATGGGTTAACACATCACATAACTGGAAATTCCAAAGTTTATGTATGTCACCTGCTGCATAACAAGTATGGGAAATATATCGTGGTTAGTGATAACTCGTCACTACGTTAGGGAAAGGATTATCTAAATGGTAGATGTAGCTAATGATACTGGAATTAAAGGAGAAACAAGCAGCAATGAGAAAAATGAGAAGCGAGAGCTTGATGATATTACTTTAGAAAATATTTGGAGGCAGTGGACCATAGGTGCAGGGACATGGTGTTTATTCCCAGCTAATATAAAAGGGTGAATAATGTAGATAATATAGATGTGTATAATTCATATTTCTTCTAAATAAGAAATTAACAATAATGGGCTTTAGTTAGGCAGAAAAGATACCTAAACCAAAACAAAGCATGTTGGATCAGTTTTCTAACTTGTAAACTTCACTGGGAGAAATTATTAAAGTACTTCTAGTTAAATTTGCATCAAGACCGAGGGCTAATATGATATTTCACAAATCTTCTATTATTTTTTATACACCAATACTAACAATCTGAGTTGCTATTTATTGAAATGTTATGTCTGGTGTAAGGGAGATAACTGAATGATATACATAAGGTGTGTACTTTGTATTTCCTTCAATATATTATCCATGTAATAATGATGAGTTCAAGAAGAACATGTATTAACTTCAATGCAATTAAATTATCCAAAATGTATTACTGATAAAGTGAGAACCCAAAATCCAGAATTATATATGTAGTGGATACCTCAAGAATGATTATGTAACTAATGTAACTAACTAGAGAATCACAATTTTAATTTCAAGACACAAAAGTTTACAAAAAGAAGACAATTAGAGCAGGACAAATAAAATCAAGATAGGAAGGAATACCACATCTTTAGCAAACTACCTAAAATACTTATACCAGAATATCCTTTATGATACAAGTGAACTATCTACACATGGACCAGGAGTGTCCTCTATCCTGGTCAATAACATGCTTTACAAGAACAAAACAATTTTTAATCCATGTTTTTTCATCTTTGCGCATAAAATAGTCAATATTTGGCTAAAATTAACTATATTAACTTTACATAACTTATTTTTTTTTGCCTGCATGCTAATATTGGAGCTGACTACACAGTCACAAAGCCATCAGTCTATATATGTCATAGATATAGTTACAAAAGCCCCATTCCAAAGCTAAAGTGCTATTTTCTACATTTTCTATGTAAAAGTCTGTCTATATTAGACCGAAACATCTCAATATCCATTGGTTAACCAAATGACACTATTACAGAATATAAATGGTGGCTATGTATACTCGTTACTATGGATACACTGTGAAGCTGGTATTATCTTTTAGGTATCACGGTACCAATTGTTTTTCCATAGACCTCAATGCTAATATTTAGAGAGATAAATATATTTTCTATCCTAATTTAGCGTGCATCTCACACACTGCTATAGAGAACAATGTTATATTGTCATTTTGATGATGACAAAATCAGGTACTCCATTGCATTTAAGTAGAGATAACTCTGCTGGAACTAGACAGGGGTATGCGTTATCTAGTCACAACATACATATTTTCAGTCATGAGTATTACATTTTCAAAAAATCATAAAAAATACAAAATATGATCTATATAGGAATTAGCATAAATTCACATGTTGCCAAGAGGCTAAACTTTTTTTTTTAAGCCTAACAGAAAGTACAACTTTTACATAATCCACCAATCATAACAAGTGTTGTTGTTTATTTCTGATTGCAATGTTCCCTACACTTTAAGCGCTACCCACTTGGACTTGCGCAATACTCACTAACTGGGAATAGTTTTTTAAAGTACCTATTATTTTACTGTAATTTAATTTTGACCTTATTTCCATAAATGATAACAGCCTGAATTATTTTTGTAGTTTCTATACATATCTTCACTAAACATATATTTGTATCTAAAAGTAAGCAAATAATCTAAAGTGCGTTGGCAATCATATCAGGTCTTTTTTGTACAAAGGACAATGCAAGATAGAATACAATTTTAAGCAAATTTATTATAAAGGTTAATAACCATCTATGATACATCAGTAGCTCATTAATATTTGGACCGTACTGGTAGTGGAATATTCAATTGTATATATATCACATGTAAATAAGTATTAATGAAATAATACCATAATAGTATGAAAAAAATCAAATTGTATAAATCACATGTACATTCGTACTAAATGGATATGATATGATAATGGAAAAATAATTGTATCCATATAATGTACATAATACTGTATACTAAATGGATATATGATAATAGAAAAATCAATTGTATGTATGTAATGTACATATACTGTATACTAAATGGATATATGATAATGGAAGAAACAATTGTATCTATATAATGTAAATTGTTGAAGTATCTTTGTCATGTAAATAGGTAATGAATTGTTAAGTCTGTACTGGAAATCAAAATATTGAATTGTACCTGTATCATGTATATATGCATTAATTGTACCTGTATGATGTATATATGCCTTAATTGTACCTGTATCATGTATACATATGCATTAATTGTATCTGTATCATGTATATATGCATTAAAGTTCTGTTATTGTACTGGCGATGCAAAAATCTGTATTCTGAATACATGTACTGATAATATGTGACTGTACATGTAACGGACAAATCCAATTTGTATTTAAATCTATTATATAGGCTATAAGGTGATTTGACTGTACTTGTAATGGAAACATCCATTTGTGTCATGTATATTGGCAATAAGCTGATTGGTGTAATTGTACTGAACAAATATATTCACATCATTAGATATAAACACAGTAATAAAGTGATCTGACTGTACTTGTATGTACTGGTAAAATCCATATGTATCATTTATACAAGTAATAAATTGATATGACTTTACTTGCAATGGTAAAATCCATCTGTATCATTTATATAAGTAATACATTGGAATGACTGTACTTGTATGTACTGGTAAAATCCATATGTATCATTTATATAAGTAATAAATTGATATGACTGTACTTGTAATGGTAAAATCCATCTGTATCATTTATATAAGTAATACATTGATATGACTGTACTTGTATGTACTGGTAAAATCCATATGTATGATTTATATAGATAATACATTGAAATGACTGTACTTGTAATGGTAAAATCCATATGTATCATTTATATAAGTAATAAATTGATATGACTGTACTTGTAATGGTAAAATCCATATGTATCATTTATATAAGTAATAAATTGATATGACTGTACTTGTAATGGTAAAATCCATATGTATCATTTATATAAGTAATAAATTGATATGACAGTACTTGTATGTACTGTTAAAATAAATATGTATCATTTATATAAGTAATACATTGATATGACAGTACTTGTATGTACTGGTAAAATCCATATGTATCATTTATATAAGTAATAAATTGATATGACTTTACTTGCAATGGTAAAATCCATATGTATCATTTATATAAGTAATACATTGATATGACAGTACTTGTATGTACTGGTAAAATCCATATGTATCATTTATATAAGTAATAAATTGATATGACTTTACTTGCAATGGTAAAATCCATCTGTATCATTTATATAGGTAATACATTGATATGACTGTACTTGTATGTACTGGTAAAATCCATATGTATCATTTATATAAGTAATAAATTGATATGACTTTACTTGCAATGGTAAAATCCATCTGTATCATTTATATAAGTAATACATTGATATGACAGTACTTGTAATGGTAAAATCCATCTGTATCATTTATATAGATAGTAAATTGATATGACTGTACTTATAATGGTAAAATCCATATGTACTTGTACTGGTAAAATCCGTCTGTATCATGTATGTTGGTGTCAAAAAGACAAGAACCATTTCAGTTTAAGGCAAAATCTGCCCAAGTTGCAAGGATGGTTTTATTCCTATTAAACATAAACATAGCCACTGACTCTCTCTCTCATCTGTAAACCAATATCAAAATTTGGGCAATTCTCTTTCTTACCACACCATCATAACAGTAACAATATAAAACTGTCCATTCTTACAATATCAATAATATGGTGACAATATAAAAGATAAGCTCATTTTTACAATAGCATTATAATGGTGACAATATTAGATATGTGCAGATGAAATAGTTATTATTTATTTAAGCATATAAATATTACATTATGGGGATTACTATTAAGTCAAATCAAGTAAGTCTAATCAGTAACACATTTCCAGATTTGCACATTTTAAAAGTGAAACGTGTTTTTTTGATCATTCTTTCTCTACACTTTTTTACACTGGAGTTGAATCTTTGCAAATTTTCAATGTTTTAATGTGTGTTGAAAAGTGCAGAATTTGTATGTTTTCATGTATGTTAAAATATCAGAATTTTACTTTGTTTCATTATTGCTGAAATATTGCAGAAATTCAAATTGCTTTACCAGGTGATGGTTTTTAGTTTGTTTTAAATTATGTTGAAATGGTGCAGAATTTAATCATGCATACATACACTTACATGCATCCATACATGATTTGTTGTTGTTGTTGTAGGGTTTGACGCCATTTTTCAGCACATGATAGGCTATACATGGCAGCCAGTATTATTGGTGGAGGAAAAACCTGGGGAAAATCCCAAGAAATAACCGCCGATACTGGCAAGCTTTCTCACACAACTACATTAGCCGAATCTTAGACTCGAACTCGTGCAGACAGAGGTGAGATGGCAGTGATCCTAACAAAAAGCGCTTTAGACCACTCAGCCACTTGGGGGCTCCCCATCCATACATGAACATACATACATAAATGTATATGTATATATATATATATATATATATATATATATATATATATATATATATATATATATACAAACAGAACACATAAATACATGCAAACATACATATTATAATGTACACACACACACATATATGCATGCATGCACACACACATGCACACACACACACACATACCTCTCAGAATAATACCATAACTGGAAACAAAAGCAAATCATATTTGTGTATCAAAGCAATATGGAAAAAAGATATTCTTTAAAGTTCGACGAAATGTTTCTAGAGCCCCCAAAACCTTCAGGGTGATAAGAAGAGCAATGAAATGACTTTTGATCAGACTGGACATATTAAGGAAGGCAAACCTATGCAGAAAACTTTATATAAAGGTTTTAGTGTGATTTAAGCATTTGCATAATTTCCTTCTGAAGCTGAAGCTCATGGTCCCTCTGGTCTTTGAACTGGAATTGTTTTGATATTTCTATAAAATTCAGATAAGAGACTTACTATTCAAGCCCAGAGAATATTTATGCAAATCCATCTCCTCCAAATGCTGAATCAAATTGTTTAGGTGTTGCTTTACTTTAAACATATCTGGCAAGCTCAATCAACCTGTCATTTTTCATAGCCTATAACTCCTCATTGGTAGGATTTGGAGAAAAAGGTCACTACATTAACATAATCAGTGACATTGTTAACACTTGGTAGTTTCAGTAAAGATTTCTCAAATATCTCAATTAAATTCATAATACAAGGAAAAATGACAATTTTTAAAACAAAATCAAATTGTACAGCCATTTTCTTAAATAGGTTTAAAATGTTTTAAAGAAATTCATATTTTCGATGAGCTTACAATTTGAGGCAGCAGTCTTGAATTAAGTAACAAAAATTAGCAGAACCAACACGTTTTGTAAAATTCAAGAACAACTTGATTGTCTGCAATACAAAATGAAAATTTAAAAGGGCCTTACAAATCTTGTGAATTAAGTAATAAATGTTATATCACAAGGCCAAAAGTGTAGATAATTCATAATGATTTGAATGTTCTGTTTTACCAACAGTTTTGAACGTGCTTATGCGTCAATAGTCCTGTCGAATCTCAATGATATAATCCAAAATGAAATCATGATAATCCCAAAGTATCATTTTACTCAAAAATATCAATGAGGTTTATGTTAGGATTTATGACATAACAACATTGTCATGGCTATATGGTTCTAATTTAAATAAAAGTTCTATACATGTAAATATAAGAACTGAATAAAAACTGTCTGACGATAATCACTTTTAAATAAACTTAAACTCAACATACAGCAAGAAAAATAATACAACTGTTGAAATTCTGTACAATTTATATACAGTAGAAAATAATAATCTTTAAAAGATAATAACCTTTAAGTGATAGAGTCATGAATTCATATATAAACTGAATTCATTCAACAAGTCAAAGGATATTGTCCAATGGTATAGAATCATGACTTATTGTATAAGCTGCATTCCTTTAAGAAGTCAAAAAATTCTGTCTGATGGTATTTTGGAAACAATTCCTCGAATTCACATCAAAAGACACATCTTTGATTTTTTTGGGGCAGATGTCTCTGCTCTTCTCTTTTGTTCTGGAGCTCTTGGATCTAAAAAACAATGGTTGATTCTGGCATAAAATATAATTGCTTAAAAGATTATTGTAAAATCAGATGGTGAAATACCTTAAATGCAAATCAATTTTAGCTTCTGATAAAACTATTTAACTACTGTTGTATTAAAATTTTTTTGAAAGGTGTGCTCAATGACCTATACTGAGTAATATATGAATACATGTGGTCAATACTGACAACAGTTGGATTCATGTGGTCAATACTGACCACATATGGATGACTGGTCAATAATGATAAATAAATGCATACTTGATCAATACTAATTAGATATGGATGTCTTTAGTTAATACTAAATACATTTGATATATCTGATCAACATGGCATATACAAGGATACAAGTGGTCAATCTTGACAACAGATCGATGCATGTGGTCAATATTTAAGATATATGGATGGATACATGTAGTTAATACTGAGTATACATTGAAGTATAGAATCAATATTAAGGACATACATGTGATCCATTTTGATTATTTATGGAAGCATATGGTCACTAATGACAACATATGAATACATGTGGTCAACACAGAACACAAATGAGTGCATGAATATTTACAGCAATTTTTACATTAAACATGCTTTAGCGAGAACTTGTGTGATGAGAAATCTTGGAAATTTTTTAAGAAAAGAAACACTGGTAGAACTCTTATGTTCTTGTTTCTAAATGGATTAAACTGTTTGACAGGTATATTATCGTTTTTTTCATTATTAATTCTGAAAGCAATAAGATACTTTCCCTCAACTGTTGTCAATCATAATAGTTTGATCACAAGTGATCGAGAATGATGATTGTGTTAAAATGCTACAGAATGTCAAAGGAAATGTATCACTTCAAGCAACAATCACACAGTTCTGACTTGTGGTATTTCAGCAAGAGTAACATAATGGTACATTATATAAAGATTCACTGTGTTTAATTGTCCTGTATGTGAATTTGAGTTTACTTACATGGTACATTATAAATATGCCATGTGCTTAATTGTCCTGTGTGTGAAATTGAGTGTATATAAAAGGTACATTATACATATGGCATGTGCTTAATTGTCTTGTGTGAAAATGAGTGTACATATACTAAATAAATTGAGTGTATATACAAATGCCATGTTCTAAATTGTCCTATGTGTGAAATTGATTGTACATGCATGGTATATTATAAATATACCATGTGCTAATTTGTCCTGTGTGTGAAACTGAGTATATAAATGGTACATTATACATATGCCATGTGCTAAATTGTCCTGTGTGTGAAATTGAGCGCACATTAACAGTACATTATAAATATGCCATGTGCTAATATGTCCTGTGTGTGAAATTGATTGTACATACATGATACATTATAAATATGCCATGTGCTAATTTGTCCTGTGTGTGAAACTGAGTATATAAATGGTACATTATACATATGCCATGTGCTTAATTGTCTTGTGTGAAATTGAGTGTACAGAAACTGTGCATTATACAAATGCCTCCGCTTAATTGTCCTGTGTGTGAAATTGAGTGTATATAAATGGTACATTATACAAATGCTTTGTGCTTAATTGTCCTGTGTCGTGAATCAAATTTAGTCAAATTCTTCTGAGTGGTTTCTGAGAAGGTGTTTAATGGTTTTCTATCATTAGTAATGTTTATTGTCTTTTAGAATCCTTTGAACAAATCTTTAAAAAGCTTCAAGCCTGGATTATTTTATTCAAATCTGATCAAATTTGTTAAATGTATTTTGAGAAGTTATACATAGCAATTGTGAATTAGTGAGGCATGAAAGACGATACCATAAGCACACTTGGCATTACAATTAGATGAGCTAAAAGGTAACCTGTACCCTGGTGTTTTTCTTTCATTTCTGCAGCAATGTTTTCCTCCTCTTCTTCCAACATTATTTTAAGATCTGCTCGGTGGGCCAGGATCAGACATTCCTTAAACCTTACATAGGTATCTTGGTCTCTTTTCTTAATCTGATATATGAGGAGTGATATGGTGTTAGTTGTTGTTGTCTGCTCCTGTAATATCAAATCAAGGAAACTTAAATGATGTGGTCTGATGATGTTTGTTGTTCCTATAACATTATCCAAAGAAAATAATGCTACATGATACAATGTAAAATGTTCCTTGCTCTTGTAACATCACAAAAAGCGAAAAGTGTTATGAGCGATGATATGACTGATGGTTTCAGCTGCTATGGAATGATACAAAAGTGTTAAATTATATGATGTCATATAGTGTTAAATCATGCAACGTCATATGGTGTTCACTGCTCATGTAACATACATGGAAAATAGTTGTAGGAGCTTTGATATGATGTCAGGTATTATTACTTGCTCCCATAACATCATACAAATTAAATCTTGTTTAAAAATGTTTCAAACAGAAGTTTAAAAATGCAAGATAATGTAAAATATAGTTTTGCAAATCTAGGTCCAAGTGTCACCAACAAAACAGAAATCAACAACACTTACTTTTAAGTACTGTATATACTTGTGTATAAGCCAAACAAATTAGGAAAACATAATGGCCTAGAAGAAGAAGGGATTGGCGTATCTGTGTGCCAATGTCTAAACTTGATGATTTTTAGGATTTTTTTTGACTACCGTAATGTCTGTAAATTTTGGGACATAAATAAAACATTTTCTGTGTCCTAAGACATAGGTATGTAAAAAATTAATTTCTGTAACTTGACAAGTTGTTAAAATGTTATAATGTATAGAGATATGGGACCTAAAGTCATGAGGTTTTTTGAGGCATTTTTAAAAGCTTGTATTTACTAAATGTTGATTGATCTTCCTGTTTTAATATAGACAAAATTTGCAAATACTCTCTGTTTCTCCTTGCGATGCACCCTATTGTCCCACTGGATAGGCCCTATTTTCCAAACTGTACACTAGCACAAGATTAGTTTTCAACAAACAAGCAGAAAAGCCAGCATGACCAATTAAATGTTAATCTTGGTCCATGCAACTATTTTGTAAAAACAACTGGCCCTCCATCCTAATTCAAGGAAACCATGTTTTACACTATCGTGTGTTATGCAAGTACCAATAATCGACACACTCTACACCTGCATCCACACTCAACACTACAAAATCCAATAATAATGGATAACAAGATGTCTCAATGAATAAATCAACAAAGAAAAAATCCAAAAATGCTAAACAGCCAGCCACCTAAAATTGAACCCCCTAAACCCAAATACTCCTCTATTATAGACAGCTCCAAAACTATTTAGGTAAAAGAAAGCTTCCTATGGAAAAGTAAAACCAGCACCACTCCAACCCAAACTGGGAAACAGGATACACATACTACAAACCCTCTCCCTTAGGCAACAACTCGGAAGTAATATCAAGATTTCATTCACTGCAACATACTTTATACATAAGCAGTAGTGACATGCAAATACTCCAACTAGTAAGCAACAACAACATACTGCTAGCAGATAACCAGATAGGTAACATAAACCCATAGTGATCATTTTTGGGATTGAAATTAATTGTGGACAATTTTATTGTTGGTGGGGGTTGTTCAATTTTTTTTTTATTGTCGTACAGCATCAATTTATGTGAATAATGTTTAAACTTAACATATTATTTAATCAAGAAGCGAATTAAAGTAATTATTTCATCTCAACAATACTTTACATGTGATACAACTGAACATGTAGGTCTTTTCCTGTTAGGAAGAAATTCAAATAAAAGACATACTGTAATAATCGGGAGTTCTCTGTGAAAATTGAAGGATATTATGAAATTGGGAGGTAGGAGTGGAACGACCCTAAAAATTGGTAGTTTTTTCCCCTTTGGTGTAATAGTTGACAAGTATGGTGTAAGGTTGTTTACATCAAAGCACTTTACAACTGAGATTTTACAGTATTAGCATAATTTTCAAAGCATTTCATCATTGTATTTTGGAGATTATTAAGTTAAGCGCAAAGGTGCCCATCACTCGACTTCAAGGGATGTACTTAATTCAGTGCATCATGTACTTAATTCAGTGCATCATGAATCAAACCAAATTGTTGTTCACTATGTTGTCATACCGGGATCACATTTTAATGAGTTAGTTATTTACAATTTCAAAGTAAAAACATAATTACCGGTATGACACAAATATTGGATGTAAGATTTGCACTGTGTTAATTTTGTACAAACTAAATATTGTAACAAGTCTCTAATAAGATCTTCATGTTGATATGACCATCCATTCAGGAGAATTAGATTTAGCAACAATAGGAAAACTTTCAAGTTGGTCACTGTAGACATACTTGATATCAAAATGATAACAATTACATTTAGGGCCAAATAGACTTTGGCAAAGGGGCAGGCCAACTAGATCTTGGAACCATACTTTGACATGAGGGGAAGACCAGCTAGACTTTGGAACCATACTTTGGCATGAGGGGCAGACCAACTAGACTTTGGCATGAGGAGCAGGGCAACTATACCTTGACATATGGGCAAGGTAACTACACTTTGACATGAATGGCAGGGCAACTAAACCTTGACATATGGGGTAGGGAAACTAGACTTCGGCATGTGCAGAGTAATGAGACTTTGACATAAGGGCAGGGCAACTAGACTTTGGCATGAATGGCAGGCCAACTAAACTTTGGCATGAGGGGCAGGGCAACAAGATTTCAGCATAGGGGTAGGGCAACTAAACTTTGGTATAAAAGTAGGGCAACTAGATATTGGCATAGGGGTAGGGCAACTAGACTGTCGCAAAGGGGTAGGGCAACTAGACTTCAGCATAGGAGTAGGGCAACTAGACTTCAGCATAGGGGTAGGGCAACTAGACTTTGGCATGAGGAGCAGGGCAACTAGACCTTGACATAAGGGGTAAGAAAACTAGACTTTGGCATGAATGGCAGGGAAACTAAACCTTGACATATGGAGCAGGGCAACTAGACTTTGGCATAGGGGTAGGGCAACTAGACTTTGGCATAGGAGTAGGGCAACTAGACTTCAGCATAGGGGTAGGGCAACTAGACCTTGGCATGAGGGGCAGGGCAACTAGACCTTGGCATGAGGGGCAGGGCAACTAGACCTCGACATAAGGCATAGGGCAACTAGACTTTGACATAAATGGCAGGGCAACTAATCCATGACATATTGAGCAGGGCAACTAGACTTCGGCGTAGGGGTAGGGCAACTAGACTTTAGCATAGGGGTAGGACAACTAGTCTTCAGCATAGGGGTAGGGCAACTAGACTTTGGCATGAGTGGCAGGGCAACTAGACCTTGACATAAGGGTAGGGCAACTAGACTTTGGCATGAATGGTAGGGAAACTAAACCTTGACATATGGAGCAGGGCAACTAGACATCGGCATAGGGGTAGGGCAATTAGACTTTGGCATAGGGGTAGGGCAACTAGACTTTGGCATGAGTGGCAGGATAAAAAAGACCTTGACAAAAGGGTAGGGTAACTAGACTTTGGCATGAATGGCAGGGCAACTAAACCTTGACATGAGGGGCAGGGCAACTAGACTTGGACATGAGGGGCAGGGAAACTAGACCTTGGGATGATGCAAAGTTTCAGTGCAATCTGTCAAATGGTTTTGAATAGCAATAACAAACGTGGGCGAAATAAAAAAATTGACATCAGACATGAATCCATTTGATAAGCTCCTTTGGTCAATGACCAGTAGAACAAAGGAATAGTATATGAAATATTAAAATAAACTGATAGTAACAAAAACATGATCTCAAATGGCCGGAGTTATTATGATGTGAATCATTTTAAGGAATAATCAAATATGTGCAGTATACAAACTTAGTGTAGAATGTAAGAAACAATTTTCCTTTTCTTCATCAGGGTGGAGAATACTGGACCTTTCTTACATACAAAAATGCAATTTAATTCTAAGTACTTCAGAACTATGAGGAATTTAAAAAGGCATTTGTTAATATTTTGAGTTACCTCCCTTGGCCCAAAAAGTTGACACTGGCTTGTGGGTCAAGTGCCATTTACTACACACATGACAACTTGATAGATGATGAACTTGGGAAAACCCAAAGACTACCAAACCATAGAATGCCACTGGAAAGCTTTCTCATATACCCATGTTGGCTGAGCCAAGATTCAAACCCAAGAAAACATATGAGATGTTAGGGATCTATAAAGGTGAGTACTTTAGACCACTCAATTACCTAAGGACCTTAGTTGATACTAAAAGGAAATGATCTCTGTCCATGTGACATACAGTTATATATACTAGGATGTAATTAGTCCCACAAACTAGGATAACTCTGATAATCTAGTCTCTAACCCACATAATACTACTTGGATCATTTAATAAGCCTATTTGTGTACACAGAATAAAAAAAAAAGATTTCATTGTCTTCAATAATAAACGAGAAAATGTCAGTTATTTCTTTACTATAAAAATAACATTCATGCACTTAAATATTATATTGTTGGTATATAATATTTAAGAAAGAATAACAATAAATAACAATATGGTAATATATATATAAATTTTATTTGTTTGTTTGATTAAGATTTTTAATTTAACTTTAACAATTGTTCAGTCCTACCGCTATGATGTCTGCAGTGAGGCAGTTTATAGTGATGTCTAACACTGGGGCATCATGTGACAAACATGTAGCATGATGCTCCATCCAATCACATTATCCTCACACCAGGCCAACTAGTCCTAACACTAACCTCTTAATGCGGAGCATCAAGCGAAGCAGCTGTTTGTACAATTTTTGTAAGTCTTTGGTATGACTTGGCCAAGGATCAAACCCACGAACTCCTGCCTTCGTGGAAGACGCTCTAACCACTAGACTACTGGATCGATTAATATATATATAATATAAGGATATATAACATATCCTGATACAATTTTCAAAGTATTGCATCTAAATAACATTTTCATTCAATCTGCCAACTCTTGCTTTCCGTTTAATTAATTTCGCCTATCGCTTTAATTTTTTTAAAAAAATAATTTCGCTAAACTAAATTCATAAATAGGTATTTAATTTCTCTTTCTCAGATTTGTTGGCGTATGTGCGTACATGAATATCTATCCATCCATCCATCCATCCATCCATCCATCCATCCATCTATCTATCTATCTATCTATCTATCTATCTATCTATCTATCTATCTATGACCAGACACATATTTATTTTATTAAAAATTAAGCCTGGTGTGGCACTCAACACACAAAATGAAACAAAAGTCTTGTGTGGTCAAGAAATAAAGGTGGAATAAAAATTAAAGTCTTGTGTGGCACTAGACACAATTAGAATGAGAAATAAAGACAATCCACAGCGAGGGTGAAAGAGGGACGTACTTCTTGGATGTTGACTGTCATAGTGTTGCTATCAATCTGAACCATAATGTTGAACTCAGACAATGTGAAGAATATGAAAAATTGTACAGAAAGGTGAGAGGTGCACAGGTGCAATGTTACCTCCATTGTAGACTGAATGTGTCCACAACCAATGCAGACTTCCAGTGAACTCCATTCGGTTTAAAGCTACAACTGAGCTCCATGTAATGACTGTTGTTGTTATTTTGGTGAGTTTAACATCATTTTCAACACTTATATGGCCAACAGTACAACTAGTCAAGGAAGGACCTGGGAAAGCTCCACTAAGAACAACCAAACTGACATCTTGCATATCTGTATGGGTTTGAGTCTCTGACCTGGCCAAAGATTGTGTGAGAAAGCTTGGTAGCAGCTTCCCATCATTTTTACTAGCCAGAGTCTGATATGTTAACCCTATCTACACCTTGGCAGAAAGATCATACATTTCTGTGCACATCTGAACACTGTTCCTATAATCAACTCTGCGTTGAATTGTGTTTGGATTTTTTTTTACCTTCGCCAAGTGAGTCTAGAAAAGTACTGGGTTACACCGTCTGGTCCGGCCAGAACAAGGGGTGCACACAGCTGTAATAGACTCATACAAAATAAGTAATTTTCCACCTCCAGTCTGTGTTTGTTCAAACGCATCCTTTTCCTCTAATACACATGTAATGACTTCTGTCTGAAAAATAGTCACACTTTTACATGCTACTGGTTACAGGGCATTGCAAACTAAGGGAGACAACTCATTAAATCAAAAAACTGTCACAAGGACAAAGAACAAAATATCTGATTGATCTGCCAAAGTGTAGAGCAGATCAACATATTGGAATCTTGGCTAGTGAAGATGGTTTCTCATGATTTGTCGATTCGTCCAGAGATTTTTCCAAATCAACTCAAGGGGTGTTCTGGATCTCATTCACTCATTTTAGTGATTTAATCCGTTGTAAATATATATTAAATATTTTGTTTATTTTACCATTTTACAGCCTAAATTAGTTTCCGGATTTGACTCCATATTCCGCTTCCGCGTTTACATTACACTTCACTTTGGACTACTTTACACCTGCATTTCCTGAAAATCGTGCAAAACCTACACACTCATATCGACAGGACAGGACAAACTACTGTCAAGTAAGTTTTTATATATATTCCCTTGTTCTCAGGAACATTATTTCGAACATACATGTTTTGAATCCTTATTGATACAGATGCATATAATCCTTATTCACGTTTTATTATCCTTGTTCAATTATACGTTTATAGTTCTTATTCATACACGTTTGTGAGCCAATATGTATGAATATGGTTCATTTCAGCCTTTATAAATATTTGCATATATTTATAATCCGCGTTTATATGCTTGTTTATAATCCTGTATCATACACAATTATTATTGAAAAAGGTGTGTATAACCCTAGTTCATAAATGAGTTAGTAATGTTCATTCATTTTACATGTTTAAAATTCATATTCATATTTTAGCCCTTATTAATACACATGATTAGTCCTTATTCTTATGCATGCTGATTAATCGTATTGATCGATACATGTATTTAAATGTCATGCCACTATGCATATTGTAATAGCCCCTTATCTTATTTTTCAGTTTACCACACACACATACTACTAAAGACCTATTTTGGGAATTTAATTAAAGACAAGATTCTGCGTTGAATTGTGTTTGGATTTTTTTTTACCTTCGCCAAGTGAGTCTAGAAAAGTACTGGGTTACACCGTCTGGTCCGGCCAGAACAAGGGGTGCACACAGCTGTAACAGACTCGTACAAAATCAGTAATTTTCCACCTCCAGTCTGTGTTTGTTCAAACGCATCCTTTGCCTCTAATACACATGTAATGACTTCTATCTGAAAATTAGTCTTACTTTTGATGTGAAACCTACAAAGTATCCTTTAGAAGACAATTGTCTTCACTATTTTTAGCTTGTGTCCAATGTACCAATTTTACATGCTACTGGTTACAGGGCATTGCAAACTAAGGTAGACAACTCATGAAATCCAAAAGATCTCACATGGACAAAGAACAACATATCTGATTGATCTGCCGAAGTGTAGAACAGATCAATATATCAAAATCTTGGCTAGTGAAGATGGTTCACC
Organism: Unio delphinus; assembly: GCA_029339505.1. Taxonomy (NCBI): domain Eukaryota; kingdom Metazoa; phylum Mollusca; class Bivalvia; order Unionida; family Unionidae; genus Unio; species Unio delphinus. The sequence goes on from JAQISU010000080.1 coordinate 766,281, forward strand.
ATGATTTGTCCATTCATCCAGAGATTTTGCCAAATTCTTATACTACACCAGATACTCGGATTTGAAGTCAGAAATTTGTTTCAAGACTTAGTGTTTGTGTGTTTGTGTGATTTGGATTTCTAGCATAACTATAACAATTGTCCAGTCATATGGCTATGATTTCTGCTGTGTGGCAGTTTATAGTGATGTCTAGCACTGGGGCAACATGCCGCACACATGTAGCATCATGTCTCACCCAGTCACTTTACCCTGATACCAGCAGACCAGTCGTAAAACTAAACTTTTAATGTGTAGCACTAAGCAATGAAGGTGTTAGTACCAATTTAATAAGTATCCAATATGACTTGGCCAGGGAATGAACCTGTGACCTCCTGTATCTGAGAGGGACATACTAACCAATTAGGCCACCGGAGTAGTCTCAAAATAGTGTGGTTATAATTATGTGTGTATGCACATAGACCTACAAGGCATGTGATGCTATACACCATTTGACAATGCTAAGAATTTAAAAACTTTTTTGCTAGTCTTTTTTAAATGATGCAAACAGTAAATATATTTTAGTTTACTTTATTCCAATCTGAATTATTCATGTTTATTGAAGTTTATATGGGTATATAATTCATTCTCAATTGCTTTAAGTTTGTTTCCTTGCATCATGCACTCTGAACACACCAGATATGTCAGTACATCTCTGATTGTCAACCCAATGTATCATGAAGGTTGGCAGTTAGGAACTCATCAACATAATGTGTTATATCATCTATATATTTGCATGCAATAGTTAAGAATCACCATGCTTACATTGATGTCACGTATTGTCACAGCATCAAAAAGTTCTTTTTGCTGGATGTACATCATTACATCCCGAACATTAAGATCCTTCAACAGATTTGGCAGGCATCGATTCAGAACAGTCTCATGCAGTTTTTCTGAAACAGTCAAAACACAGTAAAGAATTACACTTGTATCATTACTAATTGTATAATTATCTATGAACAATGGGAGGGATACACTTATCTCATTCCTACTTGGAGCCCTGAGTTGTGCACTCGCCTTTACGGATCACTACCATCTTACCTCTGGCTTCATGGGTTTGAGTCTCAGATTTAGACAATGTGGATATGTGAGAAAGCTTGCCAGTAGCTTCTCGTCAGTCGGTAGTTATTTCAGGTGCGTTTCCCGGATTCTTCCTCCACCATTAATAATGGCCGCCATGTATAGCCTATGGTGTGCTGAAGAATGGCGATAAACCCTACAACAACATTCCATCTTGTACAACTATATATGACCAATGGGAGAGCAATCCCCCTTTTAGATGCAGATGAGGATCTAGTTGTCTGATGAGCAGTATGTTAAAAGGTACAGCATGGGTGATTTTGATCTTGGGGTGTAAATCTAGTTGTGTTTACACGGTTAAAGGTGAACTTAGCCGTAATAGTTTGTGAAATTAGTTTGACATTTTGGCCATGCAATATCTGTCAGGGGATAGCTTCTTTTCCACTTCAATATGGATGTGGCTACCATGAACTTCCAGGTCTTAAGAAAGTGTATTCCTTTTCTTTTTCCTGCTTCTCTCATTGGATTTCCAGCTTTTTGGGACCCAATTTCCCTTCTGAGCTGCTGGCGGAATTATTCGTGTTTTTCAGACTTGGGAACTGGTGTTTTTTGCTCATCTTCCACTTCAAATCCCAACAAGAGGGAACAATAATTCTCATTTGCTTTATTTCACATGTCAGGGCTACACAGCAAAGTGCCAGCTTTTCAGCAATAAGACACTACTTAATATACACTTGCCATCACTATGTAGAGACTATATCTTTGTAATGGTTGAAGAACACTACTACTAAATTGCTCCAATTGATTATTCATGCCTCTAAAATGTATACCAATTAGTGAAAATGAGTACGCTAAAACATAGTTTGGCTTGATTAGTCAAATAATGAAACTGGATGTTTCTGACAATTTGAGCAGCTGAAGTTGAAGCCAAAGGTGGGTACTGATCTTGGTTAGCAGTTATTGGCCTCTTTTTTGCTAAACTACCAGGATCTTCTCTAATGACATGGGCTGCAAACCAAATGAAAAGGGTTGCCTCCCTTGAGTTGCCTCTAACAATATGCAGCAGGACACTTTTGATTAGCTAGTTTAATAATTAAAACAACATCAGATCATCGTTATGGCTTTCAGAGTGTTGAAATTCAGGTAGTTTGATAAAACTCTAGATCATAAATATGGCTTTTAGACTTGGTAAAATCTCAGGTAATATGGTGCTATATGGTTAATTAGTTTTGTTTAGAAAACACTCATTATCAAACTTGTCCATGATCTTTATGAGGTATGCATCATACATATGATCTAGAAGAGTGGTAGCCAATTGTAAGGTCACTTAATTAATCTACAAGAATCTCACTCTTTGGCAAACTTATCTGAGATGTCATCTGGTGATGCCATCAACTTCTATATGACGTTTACTGAATCTGGATTTAAAAAAAGGATACAAGATTGGAGACAAGTAATTTTGATGGTTGGACAGTCAATAATGCATGATGCATGGTGCACATCTCATAAGAGGGACATACTGTATGTTCATTAGGCCTAATATTCAGAAGAGTTAAAAAGGCAAGAGTCATTGTCTTCAAAACGTTTCATCACCACTGCATCATTAAGGAAGTCCACAAAGGAATTTACTCTTACAATAAGAATGGATGTGATATTACTCTTCTGGCTAACATCTAATTAAACGCTAACATCTAATTAACAGTTAAATGCTAACATCTAATTAACAGTTAAATGCTAACATCTAAATAACAGTGAAATGCTAACATCTAATTAACAGTTAAATGCATGAGCAATTACCCATGAAATCTGGGTGAGCAGGTTCATCTTTGTGGAGTTTATCTAAAACTTCTTGTTGTTCTTATATGGTTAAACATGTATATCATTTTTGCTGTACATGGCAGCCAGTATAACTGCTGGAGGAAGAAAACCAAAGATGTGTCACCAAGCCATAGGAATGTAATGGCAACTTTTCTCATGTACCAATATTGTCTATGCCTGAGACTTGAATCCACATGGACAGAGGCGAGTTAGCATTGGTCAGCAAAGGTGAGCACAATAGACATCTCACCAACCAGAGGAACCTTTCTCCAATATTAGTACCCTATAGAGTTTGGACTACCTGTTAAATTCCCGTAGAACTTAATGTTATTATATTAAAAACTAAAAATAACGTCTGATCTAAATTGACAAAGACACTATGCATGCTTTCATTCATTAGAGTTACTTATATATTTCACTTATTCTGCAGTATGTTTTGAGCCTAACGCCATTTACAAAGCCTCCGCCTTCACGCTTAATAACATAGTCAAGCATATGCTACTTTTGTTCTACAAAATTATATAACGAGTATCAAACAATTGAATATTTTGTTGCAACTAAAGTACATATATTTTCTTTATGAAATTAATCAACTAGCATTGCATCCATTTACTAGTCAATGGATTCATCTCATTTAGACCTAATTCTCTCACCAGTAGACTGGTTCTCTGCCTGTTAAAAGACCTAGTGCTCTGATACCTATACATCTGATTGAGTTATACAACAACAAAAGCAAAACTCAAACACAAATGTACAGGAGCTAGATGATTTGATAAAATGCACATATTAAGTTGATGACCAGTGTATATTGTGTTAAGTTGTAAAATAAAAAAGATATTAACTGAAGCAGAAATTGAAGGAGCTACTTGATTATTCAAAATGCACAGTTTTAGTTACTGACTGATAATAACTTGCATAGCAATCAAAAACATGACTAGTTGCGCTAACACTATTGCATGCCAGACAGGTAGACAGACCAATATGTAATATCTCTCCTCAGCAAAATCTTTTTAAATCTACCTTTATTTCCTGAAGTTTCTGGCACTACTCCTGTTTTGCCTACTTTGAACCCTTTTCCTCTCCTCTTTCCTTCAAAGGCAGTCTGTTCCTGATCAAAAAGGTAAAATATGTGTAACCAGTTAATGTAATCATTAGGGTCAGCTTGATTCAACGCATTTTCAATAGAAATAATTTTAATTTCCATAACATTTTGGGGAACAGGAAATATAAAACATGAATTTATTGGCTTTCAGGTGCCACCAATGCTAAACACACTCTATATTACTTAATCTGTAGCTAAATGCAATACAGCATTTACGGCTTTATTGATGGCTCATAATTTTTTCACCAGATAATATCATGGATATGATATGGTGATATTAATAAATAAATTGGAGCAAGATTTGTTCAGTTACTGACATAAGGCAACCAAACAAAATAAAAATGCGTCAGCCCCAGTCCCAGATCATTGATTTGTTGGTCCTTAATATGATTGTAGTATGCTGTGGTTGTATTACACTACTTTCAGAAGTAACTCAGCTAACAATGGTAAAAACATTTTCATGGTACCCAACTCCACTACTAATACTCACCCCATCCTCAAACCAAAATTTTAGTAGTTGTTGAGATTCAAGTGTATGGCTCTGGCCATGTGAATGACAGACTACTACTGTTTCCTTTTGGAGTCTTGGCACATCAATCATGCCCTTAAGACTGTCTGCATCACAATGATGGCATTGTATATGTGGCTCAAACTCTAGACTCTGGCCCAGGTTTCCAATTATCTTTAACAGATTCTCAAAGATGAACTTTCTTGCTACACTGCAGAGTTTTGAAGAGTGTCTGATATCTGTGACTCCCATTATTGTGACACGAGCAAATATGACATGACCAAGAAAGTGCAGGGACAATCTGTGATAATTGTCAATATCAAACAGACAGCAACCACAGTATATCAGATTCTCATCATCTTGCTTAGCAATGGGCCAATGCGTTAAGCATGCACCCACAAGTCTATGGAAAATAGGTGGTGGCAGAAACTTCTGTTTGCACACGAAGCATAGAGCTGATGTACTTTCCTTCCCAGGGACTGATTTAGGGCAGATCAATGTTTCTGGCATTTCCTGACGAAGAATACATGGAGCAAGGTAGTAATTCTCTTTCTGAAATACAAGAATGGTTGAGGTTCATTACCATGAATCAAATGTAAAATTATAGAAATTAACATAGGTATCACAAAATGGAATTGTGCGGATGGGATATGACTACTTACGTGACACCTGGCAATGAATACTGCTTGAAAATTGTCTTGTAGCAAACATAATTTGAGTGCTGTGAAACTCACTTTACAAAATTTGCACTGTATCTTTTTTTCTAAACATAAATTTGGATGAAAGTTATCTGTGAATCTCTCTATTTTAAATGTACACATCATGTACCAGGAACATAAAAATCGGAAAAGATGATGCAAAATATCAGGCAGTCTATAGGTGTTTTACTGATCTCAATTCTGGACTATTAAGACATGATGCTGATTATTTAACACAGCACAAAAGGCATGTAGTACATTAGTGTTTTAATTATTCAACATAGTCTTCCAGGTATTGTCATTGTTCTTGGCATATGAGAAAAGGGCTAGAAAATGTGCCCTAAACATGATGTCTCTTATTCTAAAAGTATCATAGGCAGGCCACTGCTTTTCATCCTTGGTGACTTTAGTGGTAGAGCTGGTACAGATCATGAGACACGGATAGGTGTCCTAACTGTGGCAAACAATACACATCTCATACTGTGGAAATGCAATAACATGGCCTACAAATCATCAACACAGTCTACCACTAGCCACACTGCAACAAGATGTCTTTGATACGCCCAAACTCCAGGCATTGGCATCTTACTGACTACGTCATCAACAGTAGAGATTGGCAGGATGCCCGAATGATTATGGTCATTAGAAGTGCAGAATGATCGACTGATTGCAGGCTCATAATCTCTGAGCTCAATAAATTATCCAGACTCAATCTCTCACACAACCACAAGGTAAAAGCATCTCCAAAAAGTTCAGTGTTGCCAAATTGAAACATAAAACAGGAGATTATTAAACAGCCATTTATTGAAGAACTGTGCAGCCAACTGTAAACAAATGGACATAAAGTCTGAGAATGACGAGGAAATGTGTATATCCATTAAAGACCCTGTATTCAACTGCATCTAAAACCACTGGTTCCACCAAACAGTAACAACAAGATTTGTGTGATAAGAATGATGGTGCCATGCACAAACTTCTGAACATTGGCTACAGAAAGCATTTATATAGCACAACATTTCATCAAATAAGGCAGCCATCAACAACATTAAGCTGACAATTCAATGCACACACAGTGTTACAAGGCCCAACATCTGAGTAAAAAGGCGGATGAGATTCAATCCACAGCAGACAGGAATGATATGCAGAACTTCAATGATGCTTTGAAAGAAGACAATGTTTGAGAAACAGTCATCATGAACATCTCCAATTCTGACTGTTGACAGCTCTATGCTGCTCATAAATAAAGAACTAATACTTTACAAATTGGCAGAACACTTCAACAACATCCTCAATATAAAGTAATCTACAGTGTGACCCTGCTATAAAGCGCTCCGCTAAAACGCGAATTCTGATATAAAAATCCAATATCATTCGCACATAAAAAATATTTTTGGGTTCAAAGTTTATTATCATTATGGGAAGAGATCGCATATGAATTCTAAGTTATTAAGATTGTGGCGTGGTTCCTGCAATTTTGATTACATGTATGTGTATTTTTCTTTTTTAAAGTACGAGAAATAGTGTGTAAAAAACGTTTCTTATCATTCTTGGGAAGAGTTCTAGTATGAATTTGAATATAATACGATCGTGGTGTAGCTTCTGAAATTTAACAATTTCACCATGTTAGTGAAGTTTTATGCCAAAATTAACATTATCGGAAATGTTACATGTTACTGATCCAAGAGTAAAGCCATTAAGTCGTCTCTGTGATTGTCTTCAATTAATTATGTATATAATTGTTGCACAAACAATAATACGACATGGGTTTTATTTTTCACTGCATACATATACACAACCAAGCAGAAAGTACAAAAAATAAAGTGCAAAACGTTTAATCTAGGATCGCGCAGGGCTTCGGCAATGTCGCAAGCTGTGATTTTATTTTCCTTATTGGCGGCAAAATATACCTTCTGGCGACTTTCTTTTATTGGCGACATTGTTGGCTGTTTAAACTTGTATATACAACCATTGGTTTGGAGTGGAGAAATTCAGAGGCCCCATAAAAAGTAACCGCAAACTTGATATAAAATGCACTGAAATTTATATATTGTTACATAGACAATTTCTTTGTCTTTACTGAAAAAACATCTTAACATTGTATTGTACATCATAATCCGCTTATGCTGACATCAAGCATGGGTATTGTATGTTTTGATATATCTGCTGTTTTTTTTGTTTACACTTCTGGTAGCGGAGATCAACCAGACGAAGCAATGTCTCGTAACTATCTCTGTCGGATTTTCGGCCACTCGCTAGTAATTAATATATTTACTTAGACTGATATTTGTATGTGGATGGTAAGAAAAATTCCTCTTCTTACCATTTAGAATTAAATCCTTCAGAACACCCATGTGTTATGGAATAATCCTCGTCATTAGACCAGAGCACATGCGTCTCTATCATACGTTGACCCTTTGTTAAATTTCTGACACATGAGTGCAAGGCTGCATTACTCCGCTACCACAAATGTACAGAAAAGAAAATAATTTAAACAAAACATCTTGTAGTCCATTCAGTAGGCAGGAGGAACTGTAAATACAATTGACCAAACGATGACAAAATAAAACAGTTTGCTGAAATCTCAAAAGAAGCAGATTATCTTTGAAGCACCGATTGTTATGAAAACATACTCAGCAAATGGAGAAAAGAAAAATCGTCTCAATCATGCAATACAATTATTTGATGTTGCCGCCACAATAGGAAATGGGCATTTGTTTGGTTTTCCAAAGCTATCCTTTAGCGGTGACTTCAATAACGCATGCACCGGTCATCAAAGAAAGCCGACTACAATATTTCAATAAAAACAAAGAGCAAAGAGCTTTTTATTCAAAGGAAGTCAGTACCAAACTTAAATAAAAGTGATGGAATCTGATGGATTTTTGTATTTCCAACATGATTAGAACACATTAACTGTGCCGTGAAAGTGTCCTTTTTGTTGGGATAAGGTTTATGCTTATGAATGCTACCAACAACGAATTAAAACACATGCTAACTTTTACCGACTTGGGACGTACTGAAAAGTAAATGTGCTTCGTCATTAGTTATGTGAGTGTGCTGTGTTTCTCCACTGAATTCAGGCCAATTCGACCTATGACAAAATAATTGAATATTTCAAAGCTGTGTGTGTATGCATATTTTCAATGGAATCACTTGTATTGTGGACTCAATGTATATGATGAGGTTCGTAGGCAAGTACACGGTGTTGATACTCTAATCGTGCTAAACATTAGACATGTATATATAAACAGTATTCACGTATATGTACCAATTCGTGGTTCTCTAGATAAACTATTATATATGTCTTCATTAAAGGTGTATTTCTCAATTAATATGCATCAATGTAAGATGTTAACTGCCGATAATGCACATATTTTACCGCCCTAATTTATTACGCAATTTTTTGGGGGTACATGCATCATTTTCTTCACCTAACTAACCTGATTGCGTATAACACGGTTCGGTCTATAACGTGGTCGGGTTCTTTGGTTCCTAACTACCTCATTATAGCGGGGTCACACTGTACCAGTAAAGAAGCAACTGACCGACTGTAGGTGTAACAAGAGCTTTTTTCTAATTCATCTTGTTCACAATAAACAAAGACCTATGCATGGTGTTAATCAGAATAACAGTAAACAAAGACCTACATGGTGCTAGCCAACAGACCAATAAACACAAGGTACTATTCAAAAGACCAATAAACAAAAATCTCTGAATGGTGTTAGTCGACAGACCATTAAATAAAGACCCCCATCTAAAAAAGACCAATAAAAAAAGACCGCCGCAATGAGTTAGTCAACAGTCTAATAAAAAAAGACCGCCGCAATGAGTTAGTCAACAGTCTAATAAAAAAAGACCGCCGCAATGAGTTAGTCAACAGTCCAATAAACAAAGACCTTCACATGGTGCTAAAAAAGACCAATAAACAAAGACCGCCGCAATGAGTTAGTCAACAGTCTAATAAACAAAGACCTTCACATGGTTTAAGTCAAAATGGAAATACTGGCAGTGATACTTTAGTAACAATTTAAAATTATCATTTAAAATCTTAAGAAATGTTGAAATTAAATCAAGAATATAAGTAACGGTTTATGTATACGAGGAACAAAAAGTGGCATTTTGCAACCAGTATGAAACTGTGCTTGACATATACCAATGAAAAAACCTGGCACAACAATAAAGAAACAATAAGAAACAAGAATAAAGAAACAACCGAAAAAAGGAATAATGAAATAACTTGACACAATAATAAAGATGCAAAATGGACAGGACATCATCATGCAGTGCCTTCATATAATGACCTGAGGTTAACACAGAGAGTCTTCATTTTCTAAGAAGGACATTTATGACATAATGAAGGATGAATCATAGATGAAATAGAATGAACTATCAACACTATATGCTTGTGTCAAAGAATATTGCAGGTGCAAATGAAAAATGGTAGAAATAAATGATCAGACGTTCTTTAAACAAACCTTGACTGATTTTCTATCCAGGGTATATGACATTGGTCTGGCGACGATATTCAGCTTTTCCATCACGAGTAATATATACTCCTTATTGTCATGGAAATCCGGCTTCTCCTTCTTGGTCCAGATGGCATCTAGAAATCAATAGCACGAAGTCATAAAAAAGGCATTAATTTCACTGTCAAGGCATCTATAAACCAACTGTATGATGTCATTAAAAAGGCATTAATTTCACTGTCAAGGCATGTAAAAATAAACAGCATGAAATATATCAATGTCAAAGCCTCTAGAAATCAACAGCATGAGGTCATTAAAAAGGCATTAATTTTAATGTCAAGGCATCTAAAAACCAATAGCATGAGGTTTGAAAAGGCATTAATTTCACTGTCAAGGCATTTAGAAACCAACAGCATGAGGTCATTAAAAAGCAGTAATACCAATGTCAAGTAGGTTTACTATTCTTCATGTAAGTTCATGTAAGTTTTAACTGAAATTTTCAAGAGTCAAATGTAAAATCTCTCAAGTCATTAGTTTGCACAGTCCTTATTGCTGAAAACAAATGATTAAGATCTCTTTTCTCGTGGTCAATGAGACATACTTGAACAGAATTTGTAAGGAACATAGTCTACCTTTTTTAAAGGTTTCTCTCTCTGATTATGTTATTGTGTATATATTTTTCATACGGAACAGAGGATTGTTTTATACATTATTATATTTTCAACTTCTCAACATATTCTATTATCAACTGCCTAAATCATTTTATATGAAAAATTAGACCCATACGTCTATGAAGGTAATATATTATTCAAATATCAAAGATGTAAACATAATTTAATATCCCTTTCCCACTCATCCTTAAATTTTTTAACAAATTCTCCTTTTCCTTAGAACTGACACTAGCTTTGTTTTTCCAGAATCTAAAGTTCATAAAATTCATCATCAGTAGGTTGTTTCCGAGACAGAAAAGAAGATATACTGCTTTGTATCATTATTTTCAAGTTCAGATGTATGCACTTAGTGGTATTTCTATTTGAAGTTTTAAATGTTTTGCCAATTGAAGCAAATTAATCAGCAATTAACAAAATCCCATGCTGAAAATTGGCTTTGCAAGGATCCATACATTCATATTTTGTGTAACTGCTTTTAAAGCGCAATCAAACAAATGCTGATATTTCATCAGCAATGAATCGAGTGAAATCATAAATGATTCCAAATTTATAAACATACACCAAATGAATCACATTACCAATAAACAATTAAGTTGTCAATTTGGTCCAGTTACTTTGACAACCGACTTCGCAAGCGGACTTCATATGTATTATTTCTGACTAGATGATAATAATTTGATGTCCGAACATACAAATACTAATATCTGATAAAAAAGCAATCCATTCATATCATAATTGATTCCTCTTTCTCTATCATATATTTCAAACATAATCTCAAAACAATCCAACCCAATTCATTTGTAGCTAAGCTTGACCTGACATCAGTGAAAAATAAGCTCCTCCGAGTTCATATATCATCCATTTGTGAAATATTATTGACCATCAAAATGCATCCCATTGTCAAGTAGATGTCAGTCAGTTCCTCCTACAGTAAATGTTTTATGGGCAGTGTATTCTTATTAAGTTTGTATGTTTTTTTATGGTTTAACGCTATTTTTCAGCACAGGATAGGCTATACATGGTAGCCAGTTTTAATGGTGGAGGAAGAACCCAGAAAACCCCGGAAAGAACCACCGATCCATGAGAAGCTACTGGCAAGCTTTCTCACATAACCACATTGGCCGAATTTGAGACTCGAACCAAAACAGACAGACGTGAGATGACAGTGATCCATAACGGACAGCGCTTTAGAACACTCGGGGCCTCATTCTTAAGAAACTTAAGTGAAGCTGAATCAATTGTAATTAAGACCAATGTTCCTGCCTACATTTCCATGTGTCAAATAGTCACACAAGTTGAAATATCCACGCAAAAAAAATGGGACATAGTTAAATTTCAGACATCTAAACCCAGTGGGTACACATCTATTGAAAAGACTGCTAATATCTTGTGCCAAATTTAGCATTTTAAAATTTTCCTAATATCTTGTACCAAATCTACCATAATTCAAAAACTTGTTAATATCTTGTATGAAATTTACCATAACGATTAATACAAGACCTTCCTAATATCTTATAACAAATTTAGCATATCTATTAGTCCAAGACCTTCCTAATATCTTGTACCAAATTTATAATAACTGCTAGAATGGATGTCATCACAAAGAATTCCATGATAAAATGCCTTAAGTACAACACAACCTTCAATTTCCGCCACATATCGTTTGAACTAGTCCAAATAACACTCACACTTGAACAAAGGTCAGTAAATTTTTGTCAGTCTTTATCCCCCTCATCCTAGTGGGAAAAACCAGGCTGACAGAATCTCCCTCTTTAGAGTAGTTTTCCGAATCTTCTGGAGTATGCAAATTCGATAGGTGGCAACCTAATTATTCTTGGAGATTTTAACTTTCACTTTGACTGTCCTGGAAACCCATATACATAAAAACTCTCAGATTTCATTCATGTTTTCAACCATAAACAGTCAGTTAACTAACCCACTGATAAACTTGATCAACATTTAGACTTGTTTATCCATAGACCTGATGATAATATTCTACAATCAAACCTTGTATACCACAAACTTGCATCAGATCACCTCTGCATTATATGCCATCTCGATGTATCTAACCCTCCACCTTTAATTGCTACTAAGAGAAACCTCCATATGATAAATAGAAACAAATTAATGCATGACATCAAAGAAAACCTAACAATTTACTTACATCCTACAATAACTGCCTGCATTCATTGCTTGAAAAACATCTCCCAGCCACCAAATGCAGAGAATCAATAAAAAAAGTGTTCTCCATGGCATAGCAGTGTTACGGACCAGCTTCGCACTGCAAAAAGTCAACGCTTAAAAGCAGAGAGACTTTGGCTTTCCACCAGACTCACTATTCATAAACAAATCTATGAAGCCGCTAAAAAGTATGTCACAAACATAGCCCATTTAGCAAAATTATCCCACTACATTACTAAGATCACTGAGAGTTCCAGCTGCAATAAGCACTTCGATATAACTAACAAACTAATGTCAAGGAACAAATTTACACCACTTCCAACTACCTTCTCTCCAGTAGACCTTCTGGACCTATTTGCAAATTTCATCTGTGACAAAGTACAAACCATTACCGATTTGCTTGACAACACATTTTAAACTGACTCATCACCATACAGTTATGATACAGAATTTCAGCAACAACCCAACCTGTCTCTATTGATTTAGTATGGACAATCATGATGAAGAGAGCACCAAAGTCATGTGAACTTATCCAATTCCAACATCACTGCTGCTTGAGTGCTTAGACCAAATATTGTCTTCACTAACTGATGTTATTAATATTTCTCTTCATTGGAATTCCCATCATTTTTCAAAACTGCCATCGTAAAGCTTCTGATGAAGAAACCAACACTTGACCATAATGATTTAAGAACTAACGTCCAGTTTCTATCTCCCAATCATATAACCCAACTTGTATCTCATTTGAATTCAAACACTCTTTTTAGCAATGTACAGTCTGCATTATTGCCCTTGCCACATTAGTGAAACTACCGGTACTCTTCTGAAAGTATTTAATGACATTTTCTCTGCTTTGGATAGTGGAAAGATTACGGTCCTGACACTCCTTGATTTGTCTGCAGCATTTGACACAATATACCATGATATATTACTTACTTCACCGTCTCCAGCATGTAGTTGGCATTCAGAATATAGCCTTACAGTGGTGTAAGTCCTACTTAGACAACAGGACACAGGTTGTACATGTATCTGCAAATGGAACACATTCCAGCCCAGCAGAACAATGTTGTGGTGTTCCACAGGGCTTTGTTCTTGGTACTGTTCTCTTCATTTTATACACTCAGCCGCTCTCATGAGTCATATATCATCCTCCAGTGTCTCACCAATTGTACGCTAATGATACATAAATATACAAGTCTAGCCACCCAACTGAAGTTGATGCTACCATCCATGGAGTAGAGAGGCGCATTTCTGATGTGAAATCATGGATGACATGTAACAAGCTGCAGATGAAAGATGATAAAACTGAAACTAGTCTGACCCCAATACAAATACTTTCTTATTTACATCCTTTACCTCAGACAATAAATATCAGCAACATCAACATTAAATTCTCACAGTTAGTTCCAAACCTAGATGTTACTCTAGACAGTACTCTCGCATTGCACCAACATGTGATGAACATATGCAAGGCTGTATATCTTGAACTCAGACGCATCAGTTCCATTCACAAATATCTTTCAGTTGATGCCACTAAAACACTTGTGTGCCCATTAGTACTTTCAAGACTGAACTATTGTAACTCAATTCTGTCTGATTCGTCTCAATATCTACTCCAGAAACTTCAGAAAGTTCAAAACACAGCTGCTCTGATCATTTTTAGAGTACTCCGTGCTATATTTCACTGACCGACTCCAGTCCAACATACCTATCCAGCCTCACCCATGTGTATACACCAGCAAGATACTTTCACTCTTCTTCTGACAATTGTATACTCATTGTTCCCACTGTGAAAACGAAGTCATATGGACAACGTTCTTTTGCATACCAGGGCCCAGCAATGTCTAATGAATTGCCCATTGAAATTAGACGCAAAGACGCAGTGGTCCCTTTTAAGAGTGCTCTTAAAACACACCTTTTTCAACTGCAGAGACAAACTTAGAGACCTAATAATGTTTTGTATCTTATATGTTTTCAGCATGTTTTTATGTTTTCCAATATCATGATTTTTGTGATTTGTTTTTCTGTAGTGTAGTCATATCATTATAGATGGTGTAACGCGCTTAGAGTTTCTAAAGAATAATCCTTATACAAAGTCCTCATTATTATTATTATTATGTTTTCTGCATGTTTTTATGTTTTCCAATTTCATGGTTTTTGTTATTTGTTTTTCTGTGGTGTAGTCATATGGTTATCAATGTTGTAAAGCGCTTAGAGCTTCTAAAGATCAGGCGCTATACAAATTCTTCATTATTATCATTATTATTATTATTATTCATTTTCAGATTTATTTTAAATTCATTAAAAGACATTCCGGATTTCATCAATGTGTTAGATCAGGAAATTCTTTGCTAAAGTAATTCATTCCAAACATTCTATCATGTTAGACGTTTGGAGGAACATTTAGGATTAAATTTACAATACCGTAATTGACAAATGCATTTTAACTATGTATTGTCGTGAAATAAATTGCCTTTTTATTTTATCATTGCACTGTTATTCACAATTTTACTCCATATCTCATATTTAAGTAGACCAAACCAATGTTATTTAAACTGATGTCAATCGTGCAGCGAAATTCAAAAGTCACTGAGCCGTGCTATGAACGTATTAATATTTTTATTATTTATTGTTGGTGCAAGTCCTACTTAGCCAACAGGACACAGGTATTATCTGTAAATGGAATACATTCCAGCCCAGTTGAGCTATGTTGTGGTGTTCCACAGGGGTCTGTTCATGGACTTGTGCTTATCATTCTATACACTCAGCCGCTCTGAAGTGTCAAAGATCATAACCCAGTGTCTCACCAATTGTACACTGATGACACCCAAATATACAAGTCTAGCCAGCCAACTGAAGCCACCCATCCATGAAGTAGAGAGGAGCATTTCTGATGTGAAATCATAGATGACATGTAACAAGCTGCAGATGAATGATGATAAAACTGAGGCCATTCTGATCCTAACACAAAGACTTTCTCATTCACATCCTTTACCTCAGACAATAAATATCAGCAACACCAACATTAAATTCTCACAGTCAGTAAAAACCTTGCTCTTAAACTCTAGACAGTACTGCACACTGCACCAACATGTCATGAACATATGCAAGGCTGCATATCTTGAACTGAGATGCATCAGTTCCATTTGCAAATATATTTCAGTGGATGCCACTAAAACACTGTGTTCATTAGTAGTTTCAAGATTGGACTATTGTAACACAATTCTGTCTGGTTCATCTCAAAATCTACTCCCGAAACTTCAAAATGTTCAAATCACAGCTGCTCAGATCATCTTTAGGGTACCTCGATCAGTGCACACCTCACTACTGCTCTGTACACTATACTGGTTATCAATTTGATACAGAATGAAACACAAAATGTGTTCTCTGTGCTATGTTTCAATGACAGATTCCAGTCTAACATACCTATCAGGCCCTCTTCTGACAATGGTGTATACCGGTACTTATTGTTCTCAATATGAAAACGAAGTCATATGGACAACGTTCTTTTGCATACCAGGGCCCGGCGATGTGGAACGAATTGCCCATTCAAATTAGAAACAAAGACATAGTGTTGTTTTAAAGAGTGCCCTAAAAACTCATCTTTCTTGACTGCAGGAACAAACTTACAGACATAATCATCGTTTGCATCTTATTTTTTTTAATAGTATGTTTTGATGTTTTCCAGTTTCGTGGTCTTTGTTATTTGTTTTTCTGTAATGTAGTCATATCATCATAGATGTTGTAAAGCGCTTAAAGCTTCTAAAGATTAAGCACTATATAAAGTCCTCATTATTATTATTAGTCCAAGACCTTCCTAATATCTTATACCAAATTTAGCACAGTCCAAGACCTTCCTAATATCTTATACCAAATTTAGCATAGTCCAAGACCTTCCTAATATCTTATACCAAATTTAGCACAGTCCAAGACCTTCCTAATATCTTATACCAAATTTAGCACAGTCCAAAACATTCTTAATTTAAAATGTAAGTTATATTGAGCCAAAGGACAACAAGGTCTTGGGATACCAACTATCATAAGAATAAAGGTGTGATGATGAGATATCTAGTCAGTCGAAAGACTAAAGATGGGATAACTACTGTCTGTGTCATAAGAATAAAGGTGTGATGATACAATACCTACTGACAGTATCATAAGAATAAAGATGTGATGATGGAATACCTACTGAAAGTATCATATGAATAAAGGTGTGATGATAGAATACCTACTGTCAGTGTCATAAGAATAAAGATGTGATGATAGAATACCTACTGAAAGTATCATAAGAATAAAGGTGTGATGATAGAATACCTACTGAAAGTATCATAAGAATAAAGGTGTGATGATAGAATACCTACTGACAGTATCATAAGAATAAAGATGTGATGATGGAATACCTACTGACAGTATCATAAGAATAAAGATGTGATGATGGGATACCTACTGACAGTATCATAAGAATAAAGATGTGATGATGGAATACCTACTGAAAGTATCATAAGAATAAAGGTGTGATGATGGAATACCTACTGTCAGTATCATAAGAATAAAGATGTGATGATGGGATACCTACTGACAGTATCATAAGAATAAAGATGTGATGATGGAATACCTACTGACAGTATCATAAGAATAAAGGTGTGATGATAGAATACCTACTGTCAGTATCATAAGAATAAAGGTGTGATGATAGAATACCTACTGACAGTATCATAAGAATAAAGATGTGATGATGGGATACCTACTGACAGCATCATAAGAATAAAGATGTGATGATGGGATACCTACTGACAGGATCATAAGAATAAAGGTGTGATGATCGAATACCTACTGACAGTATCATAAGAATAAAGATGTGATGATGGGATACCTACTGACAGTATCATAAGAATTAAGATGTGATGATGGGATACCTACTGACAGTATCATAAGAATAAAGGTGTGATGATAGAATACCTACTGACAGTATCATAAGAATAAAGGTGTGATGATGGAATACCTACTGACAGTATCATAAGAATAAAGGTGTGATGATGGAATACCTACTGACAGTATCATAAGAATAAAAATGTGATGATTGAATACCTACTGACAGTATCATAAGAATAAAGGTGTGATGATGGAATACCTACTGACAGTATCATAAGAATAAAGGTGTGATGATAGAATACCTACTGACAGTATCATAAGAATAAAGATGTGATGATGGAATACCTACTGAAAGTATCATAAGAATAAAGGTGTAATGATAGAATACCTACTGAAAGTATCATAAGAATAAAGGTGTGATGATAGAATACCTACTGAAAGTATCATAAGAATAAAGGTGTGATGATAGAATACCTACTGACAGTATCATAAGAATATAGGTGTGATGATAGAACACCTACTGAAAGTATCATAAGAATAAAGGTGTGATGATAGAATACCTACTGACAGTATCATAAGAATAAAGGTGTGATGATAGAATACCTACTGACAGTATCATAAGAATAAAGGTGTGATGATAGAATACCTACTGACAGTATCATAAGAATAAAGGTGTGATGATAGAATACCTACTGACAGTATCATAAGAATAAAGGTGTGATGATAGAATACCTACTGACAGTATCATAAGAATAAAGGTGTGATGATAGAATACCTACTGACAGTATCATAAGAATAAAGGTGTGATGATAGAATACCTACTGACAGTATCATAAGAATAAAGGTGTGATGATACAATACCTACTGACAGTATCATAAGAATAAAGATGTGATGATGGGATATCTACTGACAGTATCATAAGAATAAAGGTGTGATGATACAATACCTACTGACAGTATCATAAGAATAAAGATGTGATGATGGGATACCTACTGACAGTATCATAAGAATAAAAATGTGATGATAGAATACCTACTGACAGTATCATAAGAATAAAGGTGTGATGATACAATACCTACTGACAGTATCATAAGAATAAAGATGTGATGATGGGATATCTACTGACAGTATCATAAGAATAAAGGTGTGATGATACAATACCTACTGACAGTATCATAAGAATAAAGATGTGATGATGGGATACCTACTGACAGTATCATAAGAATAAAGATGTGATGATGGAATATCTATGTCTGTTTTAGACATTCCTTCTTGGACTTAAGGCAATACAAACAACATCATATACAAGCAAATTAAAATGATATGCAGGATGTGTTTACAGCAATTGCACCGAAATGCTTGTATACTGACAATAATATATATTTTGGACTAATTCTTTAATTTTGGGTATTTTATTTAATTTGTTTGGACTTGTTCACTTCACTATAATGATTGTAAAAAAAAGTAGTTTAAATGGGTTTTTTAATAAAAAATTTGCAAATATACTTTATTTTATTCATATATTTTATAATCTGAATTAAACATCTCTTCTTCATGTACATGAGAATTAGATGAAATAAAGAAAAGAGATTCAAAGGTACAAACCTATCAGCTCATCTGTAAGTTTCCCTTCCTCTTCGAAGGCATACCACGCGTTAGTAATGGAAGGGTTTTGCACAATGAACATCTTAGCTGTAATAAGGGACTTGAGAGCATCAATCATCCATTGTGGATCCAGCACAACCTTCTCCCTCAATCCCTCATCACTGAAAATTAAAACCAAAATTACTGCTTTACTGAGACATTACACATTACTTACTATAATACATATTCTTGCAGACATAATTAAAAAATACTGACTATGGTATATGAATTACCTTATTAACAACCGTCTTAATGTCAGCTAAATAATACAGTTAAAATGTACTAATTATGGTATTTGTAGTACTTTATTATCAACATCCTCATACAGTTAAAATGTACTAACTATGTTATTTGTAGTACCTTATTATCAACATCCTCATACAGTTAAAATGTACTAACTATGGTATTTGTAGTACATTATTATCAACATCCTCATACAGTTAAAATGTACTAATTAAGGTATTTGTAGTACATTATTATCAACATCCTCATACAGTTAAAATGTACTAACTATGTTATTTGTAGTACATTATTATCAAAATCCTCATACAGTTAAAATGTACTAACTATGGTATTTGTAGTACATTATTATCAACATCCTCATACAGTTAAAATGTACTAATTAAGGTATTTGTAGTACATTATTATCAACATCCTCATACAGTTAAAATGTACTAACTATGGTATTTGTAGTACATTATTACCAACAACCTCATACAGTTAAAATGTACTAACTACGGTATTTTTAGTACATTATTATCAACAACCTCATACAGTTAAAATGTACTAACTATGGTATTTGTAGTACATTATTACCAACAACCTAATACAGTTAAAATGTACTAACTACGGTATTTTTAGTACATTATTATCAACAACCTCATACAGTTAAAATGTACTAACTATGGTATTTGTAGTACATTATTACCAACAACCTCATACAGTTAAAATGTACTAACTACAGTATTTTTACTACATTATTATCAACATCCTCATACAGTTAAAATGTACTAACTATGGTATTTGTAGTACATTATTATCAACATCCTCATACAGTTAAAATGTACTAACTATGGTATTTGTAGTACATTATTATCAACATCCTCATACAGTTAAAATGTACTAATTAAGGTATTTGTAGTACATTATTATCAACATCCTCATACAGTTAAAATGTACTAACTATGGTATTTGTAGTACATTATTATCAACATCCTCATACAGTTAAAATGTACTAACTATGGTATTTGTAGTACATTATTATCAACATCCTCATACAGTTAAAATGTACTAATTAAGGTATTTGTAGTACATTATTATCAACATCCTCATACAGTTAAAATGTACTAACTATGTTATTTGTAGTACATTATTATCAAAATCCTCATACAGTTAAAATGTACTAACTATGGTATTTGTAGTACATTATTATCAACATCCTCATACAGTTAAAATGTACTAATTAAGGTATTTGTAGTACATTATTATCAACATCCTCATACAGTTAAAATGTACTAACTATGGTATTTGTAGTACATTATTACCAACAACCTCATACAGTTAAAATGTACTAACTACGGTATTTTTAGTACATTATTATCAACAACCTCATACAGTTAAAATGTACTAACTATGGTATTTGTAGTACATTATTACCAACAACCTAATACAGTTAAAATGTACTAACTACGGTATTTTTAGTACATTATTATCAACAACCTCATACAGTTAAAATGTACTAACTATGGTATTTGTAGTACATTATTACCAACAACCTCATACAGTTAAAATGTACTAACTACGGTATTTTTACTACATTATTATCAACATCCTCATACAGTTAAAATGTACTAACTATGGTATTTGTAGTACATTATTATCAACATCCTCATACAGTTAAAATGTACTAACTATGGTATTTGTAGTACATTATTATCAACATCCTCATACAGTTAAAATGTACTAATTAAGGTATTTGTAGTACATTATTATCAACATCCTCATACAGTTAAAATGTACTAACTATGGTATTTGTAGTACATTATTATCAACATCCTCATACAGTTAAAATGTACTAACTATGGTATTTGTAGTACATTATTATCAACATCCTCATACAGTTAAAATGTACTAATTAAGGTATTTGTAGTACATTATTATCAACATCCTCATACAGTTAAAATGTACTAACTATGGTATTTGTAGTACATTATTACCAACAACCTCATACAGTTAAAATGTACTAACTACGGTATTTTTAGTACATTATTATCAACATCCTCATACAGTTAAAATGTACTAACTATGGTATTTGTAGTACATTATTACCAACAACCTCATACAGTTAAAATGTACTAACTACGGTATTTTTAGTACATTATTATCAACAACCTCATACAGTTAAAATGTACTAACTATGGTATTTGTAGTACATGATTACCAACAACCTCATGCAGTTAAAATGTACTAACTACGGTATTTTTAGTACATTATTATCAACATCATCATACAGTTAAAATGCACTACCTAAAGTACATTATACATTAGGAGTTTAAAGAATTGACCTTGTGATAAATGACTAATTATTTCGATTGAGTCTGCAATACATTTTATACACAGACCAGGCTTTAATTAAATAGTTAATGGTCTAGCTTATACAGGGTACTATATAGATTTAAATGAAGAAAAATCAGGTACAATTCACCAAACTAGCATGATCTATGAAAAGCACAACAGAAAAGAACAAAACATAACAAACAAAAAATTCCATTGGGTCCTACATGGACAGTAGTATGCTTTTCGTACAGCTTGTATCGCTTTTATCAAGGCCAATCTCAATTCCATATTCCTTCCTTTCATGCAATGTTTTGTTAAAGCAACATCAACCCCATTTATAGTGACAGCTCGTCATTGGTCAGTGACTTGGCTTTATATCCTGGACCTTTCTGAAACAACTTTAACACTTGGTACAATCTTTATGAGGTTAAAAAGAACAACTCCTAGAATTCATACATTCCAGGATGCTGTAAACTGAAGACCTCTCACACACACTTAACAGATAAGTCAGTCATTCACTGTCCACTAAATCTCTGAACTGTGATTTATTTTCAAAAGATGTACAATAAAGCCAAATAAATACAAAAACATACAGGCCTGCCAACCCTAACATGATTGTTTCAGTAGAGCATTGGATTTTTTTATATGTACGTTTGAGCTTTCTTTTATTCAGAACAATCTGAATATTTCCTTGTATTCTTCTGTACTGATAATTAAAACTATTTACAATGCTTATTTTTTCCTTTGGTCTTTAACATGCATTAGTAGCTGGATGCCATATTGAACAAATTCTAATTAGTTTTCCTGTCATGAAATTAGAAAACTTTTTCAGACCTTTTCCTGACCAAAATATAAGAATTGTCCAGACTAACCATGTCACAAGATTATTAGTCTAATAATAGCAACAGGAGATAAATTTTTTCTTAACTTTAGAAATAAAAATGGAATGGTTTCTGCAGAATTCGAGTGTCTATTCTAAAACTGAACTCATCTTGATGACAGCTTTTCAGACAAATTCTCAGGAAGCATGAAACATGCATCGTCCCCGATTTGAATACTGATCTTGGTCACTGATTGCTAAATCGTGAACTCATGTCGTGTCAAGCTGACATTTGCATATTTCTTACATATGGGTATAAAGCCATGTCAGTGACCATTCAGCTTTAAGAATAAATACTGTTCCTGTGTTCCAAATATTTCAGAAGTCGGTACATTTTTTTAAGAGACTCCCCCCTCCCAATGTTTGCATGACATACTATATTCTTGAGACATTCACGTGCTGAAATTATATGTTGCTCTATAATTTAATGTTTTATGCATAATTTATGTGTACAAAATTCAAAATATATCTTTATGATATTGTTTCAAGTAAATTCACATCATGCATCCAAACTCATCTACCATCCACCATTTTAATATTGGTCTTTGGTGACTTTTTGCAAAATCTTAACCTTCTGGTTATATCAAGCTGAAATCGACATATTTCCTACATGTGGTAATATATAAATGTTGTGAACATTCAGCTTTAATAATAAATTGACTTTCCCAATATTTCTAGTACTTCTTAAAGCCTTTCTGTGCATTGTTTAAGTGAACTTCCACATTTTTTTCATAAAATACCATGATGAGTCAAACACAATATCTTGCTCTTAAAACAGTCGTAATCATTACAGTATTCTTGTAAATATATATCTTACTATTAAAACAGTCGTAATCATTACAATATTTTTGTAAATATATATCTTACTATTAAAACAGTCATAATCATTACAGTATTCTTGTAAATATATATCTTACTATTAAAACAGTCGTAATCATTACAGTATTCTTGTAAATATATATCTTACTATTAAAACAGTCGTAATCATTACAGTATTCTTGTAAATATATATCTTACAATTAAAACAGTCGTAATCATTACAGTATTCTTGTAAATATATATCTTACAATTAAAACAGTCGTAATCATTACAGTATTCTTGTAAATATATATCTTACTATTAAAACAGTCGTAATCATTACAGTATTCTTGTAAATATATATCTTACTATTAAAACAGTCATAATCATTACAGTATTCTTGTAAATATATATCTTACTATTAAAACAGTCGTAATCATTACAATATTTTTGTAAATATATATCTTACTATTAAAACAGTCGTAATCATTACAGTATTCTTGTAAATATATATCTTACTATTAAAACAGTCGTAATCATTACAGTATTCTTGTAAATATATATCTTACTATTAAAACAGTCGTAATCATTACAGTATTCTTGTAAATATATATCTTACTATTAAAACAGTCGTAATCATTACAGTATTCTTGTAAATATATATCTTACTATTAAAACAGTCGTAATCATGACAGTATTCTTGTAAATATATATCTTACTATTAAAACAGTCGTAATCATGACAGTATTCTTGTAAATATATATCTTACTATTAAAACAGTCGTAATCATTACAGTATTCTTGTAAATATACATCTTACTATTAAAACAGTCGTAATCATTACAGTATTCTTGTAAATATACATCTTACTATTAAAACAGTCGTACTCATTACAGTATTCTTGTAAATATACATCTTACTATTAAAACAGTCGTACTCATTACAGTATTCTTGTAAATATACATCTTACTATTAAAACAGTCGTACTCATTACAGTATTCTTGTAAATATACATCTTACTATTAAAACAGTCATAATCATTACAGTATTCTTGTAAATATACATCTTACTATTAAAACAGTCATAATCATTACAGTATTCTTGTAAATATACATCTTACTATTAAAACAGTCATAATCATTACAGTATTCTTGTAAATATATATCTTACTATTAAAACAGTCATAATCATTACAGTATTCTTGTAAATATATATCTTACTGTTAAAACAGTCATAATCATTACAGTATTCTTGTAAATATATATCTTACTGTTAAAACAGTCGTAATCATTACAGTATTCTTGTAAATATACATCTTACTATTAAAACAGTCGTACTCATTACAGTATTCTTGTAAATATACATCTTACTATTAAAACAGTCATAATCATTACAGTATTCTTGTAAATATAGATCTTACTATTAAAACAGTCATAATCATTACAGTATTCTTGTAAATATATATCTTACAATTAAAACAGTCATAATCATTACAGTATTCTTGTAAATATATATCTTACTATTAAAACAGTCATAATCATTACAGTATTCTTGTAAATATATCTTACTATTAAAACAGTCATAATCATTACAGTATTCTTGTAAATATACATCTTACAATTAAAACAGTCGTAATCATTACAGTATTCTTGTAAATATATATCTTACTATTAAAACAGTCATAATCATTACAGTATTCTTGTAAATATATCTTACTATTAAAACAGTCATAATCATTACAGTATTCTTGTAAATATACATCTTACAATTAAAACAGTCATAATCATTACAGTATTCTTGTAAATATATATCTTACTATTAAAACAGTCATAATCATTACAGTATTCTTGTAAATATATCTTACTATTAAAACAGTCATAATCATTACAGTATTCTTGTAAATATACATCTTACAATTAAAACAGTCGTAATCATTACAGTATTCTTGTAAATATATATCTTACAATTAAAACAGTCATAATCATTACAGTATTCTTGTAAATATATATCTTACTATTAAAACAGTCATAATCATTACAGTATTCTTGTAAATATATATCTTACTATTAAAACAGTCATAATCATTACAGTATTCTTGTAAATATACATCTTACTATTAAAACAGTCATAATCATTACAGTATTCTTGTAAATATATATCTTACTATTAAAACAGTCGTAATCATTACAGTATTCTTGTAAATATACATCTTACTATTAAAACAGTCGTAATCATTACAGTATTCTTGTAAATATACATCTTACTATTAAAACAGTCGTAATCATTACAGTATTCTTGTAAATATATATCTTACTATTAAAACAGTCGTAATCATTACAGTATTCTTGTAAATATATATCTTACTATTAAAACAGTCGTAATCATTACAGTATTCTTGTAAATATATATCTTACTATTAAAACAGTTGTAATCATTACAGTATTCTTGTAAATATATATCTTACTATTAAAACAGTCGTAATCATTACAGTATTCTTGTAAATATATATCTTACTATTAAAACAGTCATAATCATTAGAATATTTTTGTAAATATATATCTTACTATTAAAACAGTCGTAATCATTACAGTATTCTTGTAAATATATATCTTACTATTAAAACAGTCGTAATCATTACAGTATTCTTGTAAATATATATCTTACTATTAAAACAGTCGTAATCATTACAGTATTCTTGTAAATATATATCTTACAATTAAAACAGTCGTAATCATTACAGTATTTTTGTAAATATATATCTTACTATTAAAACAGTCGTAATCATTACAGTATTCTTGTAAATATATATCTTACTATTAAAACAGTCGTAATCATTACAATATTCTTAAAATATATAATATGTTGATCGGGAATGACAATTTTATAAATAGATATTGACACGTTTTCATTAAATAATGATAAGAGATTTTTGATCAATTTGTATATCTTTAAAATTAAAGACAAAGAATAAATAAATAGAAAAATAACTCTCATTGACCACTTCCACAATTCTACAAACTTAAGGATGTCAGTCACATTGACAAAATTATTGAAAATTTCCTCATTTACTCTTTCATACTGTACAGGTTTTCCACTAATTTATTATTACAGTAAATCTGCATTTCTATGGTATAAATGGTGTATGTTGCATGATAAAATTTTGGATATCAATTGTTTGTACTTATTTAATAAATTAAATAATTCTGATAAATTTTGATAACTTCCAATCAGTTTATTAAGCAATATTAAATTGTGAAATTAGAGGGTGCAAGAGAAGGAACATGAACATAGTTCTCACAAAATATTTATGATTATTTTTTAAAAAAAGTGATATGTACAGATTGACTTAATGTCAATAATGTCTTAATGTCAATAATTTATTACGAACAGATTGATATTCACAATAAAAGAATGAATTGGTTTTATTTTCTTTAAAATAATAAATTTACTTTTTTTGCCAATAATAAACAAGAAGATGTTTAATTAAATAAGTCTACCAATGCTTCTAGATAATCACCCTTCAGTTGTAAATAAAAGTCTGAATCAAACCTCGAAAATACATTACACACAACAAAACTGTACCACACATTTTAAAAACATTTAGTATAATAAATGAAAATATGTTGGAAGCATTTGATTACTTGGTATAAATGTTAGCTTTGTCATTAAAAAACAATTGTGTTTCTGAACTCAATTTATGCTGTATTGTTGGCATTATTTACATTTAAATATCATTAACATACATTGTTATGAACTTTAATTTGACATTTAAATGTCATTAACGTACATTGTGATGCATTTTAATTTTGAGGGCAATAACAAATATTGATTTTGGTAAATTTGGTGTTGATTGCTGGTTACACTGTTGCGAACTGCAATGTTAACTCCTGAAACATAAAACCTCTGTAATTGTTTGAGAGAAAAAACAAGTCACTTCTTATTGCAATCACTTAAACAGTTATAAATGTTGTGTATAGATCAACTTCAAAGAAAATGGATAAGCAGCTTTTGTTAGTTACAAAGATGGCACAATAAAATATCTATTTCCTTGCTATTGTCTGCTTGTATTTACCGCTGAACGACAGACTCAAAGGTTTCTGGATCTTACCTTTTGGTCAATGATGAGATTCAAGGCTAGCGGTATGCAAACAGCACTGCCAGGGACAGTACTTGTCCTGATGTCAAAATCGGCGAGCAATTAGGATAAACTAGCAGATTTTGGAACAACCGAGTGGTGAGGACTGTAATATTATTACAGGTTAGGAAACCCATCCCTTGATTCATGGATGTATATTCCTAACTTTCTTTGCAAAGAACCCCTGTACTTGCGGGAACTGTGTATAATCAACGCTTTGAGCACGCAGACGCTTAACATGAAAAAATATCTGTGCAGTACAAAGCATCTGAGGCACTCCTATAAAGTTAGTCTGGTTCCTAATTCAACAACAGCTAATACAAAACTCATATACAAATCAAACACAGACAAGCCTACTATCTGAAGTTTACCACAATAGTAATATTTCCTTAGCTTTTTCTTTCATTCCATAAGAACATAATTTTGAAGACTTTTGGCCCACTTTACATAAGATCCAAATTAAAACCTATTACAAATATTTGTAACACGATTTACATACCGTATCTGACACGATTAATAATAATAATAATAATAATAATAATAATAATAATCAAAATAACAATAATAACTTCACCTTAGTACAGCACCTAATCATTATGTATTATATTTCCAACCGTTGCATTGAAAAATCAATGTTGGACTTTGTGTTTAATTCATCATAATTTTCAGCTAAACACAGATTTGTACAATAAAACCGTCTAATGCACAGGTCACTGTGTACTAAATTATTATTTCACTCAGTATAAACTAGGGTTAGTCTAAAATACTCTTAAGTGCATTTTTTGTTAACCAAAGAATGGATTAAAAGACATTTCTGGATCAATGGGGAAAAGAAAGCCATGTCTTACCTGAAGTAAAGAATCATGCCAATCTCATGGTGGAAATTAAGGAACACTACCAGTTCATCTCTGTTGTCAATCTTAATAGATGAGGACCTATTTATCTTTTCTATGAGACTGAGTGGTGCAACCTGATGAAGAGAAAGCAAACCATTACTGTAAGAAAGTCTGGGGCCTAAGGTGATAGATACAGGTGTACCAGTAACATTAACTGGTTGCGACTTACTATCAGCACATTCAATTTAAATAAGTAGAACAATATTTGCAGACTTAAGAAATGTTGATGGTATATGATGTGTTTGATATACATTTTAAAACTAATTTCCTCATTTGATGTTATGCTGCAGGATATTTCAGAACAGAAATAATTAAAACATAAAACAAATTTATTTAAAAAAAATGTAATTGTCATGAAAAAATTTCTTATTATCTAATGTGAATTTTTTCTTGATATTGGTACCTTGACACCAGAAGCTTTTATTGTCATGATCGCTTGTTCCAGGGGGAGCCATCGGGCAGGTTTTTCTTCCCCCCAATGAGGCTGTTGCGATGCCAGCTCAAAAATTCTTCTTTTCAAGTAGTCCAGCATGGGGCCACACTGGGTGTTATCAATGGCAATATTATCCATCAAGTGGTGTACAACCGGCTTGTCTTTCAACATCTGGCGGATTTTCATGAAATAGTCATCAATGGCCTTTTGTCGACCTTTCTGTGAAGAAAACAAAATGAATCATGGTGGAATCAACTGCACTTTGTGACAATGGTTTATTATTTGACAATACTGTATTCTAAATCCAATGCATCCTTAAAGAAAACCATTTAAGATAATAATAATTATGCACTTTAGAAATACAAGACAATGAAAACACAAGGGTACATCAGTCACACATTTAACATAATGGAAAAATGTAGTTTTGAAGATACCAATGCAACGAAAAACACGTGTACAGCGGACACACATTAAACATAAAAATAAATAATTTCAAAGTGACCAGCTTCATTTGTTTGATTACTTTCCATGTTAATGTAGCAAAAATCAATTCAAAGTGACCAGTGACCAGAGTTTTGTTCCTATGTCAAGCAGTCTTTAAACCTCATATATGAAGAGAATATACGACCAAAATGCAACACAACTTAAGTATATAAATTATCCATCAATAGACCAGTAATTGAAATGACAAAAGTATATATCCATCTATAGGCCTTTTTAATAAGTGTTGTTACCTCCCTTGTGAGAGTTATCGTTATTTGTTAAATCTACTTCCGGTGAGCTAAACATCCGATGAAACGATGTTAATGAAAGGAATCGCTCGATAACCCGTGCTCTTTTGACAAGCTATCAGTTTGTGAATTGAAGGTTTTTTTACGAGATAGAGTTGCACACGAATGGGAGAAAATATTCCATATAAATGGACTTTAAACAGCTTAAGGGATAGTAATTTGACTCAATAGTCGTTGCTCAGAACAGAAGATTGTACAATTTACTTGTAACGATCATTTCAGAAACTTTAGATTGAAAAATGACGACTGTAAAGTAGCAGTTGAAGACTAGTTTTTTAGGACGCCAGACATGTGCACTCAGTTGCATATCACACAATTTTTGCAGGAGTGCTCGCATTCCTATGTGAAGGACAAAGTAATTCCATCGTTGCCAAATGATTCTAAGAAGAAAATTGACTTATTCGTTGCTTAATTTTTCAGCATATTTATTGGGTAATATACACACTTTAAGTAAATAGGCATATCTGAGTTTGCTGTGGTGTCCTTTTAAGGAAAGTCGAGGTTCTTTTAAAATTTTGGAACCCCCCCCCCCCAGCGCTTGACCTTATCTGGCTCTGTTAATATTGAGCTACTATTCTGTATCTTAATCACTATAAGTTTTTTTCTGCTGGAAAAGAATTTAAATTTTAATACACTATTAAATTCCACAAAAAGTTCCTTGTGTGTGCCATTTATGCTCCCCAAATTTTTTTAAACATGTCAATTTTATCTTTATTTGTGAAGAGCATGCATGGGGAGGTAATACATCAGGAGAGATAACAACCCTTATTGAACAGAGCCATAGGCCAGTAATCAATACGACTTAAGTATATATCAATCTATTGGCCAGTAATCAACTCGACTTAAGTATATATCAATATATAGACCAGTAATCAACACAACTGAAGTATACATGTAAATCAATCTATAGGCCAGTAATGTCAATATATAGGCTTTGGAAATTTATAAAATTCAAATGAAAAGACAAGAAATTGGTATTAACTCATCAGTTGCCAATTTTAGATTACTGAGGGCAGATTTCTCTTTCAGTTTAGAGAATATTGTTGAACTCAATTATCTGACAAAGTTAAAAAAGTAAAGAAGTTGCTTGGCTGGTAGAGTTGAAGGAATATGTCCCTTATTGGAAAAATACTTTGATAAGTGTTATAAGACAAGGATTCATTTGCTTCTGGTAATAAATTATGGAATGTTGCAGGAGAAAAAGGTTGGTTTTCTTATAATTTCATGAGAAAACTGAAAACTGTAATATTAATTTAAATAATTGTGTGTACATTTGGAAAAGCTTTTGTACTTTTGCCCAAATCTGACATTTGATGCCTGTGTCTGCCATATTTCTTTACATGTACACAATGGCGATGAATGATGATATATGAAATCTAACAATGAAGGATTCAAACTTATGGAATGAAAAATGTGGCTACCTTGGGACTGTGGTCCTGTTGACACTCAGCAGAGATACAACAGAGTGACAAGCTGAGTTCACAAAGAAAGAAATTCACATTCTCAAAGCTGATCAGTACAGCTCTGGGCATCTGGATCCACTGTAATCTAAGAAATGTCCCATGTGCCTGGTCTTACAGGCCTGAAGGCCTTATGCCTGCTTCAAACAATTTAATTATCTTTGGTTCCAAGGGACCACAAGTGCCTAGGACTGTTCAAGGCTTTCAAATGTTGATGCTATTGCTATCATTTAAGCAGTATTAAGTGATTCAGACAAAATGAAAGCAATACATGTGTTGGTTTACAATATTATATCCCATAGATGCATCCATTAAAAAGTGCTGTTACACAACTATTATTATTACTATTATTCACCTATTCATATTTTGTTGCAAATGTGCATTGAATTCAGTAAATATATATAAAATCATTATAAGGGGACTTCTGACCTGCACTGACCAGATTATGGTTGGTAGGTTTGGGGGGGTGTGTGTTTTTCCTGGAATTCACATTGAATTGGAAAAATGCCTTAACTAAACAAAACACTGGATACCATGTCATCCTTATGTAATTAATTTTAAGTTAGAACATGATCTGACACTGACACTACTAATGACAATAGTGCCATGCACGAATGAACAATATGGAAACAGTTCATCCTCTAATCACATTAGAATTATCACTGTTAATAATTTAATTAATAATTAATTAAAGTTTGAGCACTGTATATGAGTCATTTATTATATATACCATCTACACATACCTCTGGAATCTTGTCCACATGCGTTCCAATGAGAATCACAGGAGGAATTCCAGAACGAGAGGATGGTGCACAAGAATGTATCGAGTTGAGCCAGATCTCAGTCAGCTCTGAAGATAGAACAGATATAAATTTTAAAATGTATGTGTATAATAATAATAATAATAATAATAATAATAATAACAATAATAATAATAATAATAATAACAGAAACAACAACAACAATAATAATCATAATAGCATGTGTATAATAAATCATAAATCATAATACAAATAATAACAGCAACAGCAATAATAATAATCAAAATCATCACAAAAACAAAAATAACAATAATAACAACAACAATAATGTGTATATAATAATAAAATAATAATAATAATAATAATAATAATAATAAATACAGTATAAATTCAAGTTGAAAAGAATACTTAAAACAACAATACAAGATTCTCAATAGATTACCAAAATGAAGAGTCACTTGACCCTTAACTCCAAAAATCCCAATAGTCAAAATGAAAATCTTGAGTCACTTCAGCTGTGATTCCTTGTTGATGGTGGAAACAAATGATGTTTAAGATTTATCGTCTCATTTTGACTAATGAGAAATAACTGTACAGTATTTTCTAAGAAATATACAATCTCATTTTTGTCAAAGTCTTTTACATTCTAACTAAATGCTATTTTATTTATATTCTGTATATGACACAGTGGATTATTTTATACTTTAAAATATATTTTCAACATTTCAACATATTCTATTATCAACTGCTCAAATCATTTTTTATTCGCGACATAAAATAATCTTATTTGCGCCAGTGATTTTAAGGTTCAGATGTATGCACTGAGTGTGTTCATTCAATTTTTTTCTGAAAGATCCATTAATTAAAACATTCTAGGTTTTGCCAATTTAAGTAAATTAAATGATTAACCGCCAATAATACATAATCACACGTTGAAAACTGGTTTAGCAAGAAACCATATATTCCCATTTTGCCTGATTATAATTTAAAGTGCAATCAAACAAAAAGCCAATATTCTATCAGAAATTAATTCAGTGAAGTGAATGACATTATAAAAACAAATCCAACAAACAAGCAGATGAATTTAGGCTCTGCAAAGTTCATGTATATCTTCCATTGGTGCGATATTATTCGCCCATGATCAGATGTTAATCAGTGCCTCCTAGAGTAAATTTTTATGGACAGCTTACTGTTACAAAGAAACTAAGATGGAAGCCAATCAAGGATAACTAATCTTGATGTTTCAGGTCAAATTTATGTAACAATTTCTGGATCAAAAATATATTTTTTTAAAATTTCATGTATCTAAAACCAAGGGTACATGTTTTTTGAAAACCCTGCAATAAAAATACAAATTGATTCTGCAAGATCTATAGCATTAGCAAAAACTCACTCCAGCAACTCAACTATAGTCTGCAAATGACTGCAGGTCACAATCAACATTCACCACACAAAAATCTCCAACCAACGGAAAACAACCCTCTAGAAAGCTACATAGAAGATGCTAGGCACAATTAGCAGTCTATTACTAAAATTACAATATAAAACCCGGACAATGTCAGGAACACCAGGCAAACATCAGGGAAATCCAAAGAACCCAGACCCAGACCAAGAAGAAAACATCCACCCACACACATAATAAGCCTGCTAATAACCCACACCAATGATAAGCCTGAAAATAACCAACACCAAAAATAAGCCTGATAATAACCCAAACCAATAATAAGCCTGATAAATAGCCCACACCAATAATAAGCCTGATAATAACCCACACCAATAATAATACTGATAATAACCCACACCAATAATAATACTGATAATAACCCAAACCAATAATAAGCCTGATAATAACCCATACCAATAATAAGCCTGATAATATCCCACACCAATAATAAGCCTGATAATAACCCACACCAGCAGTAGTACATGTTACCATGATGTGGTTGTCCCTGTGTACTAGAAGTAGTAGTTGTTACCATAATGACGTGGTCTTTCTGTGCTAGAAGTAGTAATAAGTTGTTACCCTGATGAGGTTGTCTTTCTGTGCTAGAAGTAGTAGCTGTTCACCTTGGAATATCACAGCTAATGGTTCATTCATTTCTACAAATGAACTTCAAATTATTTTGACTCTGACATTTTAGCTACCTGATTCTTTGTCACCCACCCCCTTTTAATCTAAACATGCTTTACTTACCATGAACTTTACAGAATTTTTTCCCCTTGGCATCAAAAAAACACTCGTCATCTTTTATTAGATCTGTGACTTGTTGACTGAGATCCATGACTAAGAGATATATTGCACGACTGGTCAAGAATGTTTGGTGAGTAGTATAGAATACGGACTGCCCTGCAAAGTCCCACAATGACAAGGCAGCATATTCAACTGTATCCTTCTCTAGATTGCCTGAATTTTCATTGACCAATTGAAGGATTTCCATCACTGTATCCTTCTCATTTTCTTTGGAGTCTATTCCACTGCTTGGTTCTGGGCCAAGTCTGACATTGGTTGATTCTACTGGCTGGGATGATGGTGGTTTGACTTTTTGATTGGCACTTGGCTCTGCACTGACAGGCTCATCATGTTGGGGATGTTCATCATTGCGTTCTTTACTGACAAGCGGATTATGCTGGGTATGTCCATTATCGTATTCTACAATGGTGACCTGGTCATCCATCTCACTTTGTCTCTCTTGTTCTCTTTTGGATTCTTGATTATGAGAATGCTCATTTAAAAGTCTTACAAGGCGCTTAAGTCTAAAGTATTGCTCTGCATCTGAAAGGAGGAAAATAAACTACATAAATCCCAAAAAGTCCATAATAAGGGCTGATTGCACACTAACTAAAAGGAAGTTACAGGAATTCATATTTGTCTAACCAAACTAACATGCAACTAAATGTATCTGGTCATTATTTATGTCACTGTTTTGCCACTGAAGTACAGCATGCAAGCAACATCTTTTGACTTCACAAGTTTTTTTTTTACAAACTCATTCACAAAATGATGCATATGGTGTAATTACTATTTTCATTAAAAATTAATTAAATGGTGGAAAAAGTGTTTTATTGAAAACCCCATGTCAATGCACAATTATGCAAAGAGAATTTGTAACAAAGTTTGAGAGGTGGTTACTGGTGCTATATTGGGGTCAGCTTAGGTCTCAAAAGATGCTGGACTTTTATCCATGTTCCAGCAGAATGAATTGAGCCAGTTATGCTTTGATAACATTAGGAAGTATATAGACCTGTAACCAGAACTGCATATTAAATTGATGTTGCAAAACGCACACAATGACTTCATAAGGAAAGATGGACTTATTTTTGAGTGGCATTCTTGGCTTATTGGCCAGTTCGATAAGGGTTGTTATGTCCCTTAAAATAATTAAGTCCCCTAATTCACCCATGATGCAATGCTCTTCCAGCAAGCAAATCTATATGCCGCGATGGAAGCCAACAAAGATGTCAACAAAACCGGAGAGAGAGAGAGAGAGAGAGAGAGAGAGAGAGAGAGAGAGGTCTTTTTTTGAAACTCAAATGCCATCCCCAAAGAGAGAAAAATCTTAAGAAAATTGGTATCTGTGTGAAACATGTGTGCAAGAACATAGGTAATAGTGTAACAAGTGCATGTGTGTTTGTTACTGTCACAACAATTTAAATATGTTTATCTTGTGATATGTTAACTCTGAATTTAATTTAACTTCAGTTTTCTATATATGATAGAAATGTAATGGTGTTAGATCATATCATGTGCATTCAATAACAATGGATAGAAACTGATTTTTTTACTTGTTTTTATTTAATTGTCGATTCCGCAGGCATTCATATATTTCTCTCAATACACAAGCGCTACATAGTGATGATAACTGAAACTTCAGTGGTGGAATGATCAACTGGATTCCTCTTGGAGTAGTCAAGTTAGATATAAGGAAACCTTTATCAGCCATAATTGCATCTCCTAGTTCACACTTTTCCAATATCCCACTAGCGTGGGTGAGCTGTTTATCGCTGATACTTCCAGTCCACAAATCTAATGCAAATGTTTAAGTTTTTAATAACTTAACTAATAATTGTAGGGCCAATCATTGTGTGCTTAAACCTTATACAAATATAACCTAAGATAATTTATTCATTAAGATGTGACATTAGATTTAAAATTCTTAATTCAAGCATGCATTTGAAATACACGATGCACAATCTTACCACATATTGAACAAAACTGATAGTTTGCTGGGTTTTTTTCCTTCAAAATATATCATTATCTCTCCAAATTAAATGTAACAGATACCCTCTGTTTTATAAGCACAAGAAAGCTTTCAACGATATAAAAGCAGTTTTCTAATGGAATTATTCATTAATAAATTCAGATTAAATTACCTTGGACAATTAAAATATCTTTCTTTTCCACTTCATGTTGAAAACTGATGGAATGTTGTGTTCTTGAGTAAATTTTCCATCTAAGAAATGCGCTGAACACAGGCGGTCATGTTTGTTGTAATCGAATTGTGGCATCAAAATTTTAATACGCCTTATCCATGCTTTTCTCAATCTTTCGTCTGCAGGAAACTTGTATATAATTATAGTTTTGTTGCCAATAGATTTTCCCTGATAATTGGAACAGACACTGCAATAATGTCTCGTCCACGTCGTTTTGGCACGCTAGTGGATGTATTGGGCTCCAACTTGCAATACGCCATTTCTCGAGAAATTGCGCGCAACAACTTGGAATTTCTAATTGCTGCGCTCTTTTTCGAGAAATTGCATTGTATTGGCTCCAACTTGGAATAGCCATTTCTCGGGACATTACGCGCAACAAATTGTAATTACACGTTAATCGGCGTCCTTACTTGTTAAATTCTAAGCATTTTTCAAAGATTTATATATTTATTTAACATCTTTTTATTTATTTAATCTGAGTTTTGTTTTCATGGCATTTTAAAAAAATCACTTTACTTGAAATATGTTTCACAAAATATTTGTATTTGAAATATGTTTCTAATAACTATTTGTGCTTGAAATACATGTTTGCAAAAATATTTAATAAAATAATAATATATTTAAACTTAGATGCATTTTGTATTATTTATTTCGTTCTGTCTTCTGATATTTAATTATTTTTTCAAAATCCTTTTAAATGCTTTTGTAAATCTAGGAAAGGGTTTGGAACCTATTAAAATCTCAAGGGACTATTAGCACTGTCCCACTGCATTTATTGCAGTTATTCCAAGTTGTTGCATGATGCTTGTATATGATACCTAGAGGGGAGATGTTGCATAACATTAACATGGGATGGCTGCCAATGTCCAGGGAATATGAAATTAAAATATTAAAAATGATTTGCATTATGTCCGTGACTTCAGTGGATGCTACCATCAGTAGTCAAAAGACTATTACAATTCAAGTGTTGCCATAATTTTGCTGGGTCGTTATATTCTCTTCGACTGTGTTACAAAAATAGTTACATTTGCTGTAGATTCTTCTACACTTGATTTCTAACATAAAAATGTATTTTAAAAAAATTCATACTGTATGTTCACTGTAAGCAAAGTACATTGCATTTATTAGATAAATTGTATAATGTCATGTAAACATATTTATTACTAATTATTTGTGTAAATCTAAATTAATTTGATAGGCTTATAAATGTTAATTCCAAATATAAACAAGACAAGTATCTATCTATCTATCTATCTATCTATCTATCTATCTATCTATCTATCTATCTATCTATCTATCTATCTATCTATCTATCTATCCGTACATGTGTGCGTGCGTGTGTGTGTCACATTCTACGTGTTGGTATTTTTTTTAAAAATCACTTAAGATTATATATCTGTGTGTTTGTCGTCAGAGTCTATATTTTTAAGCAGATTTGTTTGTTTGTTTGTTTGATTAGGATTTTTAACGTAGCTTTAACAATTTTTCAGTCATATCGCTACGATGTCTGCAGTGAGGCAGTTGATAGTGATGTCTACCACTGGGGCATCATGCCGCAGACATGTAGCATGATGTCCCACCCAGTCACATTATCCTGACACCAGGCCGACCAGTCCTAACACTAACCTCTTAATGCTGAACGTCAAGCGAGGCAGCTGTTAGTACCATTTTTGTAAGTCTTTGGTATGACTCGGCCGGGGATCGAACCCACGACCTCCCGCTTCCGCGGCGGATGCTCTAACCACTAGGCCACCGGAACGGTTATTTTTAAGCAGAAATAAACATCAAGTAAATGAAAGAAAAAAAATTGACCACACAAAGGCTAGTTCGTACACAGAAACTAGATAGCAGACAAAACATTATAGCACATACATAGCGAAAATAATTCACTTATAAATATGTCATTGGGCGATAGTACAAGATATATAACAAGTTATTAATATTATAGCATAACACAATAAAGTTTTGGAGATGGGGAAATAAGGGGCCTGTATATGCAGAAACCTTACAGAGCGATTCATCCGAGAAAGTGCCCAGATAAGAAAACCATCGCAACTATGAACGATCATATCAAAAAAAAATTCTATTAAAAAATCTGTTTGATTTTTTTTAAACAAAGAAAACCCCCACATAAACATCAGGAACACACAACTTACAAGTCGTTGAATGTTTCGAACAAAAAGCCATAGTCAATAGCTAATTTTATCTAAATTTTGAAGGTGTGTTCACAAATAAAAGTTAACATTATTGCAGAATATAGATATCTGCAATTAAGTATGCAAATTAGGGACATGTATGTCGTTCAGGGCATCTGTCGATAATTTCCGAGCAAATGGTAATTGATGTTGGAAACGTTTCGTACAACAAATTTCAAATTGCTTTAGTCATTTAACATATTTAATTTGACCCAGAACATAACGTGACAATGAACTTAACAAAATATTTTGTAGTAAATGTATCACATGCTTGTCTCTGGACAGTATTCGGACAGTATTTCAGTGTATTATGGGAAATCATGCTATCCCATTGATACAGTTTATACTATATTTGTACTTGGATGACATTGTTCACAAGTGAATGTCACAACCTGCCTTAGATTTCACTTTAAACCAATGAAAGCGAGGGAAAAATATAATTACTTTATGCTTTAACTTCGCCAGTTTCGCTGATGAACTACTGCAGAAACCTACAACATCTTGAACTTTCCCATTCAGAAGATTTGAATACATTATTGACAAACACCTTCATCACAGATTTATTTTTGGTATTGTTGCTTATGGATTTTTCCATGCAAAAATGATTCAAAAATAGTTATGTCAACATCCTTCATTCTTAACAATCGAATGAAACTCATGATAAGCCAGCAGCTCTGTCTAATTATATCGGTTAGCAAGGTCATGCAATTTCTTGAGAAAAAGGGCAACAACTTGGGATTCTGAATTGTTGCGTTATTCCAAGTTGGAGCCCAACAGATGCATAGATAACGGGGGTATTGCTCGCCAGAGATAGGGATTGTACATTCACGAACACGGTTTCTGCTTTCAATGTACCAAAGAGCTCTGCAAGGGAACCTATTTTCAGGGGAGGTAACAACCCTTATCGAACTGGCCAATAGTCAAACTACATACATTGCTGCCGTGTTGACTTCAAGAGTTTATGAGCACACCTTAGGAATGAAAACTAACACTTGAGCACTCTGCAAATTACTGTAGCTTGTAAATAATGACATGCAAATTTTCAAAACTTCATCAACTGAGATATACAAATAGCAAATGCACAATGAGCAGGTCTAATGCAGGAAAAGCCTGAAAAAGTGAACAATTTGCAGCAGTTATGGGAATAGTTTGACTGCCAACAGGTGAAGTTTGCTGAGTTTGCTTCGCTTGAGGCGATGAAGCTGGAAGCAGATTCTAGAGGCATAAATTTGATCCTCTCCAATTTACATCTAAAAATGTTTGATTTTGAAAATATAGTTCCTTACCCCTCACACTTTACAAAATGCTTAGACCTTGGATTGTCAAATAGCCAAATGACTGATGCATATGCAGCAAACAATGTGGGTTAAATAATACGAGTCCAGCAGCAGATCAAATAAAGCAGACGCAAAAGGCAGAAAATACTGAATTAACATTACCTATGATTAGAAGGTCATGGGCTTGGAATTAGTTTGGTTAGTATGAAAATGGAATTAGGACAAAAATCCATTTATGTTTACAATCTCTGTTGTATACATCTGAGGAGTACTTGAAATACTTCAAACAAGTCTACATACTTAAAACAAGCATCACACAGCGATTGAAGTTCATTTTAAAGATGACAAGATTCTAGCTCCCAAAACCACTGTTTCACCTACTCCAATGCTTTCACGTCGCGCAACCATTGGCCAGCGTAGATTGACTTTAGTTTTGAAATCTCCATTAATTTTATCATTGCAAAGATTACAGACAATCACTGAGCATATAGCAATGTTTTATTGCACATGATATGCACCATTTCTCAGTAGCTGATTAATTATCCAAGCTCTAGATGATTCTTAGACTGGTAAAAATATACAAGCAGTACTAGTTGATGCCAGTAAGGAATGACAACTGCAAAGACCTCATAAGAAGGGCAGCCAGCTAGCCAAATTTAGCTACTATGTTAAGCAAGGAAATAAGACATGGAGTAAAATTTGTGTGTGTGCATGTGTGTGATTTGGATTTTTAATGTAGCTTTAAAGAAAGTTCTGTCATATCGTTACAATGTCTGTCAGTGTAACAGTTTATAGTGATGTATTTCACTTGTGATCATGCCGCAGACATGTAGCATGATGTCCAACCCAGTCAAATCATCCTGACACCAGACCAACCAGTCCTACCACTAACCTCATAATGCTGAGCACCAAGTGAGGCAGATGTAAATACTATTTTTGTAAGTCTTTGGTATGACAATATCGGGGATCGAATCCACGACCTCCTGCATCTGAGGCAGAATATCTAACCACTAGGCCACCGGAGCAGTGCAGGGGGTCAGATTTAAACACTTTTATAAGGGATGATTTGTCAAATACAGAGGATATTGTCAAACTGCTCAAACCAATGAAACCTATTACATCAATATTGTGTGATGAAATAACACCAACTTTATCAACGATTTTGCCTCAGAAGTACAATGTACTGCTCCCGGGTCATCAGACACTACCATCACATCTAGCTGTACTAGAAATTCCAATACTCTGTTCCAATGAGTTAAATAATACTGTAGGCAGAGCAAATCGATATAGATAAACTCGCAGAAGTATGTGTACTACAGCAGCATCTGTGCCATTAAGAAAGTCTTTTCTAGTGCTGGAGATATACTAAAAACTGCACAAAGAGCCTCCCTCACTGGGAAGAATGTGGAAATTTTGATTCTTTTGAAGAAGAATATGCAATTATGAAAGTTATGATGATTACCATAATATAACAGTCTTATCCAACTGTTTGAAAGAATGATTTCAGTTCATTTTACAGAGCCATAACAATTACCATCTAATTTTTGAACACCACCTTTGTCACTTAAGATGATACTTTCATTTGCTGGAAATCACACATAAGCTGATGAGGAAGGACATCTTCTTCTGAGTTGTTATGAACATTTTTTAATTCAGACTGCAAACCAAAAATTCATTTTGGTCCAAAGCATTTTATGTTTTGAGGAGTTTCATTTCATTATCCATACTAAGAGAATTTTCCGCTTGAAGATAAACCACTGATTAAATGTTAAATGCAAATGTGGATAATGAGAAATATAGGAAACGTTAAAATAAGATAATCCAAAACATACACCTATATACAGCATTCTAACCCGAACCTCCAAGTTCTTCTGTACTGAGATGACCTGGTTAATGGCTTATATAGTATTAGTACAGCTACCATTCACCATGAAGCTATGTTACTAGCAGGTTAGCATGCAACAGAGGGTGACTAAAAGCCAAAAGGTGCATAAAGATTACAAGCAAGCAAAAAGAGCTAGGATCAAGAAATACAGTGTAGCTATACTAAAAATATTAACATTGCCTAGGTCAGTTAGAAAACCAACAACCATGCCTATAGTATATGCTATTTTCTGTACATGTTGGACAGCAGTCAGAATGATAGTAAAAGCTTTGACTAACTATAGTAGCAGTCATGCAGGTCCTATATGCATTCTGAAATGACTATTTCAGACATGGGTTTCATCTATGATTGTTTTACTTACACATACCTTTACATGGCAATTATTCACTTTATTTGGATCTGCATACATCCATGTTCCCTTGGAAGGTACTTATTTCTATGTGATGTGCCCAAGAAATTCTGACAACAAAATCTATTTATTTTTGGAGGAGATTCACCTTATGGTGTTTTTTGACGACAATTAAGGCACAGAGCATTTACTATTCAGGACTGAATAAACTTTGATTAAACTATTTTAGTATTAAAGTTTAGCAAAACAATTAAACTTTGAATTAATTAATTAAAGCTCCTGGGATTACATGGCCTGTATGTTATTTACTACAGTTATGTTCAAACTCAAATACAAGAAAAGCAACATATGCACTGCATGACATCAAAATAATAATACTGTCCTATTACATAAACTGCCAAGCAAAATACAAGCTTTGTACCAAAATTAATAATTAACAGAACAGAACTTATCTTCTCTTGCTGTCTAGTTCTCCCTCACTCTCTTTCGGAGGATTTATGTATAGGTTTTTCTTGCCATTATTTCTTCGTTTATTCATTAATGCATTGTATATGTATTGTGTATTGAATTATTTTGGGATATGTCATGTTATTGTTATGAACTTTTCAATATTAAATAATAAAATGATGATCTAAATTCTAAGAGCTTTACTTCTATTTTAATGAGCAATTTTTAGTGGAGATAATTGACTAACACTGTTTTAACTAATTCACATGCCTGGCTCAGGTCAAAGCTGGCACGCATTAAACATCAGTGCCCAGTACATCTTTAATTTACTGACCAAGCCCCTGGGTGGCTGAGTGGTCTACAAAATTAATTGTTACCAATAACTGCCATCTCATACTATGTCCAAATGGTTCAAGTCTCAGAATCTGAGCCGCTGTTGCTATGTGAAAAAGCCTGCCAGTACTTTCCTGTGGATTGGTGCTCTTGCCAGGGTATTCATTCTTCTTCCATCCGTCATAATGGCAAATATGTATAACCCATGACAACAACAAACTTCACTAACCCTATGTCTGCAGTGCTATAAAATAAATCAAAAAGCCTCCTGTCATGGCCCTTATTTTCAGATCAGGCCCACCCTAAATTACAGGACAAGATGCCCTCTGGCTTGTTGAAAAATATAATTTACTGAAAAACCTTCGATCAAGCTGATACAATTGGAAATTTTATTTTCAGTAAGTGTAATGACTAGTAAATTATTAATATTTATCCTATATATTTTGGAGACTGTGTCATACTTCTGTCACAGCTGTAAACTTTGTGTACAAAGCAAACCATGTGACCGATGAAATGGGAACAGAGTGCCTATGTCAATGATAATTTGTGCTCATATGATTAAACCTGAGTCAAGTTTGATTTACCTTCATCTTTTGTCTATTTTTGGTACAGTAATTGCAATATTTTATGACAAACATTAGTAGAAACAAAATGATGGCAAATATGGGCATATAAAAATTAAAATTTGCATCAGGGCTTATGATATTTTTAAAAGTCAAAAGTATTTGGCCCATGTCTAAAAATAATCTGTGAGCACTGGCTTTGCACTACCTTAGTTGACAAACACAGAATGAACTCCTTTACCGACCTAAATCAAATTTTTTTAAAACCAAACACTGTGGCTGGCATGGCATTGGTTGACTAATTCCATGTGTGATATTGCTTTTGTAGACTAAAATTACCTTTACCTAACTAAATCTAATTTTTTTAAACCAAACTCTGTGCCTCGGATGGCCTTGGTGGACAAATTCGATGATTGATATTGCTTTTGTATCTTAAAACCAAATTACTTTACTAGACATGTGCAAGGCACAGATTTACTCCACTAACCTAAAGCATAAAATGATTTTGACAAGTAACACCAATTGTAGTTTGCTAATCGGTTGCCTGGAAGTTGGAACTGCCCTTAGTAAACTAACCCTGTGACCAGAATGGTTGAAGTTGACAAAGATAGTACATGTTAGCTGTCAATTTCCTACTTAAATATGTATGTATGTATGTATGTATGTATGTATGTATGTATGTATGTATGTATGTATGTATGTATGTATGTATGTGCATGCGTGCGTGCATGCGTGTGTAGGTAGGTAGGTAGGTATGCGATTTTATGACACACCAGGAGTGTAATGCTATATAGCGCCAAAGAAAATGATACATGATGATAAATGACTGATGCGTAAAATGTGGTTCCTGATCATTAAGTCATAGCAATAAAAATAAACAATATCCTGAGTGATAAGAGATATAAAACAAAACCATCATATGGTGAGGATTTGGTCTGGTTTGGTGTTTTATGACTCAGCACCACAAGTAGGTTACTTAGTGATGAAGAAATTTGAGTAAAGTGCTTGCCCAAGTACACACCACAATTGCTGACCAGACTTGTCTGATAGTGTTAAAAAACACACTCTTTTAAATCATGAGTCTTGCATCTTATCTATGGAGCCACTATGTCTCCAAGATAGCTTGGATTATGTATGTATGTGTGTGTGTGTGTGTGGCACCTTAGCAGTGGTTATATGGTGTCAATTAAAAAAAAATTGAAAACTCAAATTGAATTGCAAATACTTAGGAAGATAAATACCATCACAGTAGCATAAATAAAGCATATATAAAACATGTTCGAAATAATATTAAAAACAACATCTGGAAGGAGAGCTATGAGGTAAAGAAAACTGAATTTATTTCACCAGAATTTTGGAATTTATTAATTATATAAGTTCACAAAGAAAATACTGGACTAAACAAATCTGGTGATTGCTAATAAGTATTCCTCTAACACCGAAATTATTTTA
Source organism: Unio delphinus (assembly GCA_029339505.1). Classification (NCBI taxonomy): domain Eukaryota; kingdom Metazoa; phylum Mollusca; class Bivalvia; order Unionida; family Unionidae; genus Unio; species Unio delphinus. Next base: position 810,936 of record JAQISU010000080.1, read on the forward strand.
AAATGTTCTCCCCCCCAAAAAACGCTTAAATACCCTGGTGGTTAGAGCATCTGTTTCAGATGCGGGAGGTCATGGGTTCTATCCTTGACTGAGTCATAACAAAGACGACTTACAAAAATGGTATTAACAGCTGCCTCGCTTGGTGCTCAGCATTAAGAGTTTAATGTTAGGACTGATCGGCCTGGTGTCAGGATAATGTGACTGGATGGGACATCATGCGACATGTCTGTGGCATGATACACCAGTGCTAGACATCACAATAAACTGTCACACACCAAACATCATAATGATATGACTGAATTTTTTTTAAAGGTACGTTAAAAATCCAACTCACACACAAACCATATTTTAAATATATTTTGGGCAGAGTAAAACTTATATACTGAAATTGTTTACAGGCCTTGTATAAATAAATTGAAAAATTGCAGTTGTACAAACAAGTGCAAGAATATTTTTTCAAACTGCTTTGGGAATAGAACATAATTTTTATAAAATAAGCCCAAGGGCTCACATTCCTTCCAATTTAAATGGTAGATTCCTAATAGATAAATTACATACCTTTACTGCCAACTGCCTAAAGAATCAGGGAGAGAATGAATAAGCAGTTTTTGATGAATGGGTATGTAAAAATGTGAACAAAATCAGAATCATCAGACAAAAATGTGACCTACTTTTTTCTTGTGTTGTCCACTCTCCAGCTGGCAAAGAAACTTTTGAGCACTCTATATGAACATCTATCCCGTCAGTGCTATGTCTCTCAGATATGTTTACATTTTTTCCCAAAAGTCGCTGTGTCAACGTTGTTTTGCCTACACCATATTGCCCTACCACCATCACCCTAATGTTGTACACCTTTTCCTTCCCGTCATTGAGAGCCTCCTTGTACATCTGAAGGGATCTTGTATCCATGTTAAGGACCTCTGCAGGAATGACTGAATCTGAAGTCAAATGACAACACCAGTTTTGATGATGACAATGTATGGACAGTCCAAAAAAGGTCATTTCACAAAATATTCTAAAAGATTTTTTTTTCTTCTGGAACTTAGCAGAGGACTATAATTTTGTTTCCATTTTTTACTTTAACCAGAACCACAAAGTATTCATTGAAATTATATGATCTTATTACACTATCATCCGAACACACACACACACACACATATAGACCAACACAAATTGCTCCCACCTTTTCTAATCAGGCTTTTTCAGTTTTCCATGGCTACTTATATAATAAAGTATTATGCTTCATTTACTAATTTAAATACAAGACACATCCCACTAGGTTATTAATATACTCAGCTGACATCACATTATGTCTTAATAGCAGTCTAATATACAATTTATAATTTAGTCTGATATATATATATATATACTTTAATGTTAATCATTTAGAATTTTTCGTTTTATTCTAATATATCATTTTAATATTAGTCTAAGAAACATTTGAGTTTAAGTCTAATATAGAATTTGTATTTCTAGTCAATGCTATATTTTTTTTAAATTTAGAATTTTAAATTTAAGCTGGCATAGAATGTGTTCTTTATAAGTTGTTGTTTTGTTGTTTTTTTAATTTTAGTCAAGCAAAGTGTTTTACTTTAGTCTAATATAGCCGAATATTTAAGCTCCAAATAACATTGCTCCAATAAATACGTGGACATTTCCAAAATTCAGCTGACATTCCACTGTGTCTTAATAGCATATACATACAATTTATAATTTAGTCTAATATATATACTTTAATTTTAATCATTAGAAATTTTCGTTTTATTCCAATATATCATTTTTAATATTGGTCTAAAAAACATCTAAGTTTAAGTCTAATATATAATTTGTATTTCTAGTAAAATCTATTTTTTAAAAAATAATTTCAAATTTTTAAGTTCATCTAACTGAATGTAATTTTAGTTGATTATATAATTGTTATTTTTTAAAGTCTACAATAGCCTAATATTTAATCTCATCATAGGATTTCATTTCTCTTATAAATAATGTGGATATTTATAGAACACTGCTACACAAAGTATAATCCAGTAACTTTCAAGAATAAAATATTCAAAATTTCATGACAACATTGTAAATTACGATGTGGTGTGATCTAGTGTAAACAAGCATCAGGAATGTCGCGTGCTATGACGTCACTATGAAGCTCCGCCTACTGGGAAAATTGTATTACATGTATGTTACACTCGTCTAAATTTAGTGACCAGCCGCCATTAAGAAAGTCTATAGCAACCGATAAATTTAGTGTCCACGTTTTCTGGTGACAACTAAGATGTACATTAGTAATTAATTGACTTGTGTACAACTCTATTATTGTGAAATTTTAAATTACTTCATTCTTAAATCTTAAAATAACAAATATTATTAAAAATCAATACACGAGGATGACGACGTTGAAATAAAATGAAAATGAAATCATTTCTTCCACTTTGAATTAATTTGAGTTATGTATTTGATTTTATTTAAAACTTGTTTCAATTAAAGTTTCAAGCATAATATTTATAACTCATTTGTTTTCAAAGGTGAATCTAAATCATGTAAATAAATGAAGTTTTCGTTGTGTTGTGATGTAAAATAAAATAGAATTACCTGGTTGATGTAAAGACTCCATTTTATAAACAGTTATCACATTACTTCTACTGCTTGTGGTGTAAAGTAATCGTTGCTGGTCATCATAGAATATTCCATCCAGTCTTGATGACACTGTGTGTATGGTCACTAGCTGACCGCTGTCTGTCAGCTGATGAATTCTGTAAGAGTCACACACGTACACATAATCCCTGTCAGCCATTATTGACCACGGATCTTCTAATTCCTGGTGTTGATACAGAAACTTTTTTGTTTTTGGATTCAGAATATCGTAAACATAAATTCCTTTATTAATGGAGTCTGAAGTTAAAGTCCAACACGAGATGTACACGGTGTCATCTTTGACGGCCATGCGAGTCCGATGTAACCCTTTACAGATGTCGTGAGTTGAGTCCATACGTCCATCTCTAATCGATAAAATTCCCCAACACAACATGCCGTCTTTCTTCCAACCGCTGACAATGAGTTTGTCTGAATTAAATTTTGCCAATGAATAACATGGATCAAATCCTGTCTGTAAAGTTTTGACGAGTTTTACGTCATCTATCGATTTCAATGACAGGATTACAACCGTACCGATACCCAGACACACAGCGACTTCATTCTCGCTAATAAGACAGACATCAAAGGGACTGTACTCCAGTCTGTGTGATGTAATCAGTTTACCGTCATGACCATTGTAAACCTGAAGATTCCTCGCAATCCCGTCTACAGTTACCAACATGTCTTCCATCTTTAAAATCCCATAATAGTTGGGTGTATGGCCGGCTGTGGATAAAAAATAACTTACATCAGGATACGGAATACACAAAATGCAGACATATATACTTTTAGTAAACAATGCAAAATAAACTTATACACATCTATAAATCTATTTCTGACCTAAAATCATGACATAGTGTCATAAAATACAGACATATATACTTTTAGTAAATAATGCAAAACAAACGTAAATACATCTACATATCAATTTCCGACCTAAATCAATGACATGGTGTCATAAAATATGGAAATCTATACTTTTAGTAAACAATGCCAAACAAATATATATATATATATATATATATATATATATATATATATATATATATATATATATATATATATATATATATATTCCTGACTTAAAACAATAACCTACTATCATAAATTTACACCTCCACCATTACCGTAATAGTCGTATTATTTGTTTCATTATAAGTAATATAGTTTGTTAAAAAAAAAGCCCTAATTCATGTCACGCGATGTTTTTAAAACGAATTACATTTTTTTGTGTGGCTACATTCAATGACGATGACCTGAATATTTACCGAGTTAAAGATATGAAAATTTAGCTATGATATGTAGAACGAACTATAAAAAATACATTCGAGAAAAAAATGATAAACATTAGTCAGAATAAAGTATGGCTAAAGGGGTAGCGGTGATTTTACGTAAGTTTCAAGTAACTCCTGTTAATTGTCATATTTGATTGTAACTACAACTAACAAAAATTAACATAAAATAGTTTTAAATATTATTTTCTTTTATAGTATAGATGCTACTTGGTACTCTTTTGCAACTATTACGGTTAAAAAATAATAAAACTAAATTGCTCCGAATACAGTATGGTTATTGGGGTAGCGGAATTCTGCAAACATTTTAAATAACTCACGACACTTATGTGATATGTGCACTAAATATTTATACAAACAACGTGAGATGATAGTCCGATGTCTATCCCCACCCTCAAATAAGTATCCCCTGGGTCACATCATAGAAATTATTGAGATCACCAACTAACAACAATGACATAGACTTTCTGGACATGTAAATAAAAATTTACACATATAACTGGCACTTACAATGCATTCAATCCCTACCCCTGTAATAGAAATTTTGAAACTTGAGATTATCACTCTATGACCATATAAAACAACTCCAATGGAACTTTTGGACCCTGCTTAATAACTCAGAAATGATTGAGATCCCAGCCATATAACCATGTATGCGCCTACAGTGCATGAAAATACAAATTAATATATACAACCAAAAAATAAATAATCAGACACATAATTCAAGTAAAAATAGTCAGCCACATAATTCAAGTAAAAATAATCAGACACATAATTCAAGTAAAAATAGTCAGCCACATAATTCACTTAAAAATAATCAGACACATAATTCAAGTAAAAATAAACAGACACATAATTCAAGTAAAAATATTCAGCCACATAATTCAAGTAAAAATAATCAGACACATAATTCACTTAAAAATAATCAGACACATAATTTAAGTAAAAATAATCAGACCCATAATTTAAGTAAAAATAATCAAATAAGATGATAGTTAGATGATAGTAAGACATTAAATATAAATTCGTTTTCGAATTTTATGAAAATATAAAAAACAGTTAACTTCTTCTTCACAATTTCTACTCTGTAAAAATTAGAAGAGGAGTGAATGTTGCGGATTTTTTCATTTCACTAACGGAACCAAGCATGCTTTCTAAACCTTATACGTTTTAAAAAGTTTTTAAAAAAAATATAAACAATAAAGAGATATATCATCATCAGATATTTTGCCTCTGATATTCAAAATTACATGTATGCACTACCCTGATTAGTTCAATGAAAATCCTTTCACCATGTAAACTTCTGCACTCTCCATGTTTTGTCGTCTGCTACTGAATCGAACGCCAGTGTTTTCATGTCAGTTACACACGCTCGTAATACAATACATAGTCTTGGCGTATTAATACACATACCACGAATTCATTTGTAGCCTCGAGACCCCCTGGACTACAAGATCAGTAACCAATAACCAGACTAATGACTTCCGGTTTGTCAGAAGGTGCTCAGATGGGGTAACTAAACGTTAGTTGACATCCAGTGTTTTTGGTTTGAAAGTGATCATAAACGAAGTCGAGAAAGGTACAGACACTCATAACTCTAGCAGATTTGCAAGATAGCTATTGATACGGGTACAGTATGATACAATTTTACTGTTGGCTAGTGAAAATTGTATAGGTATTTTGCCCCGTGTTCATCAGCTGATTGTAGGAGATCGTGTAGGTGTAAAAATTGACACGAGAATGTAAACTATAGCAATATCAAACAAAAGCATTACACTAATAGCCAGTCGTGTACGACTCTTGCTTGGATAGTTAGTGAAATAGTGAAAGTGGTCATAATAATACAGATCCTTCAATGGCAAGTGGGTCAACAGAAAGCGAGACTTCGGAGGTCCACAATGGGGAATAGGAAATCAATTTTAACATAATGTCATAAGATAACAAAAAGAGAACTGCTTTGTTGAGATTAACCGACCCCTCCTCCCAAAGAAATCAAAATTTAAATATATCATAGGATAGCTCAAGAAATCCCGATTCTGTTTACGGATATAAAAAAGACCTAGAGGTTGTCATAGTAACTTCCAATACTGAAGACTTTAAAAAGTTTAATTAACAAGGTAGAACATAAAGTTTTATTGTGAAACCATAAGAGAGCTAGAGAGAAAGTAGATATCTGCTTTAAAAGCACATGGAAAGCAAATCATTTTGATCACGTGGAAGAAATGCAAGCCGCCGGCAAACTAGAAAAACTTTAAGAAAGGCTACTGAAATAAAAATGCAAAGTAAAAAGGTGAATTATTTGTTAATGAAGCCTTTTGCTCCAGTGTTCAGAGAAAAGATTTATTTACAAAGTTGTTTGATCTCTCTTTGTGGAATCAATCTATTTAGAGTTATGTATTGAAAATATGTGCTTTGTACTTGGCTGATAGACTACCCTGATGAAAAAAGGACAAAGACCAATTATGGGAAATTTACATATATAGTCTGCAAAGTTCCACATTTTCTAGACTTAATGCATCTAGAGACCACCTACTTACTGCTGAGGCTTATCATGCAAAACATTGCACAAAGTAATTATTCCACATGCAAGTAATAGTTTTTGTTATTCATCTTAGTTAATTTAAGAAAATTAAACAATTTCAAAGTTAATATAGTAAGTAATAAAAGTGCTAGGACAAATTATTTTTTAATTTTTTAATTTTGTTAGGAACATCATGTTGTAATGCGCATACTTAATTTTCTTTAAATATTCCTTTCAATAAAAATTGTGTTCATTTTCCCAAAATTACAATTTTTACTGACATTATTTTGTAATGTATACACAACAATGGATAGTTTAACATTTGTTTTATTACTAAGTGAAGCAATAAAGATGGATATGTTGGAAGCCATAAACTATACTTTAGAAGAAATAGTAGATACCAACATGACTAATTCTGAACTTTTGGGACTTATTATTGCTGAAAGTACAGATGTGACAGTCTGTAAAAACCTCAATGTTTATGTAAAGGATCTGAATAGCGATAATACATCAGTGATTCATTTTATGGATTGTATCAGTGTTTTATATAGAAATATAAGAAACAATTGTTTCTGAAATAGTGAAGTTATTTAAGATAAATAAAAACTCACAGTAAGCTGATGACATGAGCTAGTGATGGTGCGGATACACTGTGTTGATCATATGCTTGCACTTGATGATCATGGTGAAAATGAACTATAGGAACTGATCAATATATATGGTGGTGAGTGTAGTTGTTGATGGTGAAAGTGCACAAGCTGGTTTCTACCAAGTAATGGTAGTCATTAAATCATTGAACTGCACACTGACAGAAGCTTTTAAAACTTTACCTCAACAGTATAGATATGTATTTCCATATTTTGCAGTCCTAGCTGTGATTGTGTTGGTCTCACCAGTGACAACTGTGGCATGCTAGAGAGGTTTCAATGTGCAGAACAAAATCAAGATGACGACAAGGTCCATAATTAAACATGAGACCTTAACACTATTGATGTGAGTCAAAGAATAGGGACATAGTGTGGAGGAATATGATCCACAGCCGTACATCAGAAAATTTTTGAACTATATTATAGTTAATATGATATTTGTCCATGATATCATTTTTATTACATAATTCTAAAGAATAATAAATAATTACCAGTAAATAAAACTGACAAAGTTTTATGTGTGTGTTTATTCCTGGCAATTTATTAGTCATTTAGTCACTTCAACATGCTTCCAGGAAGAACTACAGCTTTTGCTAGTAGGACTTTTGACCAAATCAGGAGTCCTGAACTCCTAGTTTTAAAAATATAAGTGAGACCTCTGGTTTGTATAGAGTGCTCATTCATTTAATGTGCTCCACCTTCCCAGGGAATATGTTTGTACCATCACTATGGTCTATGTTTCCTAAAAAGAAATATGGATTGACTTCTCATGCCTCTGTTACTGTTTGAACAGAGAGCTGTTCCACTGTAGTATGCTTTCTCCTTCACAGAGAATATAACTCTGTGACTGTTTAAATAGAGCACTGTTACATTGTAGTTTGCCACCCCCCTCCCTTCACCGCGAATATGAATGTAACAGTTTTGAATAGAGCACTGTTACAAAGTAGGATGCAACCCCAAGCCCTCACAACCCCTTTACAGGAATAAAACTATGTTTAAATAGTGCGCTTTTACACTGTATTATCCTTTCCCATTATCTTGGTGCTAGCTGTATCTCATTAAGGTGGTCTAATGTCTGCCTACATTCAATAAAAACAAATTAAACTATTGGAACTACTTTTCCTAATTTGTCATTATTTAAAGTTTTCATTTTTTTAAGTAAAATTTTGCAAATTATTTAAGAAATAAAATGATTAAACCTCATCTTGAAATCCATATCAAATTGATTATTGCAAATTATTATCAGTCTGTTTGCAAAGCTAAACCTAGCAAAGGCAATATGGACTGTTATACTTAAATATCATTTTGTAAAAGTACTGTCACGGTAACTTTGGAATATTGTCTACATAACAGCAACAAAACGTATAAAGCCTACATTCCCCCCACTCCCCACGTTTTATGACTTAAAGCGTTTTTTTTTTTTTTAAATTATACGTGTGTCTTCCAAAAAGTAATTGTATATGTTTATTGCTTGCAGATTTGGAGGTGGCTGGTAGCATACATCAAAAAGTTTATTAGGTAAACGATTTTGTGTCCTTCGAAAAATAACAATATAAACGTGGCACTTCCAATGTGCTGGCAAGCTATTGTCATTAGATAATTATCACATAATCATTTTATTTCCATCTCTAACGCCATTGCTTGTATCCAGTGTTCCAGAGCTGCATGCCTTTTGAAACACATTCCCTTAGTAAAACAATTAAAACATTGAACTGTACAATAGTATATTTAAAGTCTATCTTATTATTTTTTCCAATATAAAATAATATTTGATTTAAATCAGTACATACAAAATTGAATGGCATTGCGCACATCGGCCATTTTGTTTACATTAGTTACAGTATCCGTTACCGTTTTGAATTAGAAAAGGTCACGATTTCTTCGTAAGATAATGTAAATGTACGATAGGGGACTATTCTATGAATCGGTTTCATTGTGACGTCATCGGTATATAGTGACGTATAAGCGTTCGGCCGTATCACATCTAAAAGCCAGTGTTCCATCGCTGCAAAAAAAGAGAGCGTGGCTTATTCAACTTACGTAGGTTGAAAAATCCTCTATTTATTTCAAAATACCCCATAAACATTATCTTAACTTCTAAACTGAGTGTGCTGCATTTATCATATACGTGATTCTGTCTAATCGCATGTTACTGCTTTACTGTGACATATTTTCAGTACACTCCAAGGCCAAGGTCATGGGGTTATCAGGTGTACTATACACTGACTGTTTATTTATAGGTTGGACAGTACGTTTTAACAAAAACAAATAATTGGAACTTTAGATATACGTGTGGGTATCGAAATAATGGTTGGGATCATTTTAAATAAGTGGAATCATAAGTTAAGCTTATTTGTTAATCACTGGAAAATGATATTATGTAACGAATAAAAAGTCAATATACTTTCTGTTTACAAAACCATCTGCACATATTGCTAAACACATGGTTTGGGTTGAGTTGTTCTTGTATTGTTATACAGGTAAAACGAACTATTTGATGTATTGTTATTAACCTTTGTCACTACGTCAGTCGCTTTTATTGTAACCTAAATTATCAAAATAATTAAAATAATTAAGAGGAGATGGGGGGGGGGGGGAGTGCGTGTATGTAATTATTCCTACCAATGGTGGTTATTTAATCCTCAGACAACTTGTGTAACGTGTCTTCTCCAAGAACTATCAGAAATATTATTATTAAAGATGATGGGGTAATAAGACTTCAGAAGAAAAGAAAAAACTGTTCCGTGCATATACTCATGTTCATAGACTCGAGACGAAAGAGTAGCTTACGCAAATTCTTTTCTCTAACGTATGACATTTTTCACAGGTATGTTTTTAGAACGCGAAGGTTTTCTTACTCTTTAAACTTGCCAATGTCTATTCGCAAACTTGCGCTGATATTTGAAGTGGATGTAAATGGCTTAATGTACAGAACTACACCATTCATCATGTAAACATGTTACAGCAGTCAAAAAACCTCTTGCATATGAAATAGCACCAACCGATCCATTGGCGCGTTGTATGATTGAATGGAAAAACGACAGTATGGGACTACGACCCTGTATTCTGTTTTTGAGAGCTGAGTTAGATGAATACCTGTTTGTTTTGATTTTAATTTAGCATTTATGTTGATGTTAAACAAATGAAAGAAACATTTCGACACAAATGTAATCGTTTTTCTGCCGATTGTACTTTTGCAAAAGAAATCTGCCTTTGACATGATCAACAATGTATAAATTGTCATGATTTGTCCCTTCTTAAATTATCATCATAGAAAATATTTATATTTTTATAATTAATGCAGCATATAAAAGGGGCTTACTAACACTGAAAATGTGCTGAAAGATTTCGCTGCCTATATTAGACATTAAATAACAAATCAGACTGAATTATGTTATCTAAATTTAGGCTTTTTGAAATGTTGATGTGATGTGCACCTACTGTGTTTAGTATGTTTTGGAATCCCATGTATACTCATTGATATATAAGTAATTATCATCGAGGTTGTTATATATGACATATATTACTTACCTATCGTTTCTAGTTTCAGAATCCTATCTTTGACTATACTGCAAATAACATCTTGCGATCTTACAGTGGCCATCACGTATTTTCAATGGAATGTCGATACAAACGTATTCACTCTAGGTGAAGTGAGTAAACCAAATACAGTGACGATGTTAGTTAGGCTCGGTCTGTAAAAGATAGAGGAGCACAAAGATCCAGTCGAAGTTAAGTAATTTTAAATTTAGAAATTATCGAAGAGATATCAAGTCTAGAAAATATCCATGCTGCATGTACACGTATAAACAGTCCACTAATGCTTTGCAAACAAAGTGGGAAAGTGTATTCACACATCTGTCTTAGTTTACATCGTCGAAGTTAACTAAGTTTCTGGGATTGCGGTGTGTCTGTCGTCCGTCGTTCTTTATGTGGTTTGTCCGCATAATCTAGAGGGTTTATTTATGAACAGGACCCGATAAATCTTGGTGTATAACTTATCCCGTTGAAAATAGGACGTAGTTGATTATGTCCGCATAAATCAATTCTTCTACATCGTTCCAAAAATGTACAATAGATTTGTCACTATATGCTTTACAAACTGCAATATTCTACAGTTTGCTGTAAAGTGTAAGAAACATTAATATGTAGACGTCTTAGTTACGTAGTTCTTAAGTAAGAAACATTACTTAGCGTCAATGTAATAATATGTAGACGTCTTAGTTACGTCCTTAAGTAAGAAACATTACTTAGCGCCAATGTAATAGTATGTAGACGTCTTAGTTACGTCCTTAAGTAAGAAACATTACTTAGCGCCAATGTAATAGTATGTAGACGTCTTAGCTACGTCCTTAAGTGAGAAACATTACTTAGCGCCAATGTAATAGTATGTAGACGTCTTAGCTACGTCCTTAAGTAAGAAACATTACTTAGCGCCAATGTAATAGTATGTAGACGTCTTAGTTACGTCCTTAAGTAAGAAACATTACTTAGCGCCAATGTAATAGTATGTAGACGTCTTAGCTACGTCCTTAAGTGAGAAACATTACTTAGCGCCAATGTAATAGTATGTAGACGTCTTAGCTACGTCCTTAAGTGAGAAACATTACTTAGCGCCAATGTAATATTATGTAGACGTCTTAGTTACGTCCTTAAGTAGTAATGAATAGTTTGCATTTGCACAAGGTCAGTATAATCAAATACAGCTATTGATTAGGACAGGGCTGGACTGAAAGGAATCGATTAAAAGTGATATTTTGAAAAAGTCTTGATTATTAATATTATTCAAACTTAGTCGCAGTAACCTTTCTTAACACGTAGTTGAAAAATGTGTTGTTGTTTAGGTTTAACGCCATGTTTTTGCGAAACTACTGGGAAGCTTTCTCACATCGCAATGTTGGCGGAACCTAAGACTCAAACTCATGCAGAAAGAGGTGACATGTTGGTTATCTGTGACAGCGAACGCCCTAGACCACTTTGACAGCTGGGGCCATTATTGAAGAAATACAATTGCTGTTCACTTTGAGATTAACAACTAATCAAACATTTTACATGGGCCGACCCAAAGCGTCTACCTGAATAGAATCATGGTGACGTCGGACAACACACAGCTGGTGAAATATGAGTTAAGAACGTTCTGGTTGTTAATTGTCGTCTAACACGATTGACATACTTAATCAATAGATTAAATAAACCTGTCCTTTCAATACAGTATCGTGTTATAACGGTAAAAGATTTCATCGGGGGTTCAATTGTCTCATTCTACTAGCGATATAGATATTGTCATGTATCTTCTATTTTGTTCATCTTAAATTTACTGAGGGAAGGGGGAGGGTGATAGGTAATTTTCACAGTATTGTTTGGCTCGGGACATTTAAATATGGTCCACAAAGATGTTCAGTCGTATACCTTAGTTGTTTTACATAACTGTCGGGCTGTTATGCAAATTGAAGGCTTCCATCACCAATATTGACGCAAAACGCTTACCTAATTCGACCGATTTGACGTAAATAAAATACTTCAGTGCTTACCATTTAAAAAAGCGACAATTGTCAGCTGATATTCGGTTCAGAATAATGATAATTTTGGTAACACGGGATACCACCCCGTGTGTTTTCATGACTTGTGATATGTCGGACTATTATGCGCATAACTTTGAAAAGATGTAATTTTTATGCATCGTGCTATGGAAAGGAAATGTGTTACTTGGGACATTTTATGTCAACATCTCAGTCGAGTAATTAGGTCATGTTTATAGCTGGCTTTACAAAATTTAAAATAACAATGCCACTAAATGGCAAGATATATTATGCAAACAAAGCCAATCTTGTAATGTAGATTGGTAAAAAGTTCAACATTTTGTAAATAAAAAACTAGTATGTTGAAAAGAAGCAGCAATGAATAGGATTAAATGTTTGCATAGCCTAGTTTAAGGAGACAAATACTAGACAGTTTTGAGAATCTGTTCAAGGAGCAAGTTGACAATTTATATAGCAGACGATACAGTAAGTGTAGGAACACTTTCAAAATTAGAAACTCTGAATAAAATGCAATATTGTTTTAAGAAAACCATTTGTAACTTTTAAATAATATATCTATTGTTATGAGTCTAAAGATAAATATTAAATATATTTTTCTGGTTAAAAATTCAGGAAGGCCAGGGAGTTGATCTTCATGTTGCCATTTAGAAATCACATTTTCATGCGCATTTAGAGTTGAAATATGGAATCGTTTTGTACACTATATGAATATCACTTTCTTTAACTAAAGGACGATCGTTTTTGCTTGATAAAAACTGGATCTTCTTCCACCACTACCCCTTTTAAGACCGAATGTTTAAAGAACTAACGTATCTCAGAACTTTACGACGCGGAGAATAGCTCAAGACGGCGATAATTACATGTAACGATTCACGTGCTACATGGAGGAACAACAACAAAAGCAAGACACCCAAGAAGGACACAGTGATTCACCAGAAGAAAGAGGGAACTACGGTTACACCCTGTAGCACTCCATCAAAAACCCCTTTTAAGGGCTATTTATACTTACAGACTTTCCTTTTGGCTCAGAAACTCTATTCGACAATCTCGTTCTTCAGAATCAAACTTGATCAATTTTGGCTCTCCACCATCAAAATTAACAATCCATTTAACCTGACATTGACCTGCCTACCCATGACACTTGACATACCTAATTTACAACATTTATAGGGAACACACCAAATGTACACTCTGTACTAGACAAAAATTATAATGATAGGATGATTAGGAAAAAATATAACTTGAAAGATTGACTCAATTGCACAGGTGGCTTACACAATATCGGTATAGGGTGTCCACTAGCAACAACTGGACTCGATTTGATAAAGCTAGGGCATGCCAGTTCACAGATCCTTGTCCTCGGCCAGACATCAACACCAGCAAAAGACGTGAAAACCACTTTTCACTAGTCATCATTTGGTGCCATTGTATCTCTAGCACTGCAGCTTCCGATAGGTAGATAGGGTTGAGTGCGTCGCTGTTCTATTCCCACTCCACGAGAGAGAGAGAGAGAGAGAGAGAGAGAGAGAGAGAGAGAGATATGTTAATATCTAAGTACATTATTAATTGGAGTTTTGGGACTTGTGTTAAAGCTTTACAAATGTTATGTTTTTTTTTAAGTTACCGCATACCTAATTTCCAAGGTGATGGAGACGTTCTCAAACGTCTCGTCCAATATATACTAAGTGGTTCTCTAGACACGACAGGATGGATCGGTAGCTCAGTTCTCTTGATTATATTATGCATACTATAACTGATTAATGACACCTATTGTTCCCGCGCATCCTACGACTCCCTAAATATTGGCCGTTGTAAAGACAGAATGTAAGGACTTGCATCCTAAAAATAGACAATTAATACAGTTATAGTGGAAAAAAGAATATATAGTGTCTGGGACCTTGTCATGCCACTTGATGTAGATGATTTCCTGATACCTGTGATGTGAAAGTGGTTCAGCTTCCTGGTGTGACATTGGTACACCGTCCACGTTTCACGTGCGTAAAGAAGTGTATGGAGCACAAACGCCCGGTGGAACATTAGGTTGGTCTGGATGATGATGCCTCTTCTATTCCAGACGTTGGCATACAATCTGCCAAAATGTGCGCTGGCTCTGGTAATGCGAAGATTCACTTCGTCGTCAATAGTGGTGCTCTGTGTCAGTGTACTGCCAAGGTAGGTGAAGCGATTCACTACGTAGAGCTTTGGCGTTGAAGGTGATGTTGGGCTCAAGATTGCGCTTTGTAGGGGCCGGCTGATGCAGGACTTCAGTCTGCTTGGTACTAACGTTGAGAGCAAAGCTTGTGCAGTGGCTGGAGAACTGGTAAACCCTGCATTGCAGGTCGGCTTCTGAGCCAGCATTTAAAGGCGCAGTCATTAGCAAATAGAAAATCTTTCATAGTGTCTGTTATGACCTTGGTTTTCGCTTGAATCCTCCTGGGATTGAACAGTTTTCCATCTGTATGGTACCTGGTGCCAACTCTAACCTCTCTGTATATGAAGGCATTAGTCAGCATGGCGGAAAACAATAGACTAAACAGTGTCGGTTTCATAATTGCTGCACCATGGACATATATTTTATTGGGCATCCGTACTTGGCCATTAGCTTCCACAAGCCTTCTCTGCTGGCAGTATCAAATACCGTGTCAAGTCGATGTGGATGGTTAAACGGTCGGTGTTTTGCTCTTGACATTGCTCTTTCCGCTGCCTGGCAGCAGACAGCATGTCGATGGTCCCATGTTGTTTTCAGAATCCACGGAGCATTTCTTGAAGTAGTCATGCTGTGTAGTGAGGCGGTTCAGTAGGATTCTGGCGAGAACCTTTCCTGCATTTGAGTGTTAGGATATGCACCGGTGGTTGTCGCAGGCCTGGTGGTTCCCTTTGCGCTTAAACAGGTGGATTATGTAAGCATCTTTGAATTCCTGGGGTCTCTTGTTGCCACAACAGTAAAAACAGTTAGCGTACAGTGATTACAAAACATTGTCAATTAATAAATATGTGTAAGTGATTCCAAAGGGAGGCAACTTATGTATGCACTCTGACATTTGGAAGTATTTCAAAGTATATGAATTGAAGCTGGTGATATTTGCGAAACGTTTGACGAGTGTACCTCGGCTTTGAGATGTTTGTGGATCAATGACAAGGTGTGTACCAACGTGCATGATTCAAGTTGTGTAAGACGAATAAATTACCTGGTCTAGTCCCATTAGTATAGTTGTGTTTATCTATGAATTTGGTGCTAACAGTCCTGAGTGTGATTTTTATTGACATCTTACCTTTATTGTTATTTTGTGTAAGTTTGTATCTTATACTCAGTTTATGCATAATATCAAAAAGTTTCAATTAGAAGGATATATATATATATATATATATATATATATATATATATATATATATATATATATATATATATATGAGATTTTACTTTCAGAAAGTTTCTTGGAATCAATTAATTACTTTAAAGAAAGATAATACAACCTGTTTAAAATTGTCACGTGGACCGTTTTCGCAGGTCTGAAATCGGAGTGATAATTCGGTAAGACACGTAGTTAACTTTAAGATTCTGCAAATCAGATTTTGACCCATTATCATATCTTGTCCAAATCTTAGGGTTCTCTTTCATTAAAAGATAATAATATTACATTTAACGGAACTGTAAGCAATACAAAATGACTAAAGTATTGTTTAATAGAATGTCAACACACACACACACATAATGGGCAATTCATAAACAAAACCGATGCAGTAATTGCATGGCCGGGACAGGATTTTAACCAGTAACACTATAATCAGAGTATATCGATCTTACCAAATCCGCCTCATAACTGATATTATCAAAAACAAATATGCCCCCTTCTAAACGCAACCTAGATTGTATAAAATTAAAAGGACCTTCAATTTGCAATCCAGGTGATGCACACACAAAAAAAACTTGCCTTTTTAAGAAGCAATTAATGTAATACAAAATAAAGATTCCCATTTAATACGCAATTCAGAGAGAATAGTGCCAAATAAAGATCACCCTTTACTACGCAATTCAGAGATAATAATACCAAATACAGATTACCCTTTAATACGCAATACAGAGATAATAATACAAAATAAAGATTACCGTTTAATATGCAATTCAGAGATAATAATACCAAATACAGATTACCCTTTAATACGCAATACAGAGATAATAATACAAAATAAAGATTACCGTTTAATATGCAATTCAGAGATAATAATACCAAATACAGATTACCCTTTAATACGCAATACAGAGATAATAATACAAATGACGATCCCCTTTAATACGCAATACAGAGACACTAATAAAAACTACAGATTACCCTTTAATACGCAATACAGAGATAGTAATACAAATGAAGATGCCCCTTTAATACGCAATTCAGAGATAATAATACAGATAAAGATTAACCTTTAATACGCAATTCAGAGATAATAATACAAATAAAGATTCCCCTTTAATACGCAATTCAGAGATAATAATACAAATAAAGATTCCCCTTTAATACGCAATACAGAGATAATAATACAGATAAAGATTAACCTTTAATACGCAATACAGAGATAATAATACAAATAAAGATTCCCCTTTAATACGCAATACAGAGATAATAATACCAAATAAAGATTACCCTTTAATACGCAATACAGAGATAATAATACAAATAAAGATTCCCCTTTAATACGCAATACAGAGATAATAATACCAAATAAAGATTACCCTTTAATACGCAATACAGAGATAATAATACAAATAAAGATTCCCCTTTAATACGCAATACAGAGATAATAATACCAAATAAAGATTACCCTTTAATACGCAATACAGAGATAATAATACAAATAAAGATTCCCCTTTAATACGCAATACAGAGATAATAATACCAAATAAAGATTACCCTTTAATACGCAATACAGAGATAATAATACAAATAAAGATTCCCCTTTAATACGCAATACAGAGATAATAATACCAAATAAAGATTACCCTTTAATACGCAATACAGAGATAATAATACAAATAAAGATTCCCCTTTAATACGCAATTCAGAGAAAATAATACAAATGAATATGCCCCTTTAATACGCAATTCAGAGATACTAATACAAATAAAGATGACCCTTTAATACGCAATTCAGAGATAATATTACAAATGAAGATGCCATTTCAAACCGCAGTTATGATAATAATGCAAAATTCCCTCGGCCTCAAAGATTTCATAACCGATTTCGGGTGTACCTACTTAATACAAAGTAAAGCCATTTTGAATTCAAACATTGACTCCACAGCAATTCATATTGGTATTATGAATGGTATTTGTTCTAAGCAACATCCCATGCAAAAAAAGTACTTTGTTACAAAATCAGAAACAAAAGAAATTATACTTACAAAATTGTTATCAGTTCCTAAAGAAGCCATCTTTCCCAAATCAGTTCGTCGCTCTCGTCGGTGATAAATACATGCGTGCCTCTTTTCCGCAGACCAAATCATGTTGTTATAAACAAAACGACTAATGCCTGCAACGCGCGCTTTAAATACATAGCAACGAACTGCGTCACACAAATGACCTAACTGCTTATTCTTTTCAATGTAGAACTGGGAGAGAAGTATATAGTTCAAGTGATATAGTCTGTACGTGAATAGACTGGCTGGAGAACATGAATATCAAAGCATAAATGGAAAATTACCGTGCAATGCTATACCGATCCCACTTTGAATAAAGTAGGCTCATAAATGTAACTACATGCCTCGACTGCATTCACTGTTACAAGGAATTTTACTGTTTCTGTCAATTTTGCTTATAAGGTCACTACTAATAGTTCAACTAATAAGTACTACTTCTACTACCATGACTAATATCAAGTCTCCTCGAATTACTTCAACTATTGGAGCGCCTAGTGGCTAAGTGGTTACTGCCATCTCACCTATATTTGAGTGGGTTGGAGACTTGGGCACTACTAACGCGGGTAAATGAGAAAGCCTGCCATTAGCATATGTTGGCTCTTTCCGTGGTTGTCTAGGGTTCTACCTCCACCAGTTATACTTGTCACCATGTATAACCTAACTTGTGCTGATAAATGACGTTAAACTCTACAACAACTTCATGTATTACCATAACTATAACCAGACAGAATTGATTTACAAAATAATAATAATAATAATAATAATAATAATAATAATAATAATAATAATAATAATAATTGTCTAGAACTATTACTTATTGTTTAAAGTAAATCCCAACTTTAAAGAGTTTTCGTTTGGGCTTGTTTCATAAGTCTCGATACGTGAAAAGAAATGAATAAGCCATTCACTAGTTTTGGAAAAATAGCTCAAACATGCAATACAAAAAAATTTCTCTGATTGTAATAAATCATGATAGTCCCATTATCCAGATAGTTACTAATTGTTCTACTACTATCGCCGCTACTGATATTAATACTATCAGTATTAAATCGAACTACTATAATTGTCAAGGTATTTAAGGTCACAAACCTTGCTGGTTAAGACTTATTGGTATAGTGATCATTATACTTATATTTGTTACTAATGGTCCTGAGTTTCATTCTCATTTCCACTTAGCCATTCATTCCTTCTACTTGACGTATTTATATGTTATAACAATTCCATTAATATGTCACAATCCTCAAGAAAACTTGAAAGTGACGGACAATTTGATGATATTTATTAGACATGCAACATTATAATAATAATAATAATAATAATAATAATAATAATAATAATAATAATAATAATAAAAATTGTCTAGAACTATTAATTATTGTTTAAAGTAAATCCCAACTTTACATAATTTTCGTTTGGGCTTGTTTTATAAGTCTCGAAACGTGAAATGAATTGAATAAGCCATTCACTAGTTTTGGAAACAGCTCAAACTTGCAATACAAAAAATTTTCCTCTGATTGTAATGAGTCATGATTTAATCATTTTCTTTTAGAATAGTGTTCGATCTCACCACATAATTAAACCAAAAGACATTAATACAATCAGTTTATCATGTATAAAATTTGGTGGGAAAATATCTCAGAATAAGATAATTTGAACCAAACAAAAGAAAGTCTAATCTTAACGGCAATAATACGCAATACACCTGTATGCGAACAATAAGAAAATTCAAAACAAAAGCCTGAACGAGAAATAAGTATTACAACATTAGATGTCAGTGTGCCGTATCCCATTGTATGCGAGTGTTCAAGACTGTTTGAAAGCGAAGATATATACAATTAAAGAATTTGTTTCGAAATGTTTGGAACTTTTAAGTTTTCATGATTTCTTAGTTTTTGACCCTGATATCCTGAAAAACCTCATTCTGGGCTAAAAACTGAAAGGAAAATGATTTATGAATAGTATTAGTTAAACTCAGAGAGAGAGAGAGAGAGAGAGAGAGAGAGAGAGAGAGAGAGAGAGAGAGAGAGAGAGAGAGAGAGAGAGAGATTAAATATAAATGGGGCTGCCGTAAAAAGCAAAATCCCTAGGTGCAAGCTTTGCAGAATCGGAAAAAGTAGACACTGGATTATCGGTTTCGAATTAACGATAAGTGGAACCATACATGTGTGAAATCTGACAGGCACACTATATGCATAAATTCCTGTCAGTGGAGCTCAACTATTAGGGGGTTTATGGTAAAACAGGACAATACAAGGCACAGTCACAAGCAAGAATGTTGTTCGCTTCTTCTGTTTTTTGCTAGTCTCATATAGATTCCAGCATAAAACAAATTGTCCGAAAATTATGAGTCACGTAACATGTATTGTGTGCAATTAGGACTACCTGGTCTTATTCCTCTTGATGATTAGTACACATCGAATCTCAAATGAATTAAAATGAGTCCATGTGTGACATCGAATAAATTTTCAAACAACGGGGCTTATGTTCATTTTGTGAATCATTTCAGTATATCATTTGGAACTGTCCTTTCCTATGGTTTTATTTATTTCTTTTTATACAGGACAATTTTGTGAATAATTCAGTATATAATTAGGACCTGTCGTTTACCTATGGATATTTTAAATTTATTTTTCTACAGGACAATTTTGTGAATAATTCAGTATACAATTTGGACCTGTGATTTTCCTATGGATGTATTTATTTATTAGTCGACTCTATCCAATCTCAAGTAATGCGAAGAGTAGTGTCGGACTTTTAATTAATGTGATCAGTGACTTATAAGAAACCACGTAATGCTGAGCATCAAGCGGTGCAGCTGTTAGTACTATTTTGTAAGCCTTTGATATGACTCGGTCGGGGGTCGAACCCACAACCTCCCGCTTCCGCGGTGGACGCTCTAACCACCGGAGCGGTCCACCGGAGCGGTTACTACTACTACTACTACTACTACTACTAATAATAATAATAATAATAATAATAATAATGATAATAATAACAAAATATTAAATACATTTATTATTATTATTATTATTATTATTATTACTATTATTATTATTATTATTATTATTATTATTATTATTATTATTATTATTATTAATCCACAGTTGGATTTAAACCACTGCTTAAAACTATACAGATGTCCAATGATTAGCTGAATTCAGTAATGAAATGTAAATTCGTATTCCCGTGCTTCGCAGCCCTATTAAAGTCAGCCATTTGATACAAATCCATATTTCACAACTTCTGTGATTAATACAAATTGGACATTGCACTTACAGCCATGTATCTGTGTACTGGGAATGCATGAAAATCATCCATTGTGTGTATCAAGCTGTATGATTTCCCTAATTTATGGAATTGTTCATTATATGTAAATCATTATACCGACGTGTGTGTGTGTGTGTGTGTGTGTGTGTGTGTGTGTGTGTGTGTGTGTGTGTGTGTGTGTTACCCAAGCAGCCAAAAAGTCACATACATTTTGTAATACAATGGCAAATGGCCCTATTTAAAGATGATAAATGAACATGTTAAAAGGTGGACTGAGTATTAGTTTACTCTATGTTTAGCACGAAATTGAGAGATTGATCCTCGGTAATTATAAGTAAGTAACGAGTATTGTTCGAAACAGCAAGTTTGATTCCTAGGAAAAGAATAGTATAAGTAATTGGTGAGGTATTTGACTTCATGACCACATATGAGTTTGAGACTTGCAAATCTCAGGCCCTTGCATTAAAGGTCTCATAAATTAATCTCCCCTTTATATGGAACTTGACTACGTGTTGCACATCAAACAATATTCGTTAGTTTGATTTATTTATTTAAAATAATTTATTTCATTTTCACAAAGGTAAGCAATCTTTGTCCAATGAAATATCAGCTATAATTAGGGAACTCCTAAAAGTCAATGTTTGTTATTTAGCATATTTCACAACTTTCAGCTGTTTTCACATCTACTTTGTATGACGACATCTGATTAATTAACAGACGGGTCAATTAGAGTTGAAGACAGCCTAATTATTTTAAAATGTTTTATGTCGCGTAAAAATTCATATTAACTATTAAATAATTAAAGTTATAGTGGGAGAAAAAAACATAGTATCTGGAACCTTGTCCTGCCACTTGATGTGGAGGATTGTCTTAATACCTGTGATGGAAAAGAGGTTTAGCTTTCTCGGGTGGCGTTGGTGCATCGTCCACGTTTCGCAAAGTAGTGTGGGGAGCACAACTACCCTGTAGACCATTAGTTTGGTCTAGATGTTGATGCCTCTTATATTCCAGATGTTGGCATACAATCTGACAAAATTTGCTCTGGCTCTGGTAATGCGAAGGTTAACCTCGTCATCAATAGTTACGTTATGTGACAGTGTACTGCAAAGGTAGGTGAAGCGGTTCACTAAGTTGAGTTTGTGGCGTTGAAGGTGATGTTGGGCTCATCATTGTGCTTTGCAGGGACTGGCTGATGCAGGACTTCAGTATTCTTGGTACTGATGGTGAGACTAAAGCTTGTGCAGGAGCTGGAGAACTTGTCAACGCTGCATTGCAGGTCGGTGACAGATTTCTTCTGGATTCATGACGTCGACTGAGTCGCTGAATTATTGCGTCGCCATCTGGGTGTCCTGTTGGTGGAAACTTGGCGACGCATTGGCGACTTCGTAGCCAAAATGAGTCACTAAATTGTTGGCTGTCTCGTCGTTTCGATCGCCAGGTCGACGACAGTATGTGGAGGAATTATTTGCAAAACGCCAACTTGGTCGCCATATGCCAGGACATTGTCGTTGACTGCGTCGTAGAGTCGCCGACTCTGTCGCTGAATTAATCGCAGAGTCGCCGTCTGACTCATCTGTGCATCGCAGTCATCGACAGGGTGTTCTCGGTTCGGCAACTGGGGCTCAGTGAAGTCGCCTGGGTCGCAGAGTAGTTGATTCATTTGTTTTGCTGACCGTGTCGCAGAGTTTGCGACTGAGTCGCAGATTTGATCACATAGCTGCAGACTGTGTCGCTGACTGGATTGCAGACTGTGTAACTGACTTTGTCACAGGCAGGGTTTTACTCGAGCGTCGGTACTCGACACACAGAGACGAACAATGCAAAATGGTGATCCAGGAGATATCATCATATAATATGTGTTTTGTAGCAAGATTTAAACGTTTATTGGAAGAGCTTTGTAGCGTCTGTATCCATGTTGACAAAATTCATTGTCCCTACACGTTTTACATTCCACAGCCTAACATTTTCCTGTTTGGCGAACTACAACCATGTGTGTTTACTCCGGCGGGTGGTCATACTGCTTTATTTGCAAGGGGACCTCTTTACACAATACCGCTTATAACACACCACCATAACCATGTGGAATCACGTGACCCAAACTAAGACGCTACACTGTTTTACAAAACCCGCTAACATTTCAAGTAAAGCATAAACATTAACGAAACTAAAATGAGCTTATATGAGACTAAACTTATTTCATTGATCGTCTCTATCACTTCGCGAATAAAATGACAAAAATATGTAAATGTCAAACCTCTTTAGAAGGGTACGTAACATCCCAATTTTACACGTAATATATAGTATCCTTACGGCATCTGTGATACCCAACTTCTTTATGTAGCCGAGATAATCTCGAAATCGGTTCTGCGACGTTTCTTTAAACGTGTCCTCCTTTTGGAAACGATACTGGGTAAACTGAAGAAGCGTTGAAATCAAACTTCTCTTAGAAAGGGTTCAAATAGTAAAAATAGTGAAGCAATCGGTCCACATTGTGCACGAGTTTTCATACCAAGTAATTATATGAACCCCTTAATTTATTGGCGACGAACGTAATGTCCAAACTGTTGACCTCATATATAATCTTCTTACTTTCAAAGAAGGGTCTATGTCAATCTTAATAATAAAGGGACTCAATGGCTCAAATATCTACGTCAAATATAATTTTCACTCGAAATGTGTTGTACCCGACCGCATTAATTTTTCGTTAATTGGCCTCTATCCCCCCAGAATACATTGTCAACGATGGATCTTTGTAATAATCGTCTTGTTGCAAATGTCGTACGAGACCTCCGTCATTTAGCTGATTTCCTCAGGACTTCTTTCGCGACTACACTATCCTCTGGAGATAACATGTTAAGACGCGTCCATGTCAAATATCTTAAAAGGTGCAACTTAGCAACCAAACTGTATTAGCATCATAAAATCGTTTTGCTGCATGGGCTTTACCCGTCCTCCACTCCTCTTGATGTAATCCCAATGTCTGTCAAATCGGTTACAAGTGTGATAACTTCGCCAGTTCCAAGGATGTCAAGACAATATTCAAAGTCAATGGAAGGCTAATTTAAACTCATACATTGTTGGCACCCGTTAGTCTCGGATGATGATGGAAGTGCTCCCATGAAAGATGTCCGGTTGCTGGTTGTGTATCGTCTGTAGTGTCTATATAGCCCAACACTTGAGTGGCAGTCCTTGATACACTTTCTGCATTTACATGTTGAGTCTGGTGTGTGTTGGAGTTGCTTTTTCCTCTTCCGATATCGCTTTTCATCCGCTAGCAAGCATTGCTTTTCCTCGCCGTGTTTCAAATAAGTGATCAGAGCGTGTTACCAGTTGGACCTATCTCGAGAAAGCTTTGTCCAGGTGTTGATAACGATGTCAAGTGCTTTCATGTAGCGCTTGCAGATATCGTTGAAGCGGGGAAGTGGCCTTCCTATCAACGTTTATCTAGAGGAAAGTTCCGAATAAAGAAGGTATTTGGGGATCTGTACGCCATCCATATGACGTACATGACCCAGCCGTCTGATTCGATGTATGCTGAGGAGTGTAGCCATGCATGGAATCTTGGCACGTGCAAACACCTAGTTGTTTGTTACTCGATCACTCCAAGTGATTCCGAGTATGCATCGGAAACATTGCATGTGAAAGTCATTCGGTCTTTTATCTTGTGAGGTGTACAGTGTCCAGGTTTCCTTGGTATACAGGAGAAAGCTTTGCACTCAGAAATGGTACACGGATATCGTTGTGTTCAGGGTCTATATACTGTTGTTCCACACTCTTTCCGACAACCTGGAGAGAGTTGTTGATGCATTTCCAATCCGCTTATTGAGCTCAGTATAGAGCGATAGGTTGTTGGCGATGGCAGAGATATGTGAATTGAATGACTACTTCAAGTACACAGCACTGTGCCTTTCATGTCATCGTGGAAGGACTGGATCATGCTTAGCAGCTTTGAATGGCATCCAATCGTCGTCAGGAGTATGAGTAGTCCGTCCCTGTTAGGCTGCTAACTAGATAGAACGCCTTGGTGAGGTCTATAAAGATCAGGGAGAGGGACTTATATTGTTCTCTGCGTTTTTGATGCAGTGGCCTGACGAGAAGAAATGTCTATGTTGGATCACTCTGAGCGGAACACGCACCCGGAACTTTGCATATACTCTGCCATCAAGCGTCTGCAGTCTGTTCAGGATGACGGGTACGAAGACTTTAAACACGATGATGAGAAGAGATATGCCGCTGCATTTGCTGCAGTAACTTCCCTCTCCTCGTAAATACTTCACATTATTTTCATCTTAGTACAGGGCAACTACACAAGAAAAATCTCCCATTTCACACTTGTATGGTATTTTTGTGGTTTAACATTTATCCGAGGCATTAATGAACTTTTCGAACTCGAAAATTTTACTTAAAGCCATGCATCACAAGGGACGACCCAGATGCTTAACGCAACTAATTAATCCTATATCAAATTACTAAACACGTATTCCTCTTAATATCCAGAACCCATGTGTATATATAGTTCGTGCTTTGACTATAGTCAGCTTTGTGTAGCATTCGAATTTAAATGCTTTCATCTGTATTAACTAAGTTGCAACCAATTACGTACTGAATTGGGAATAATGAATAAAACACCAACTTCATGTGAATAATGAATAATTATATAAATGTATGTAAAATATTTGAATCGTGGATATTTAATTGCTTAGTTATTCTTCTTAGCATTCGGAATAAGGAATACCTAACAAACTTGATTTCGCTGAAGTAGTAAGCATCCTTATGACGTATGATGATGAGGTCGTGAACTGGGGCTTACAAAAGGAAAGATAATGACCTGGCTTGAGTATGTTTTTTCATGTCAGCCAAATGTTTTAAGTGTTAATGCCATGCCCCATATATCAAGTTTGTTCATGAATAGTCAATAAGTTCGTTAATCTTCATAATTGTTTAAAGTTTATCATGTATTGAAATGATCGTCGCAAATGATATCATAATGAGGAAACATTCAATACAATTGACTAAGATATGGATTCGCGGACTTAGAAGCTTGCCCTAACATTTAAAATCAAAAGTGACTCAGCTATAATATATTTATAGCGATATATATGATCTCTGAAACTTTTTAATCTTCCATTTTATTTTCTAACTCAACTGAGAAAACAAAACTATTTCAAATATCAACACTAATTCCCATTTTCTAGGCTCAATAAAGTGAAGAGCATTGACTTTAATCACCCGAATTCTTCAGTGTTGAATATTTTGCATACTGTGTTTTATCGTATCCAATACAATATCGCCGAACCACATTCTAATCTACCCATTTATCACCTGACGTACATGTACATCAATTCATACATACGGCATTGAACATAATACATAGCGAACTAAAACAAAATATCAAATTAACAGTAAATACTAGGCTCTAACGCGTCTCCCGCTGAGCTATTTGACATACGCAGATCAGCGTGATTGGCACATAATACATTAGACCGACATTATATACCAAATGATACCCGTTTCAACAAAAACTAGTTGAAGGCACTTGAAAAGAAAAAAATTACTGAAAAGAACTACACAAATAGCTTTGGTAAATTATGAAGACCTTGGTATGTTTTAAGAAAAGCCTTACATGACACTATATTGTTTAGATAACGGGCATTCACCTCTCGACACAGCGCTTGACAAAATCACCTTTAATGTTCTCGCGCAACAATTTGTTACAGGTGAATAAATGAACCAGATAACATCTATGTAATCTAAAGAAAGTATTTTACCTGTTAAACAAGAATAATTATCCCAAACTATAAATCTTCTGAAAAATTAAAAAGAAAGATAGAAAGAAAAGATAAAAAGACATTAATGTATAACAACAGCTAGCCTTTCTTTCATATCAGTAAGCTTGTGTTTTATCGTAGGGCTAGGAGCTAAATCATGTCGATATAGAAGTGTCACATTTTTAAGATATGAAAGGTTACCTCTTATTCAATAAATACGAACACAAGACAGAAACAAGAACGAAATACAAAACAATATAAAATAGATGGATATGCATATTTATCGTTATATACATTAATTAATCAACACATACAGTGAGACTCAAACATAACACTATAAACGAAAACGTGCTAGAAAGATGCACATCATTTTTGAGAAAGCATTGCTGTTTTATAAATGATATACCTTTTTTTCAACCAGGTAACCATTCTAGGTTTGATATAAAGATGACAGAGATCGTAATAAATTAAATATTTGCTCACTCATTTGCTACTCCGGCTTCTCGCTCTTGTTTTAGTATGCAGGAAAGATAGGTTTTCATCCCTCTTTTGACTTTGGTATTTGCTAGATTGTTCGGTGTTCAACTATACAACATTACGCTCTCATTAAAACTGTCAAACTCATTAGTAAAAGCTGAGTCTGTTGGTTAGATTTATCTAATTTCAATCACCTATCTTAGATTTAAGAAAGCTTTTCCAAGGACACAGAAAGGCATACAAGATAAACTATTGACATAGTGCTGTGAATTGGCGAAATAACCTCGCCATTCCTTTCGTTCAAAAATAAAAAAGACGCATTACAAAATGCGCTTAAGAATTTATAAAGTCGTGAGGTCAGGCACAAATAGACTTTGCATGTAAACTAACCTTAGCTAAATCTTTAAATGGAAAAAGGACAATAAAATGTATTTGAAATAGTTTAAAAGAATTTGTAAAAACAAAACACAGTTGTGTATAGTTTGCAACGTATACACACACCAATTTAGTTTTATCCTTCTCCTGAAATTGTTGCAATGTCAAACATCATGGAAATTATGACAGGTATGCAAATAAGCTGATATGACTAATTTGCATAAACATGCAAATAGACACATACACACACGTGCATACCAAAACCATATTACATGTATATAAGTGTATGCATATTTGCTTACATATGTAACGTAACAGTTTTTCTATAACAAATGCACGGTGTGCTAATTTTCATCGCGTACAATCTAAATTTGCGTTTTGAACGATTGCTATTACATGAAATAATTTAACCAATAAATGTAATGTTTTAAAAACTTTAGATGTCACACTGATTTGGTAGCCTTAACGTAACGATAAAGACAGGAATAAAATCTGGCACACCGTCGTTATAATCATGTACTTGAAATATATATTTATATGCGGTTAGACGAGGCTGAATGCATTTTATTACAACGAGTTTGGACTAAAAAACTTTTAGTAAATGGACGACACAAAATGATTTATGTAGAATAGCTTCCAATATGGAGTGACGTTATTTTTTAACATTATGAGATTCAAAGAGTACTTGTCCCTATTTTGTGACAATATTAGGACAATATAAATACGAAACCAAGCAATATTAAACACTTCTAAAATATGATGTACATCAATTTTTCCATTATTTATTTTATCTTACCATTCTGATTTTCTAAGATGCCGTCATTCTCACTTAGTGAAAAATCTTTTTTTCCAATGTATAATCAATAATCAAATACTAGCTGCTTACCTTTTTAACTGTAAATAAAAGAATCACATGTGAGCAAATCTAGAATTATATGTACTTATTTATTCGCTATCAAAGTTGATTATTTTTTCTAGCATTTCAAAACTATTTGACAGAAGGAGTAATGATCGGCGAACCATAAATCTCGGAACCTGTTACGTTTTATTGACCCACGGCCTTGCATTCGATGATAGTCAAGACTTTAGGTAATTAAGTGATCCGTAACAGAAAGCGCTTTAGACCACTCGGCCACTCGGAGCCACCCATACTGTTTTGTGGGGGAGGGTGGGTGGCTGATAAATCCGGAGCAGATACACTCTTTAAAATATGTCTGACAGATTTTATAATGTCATATATTGTTTGTTAGCTTTTGCTTTATATCACCTTTTTATATTTGGGTTTAGCCAGAATTTAACTGTTTAACATCATCGGATTACGAGATCTATATTGTGTAAAAGTTGTATTTTGCATTTACCGAGCTCGTTCAGTTATGTTGTCAAGTGCCAAATTTTTCGTCAGTGAAATCCAGTAATTAATTCGTAGGCTAGCCGACAATCAACTGTCTTGGAGTAGAGTTTGAACGGAAAGAATGTTAGTTTACCTCGGTCAGACTGTTACAATATTTAGAGTGAAATCGGACTGAGTGTTTGACATGTTTAAAATTAGGTGATTCCGCACGTAGAGCTGTCAGAGTGATTGGAAACAAATGATAAGGTGACATTTTGATCCTAAGTGGCATTTTCGGCATCTTGATAGACGGTTTTCAAAGGGTCCGCAAAAATAGCATTTATTCCGATTGGTCAAATGTATAGGAAAGAGGGTTGGGTCAAAACCTAGAATTGGGAAATATATTCTCTGAGCTAATGAGTTTAAATCAGTCTTCTGGAAGGCGCTTTGCAAGAAATCAGTGTTGAACTAATATCATTAATTCCGGAATAAAGACTCCGAATGTTTTTTACAGCAGTGCCTTCGTAACAATAAGCTCAGGAAAGTCCGCCGGAAATCAAACGACAGAAGCACGCCAAAAACACCAGGTATTTAACTCAAATTCACCTTTATCATGATGTAATGTACATGATGTTTATTTTGTCATAGATGCATAATGTATCGATACTATGATACAAAGAATTCAGTATTACATTGATTTAATAACATACTTTGATATGTTTCTTTGTTACAGATGCATGATGTGTTCATATTTTTGTATGGATAGTCGGTTTTACAGTGATTTAATAATGTATTTTTGAATTCTGAATTAGCAATTTTTACCTTATATACTTAGGTAGGTAAATGGGTGGTGTAGAAAACCCGCCGTGTACATTTATGATTGGAACGTGTTACATTAATGTGAATTTATCATATTAGTGAATATGGATTGTGTGTTAGGATATATTGCCTCACGTTACGTAATGATTTACGGGAATATATGACTTTCCCAAATTCTGACGTCGATAATTAGCAGTATAGCTCTATTGATCTGAAGACTTGTGTAATATTTGTTAGCCGTATAAATGGTAACACTGATAGTAAGAAATGATTGTTCGAACATGAAGACGGACGGGCAATCGCAACTCTTAAAGTAACGAGATACTTAGGGCGTTTTACCCTTTTCTTTTATAAGGAAAATAGTTTGTTTGAAGAAATAGCGAGGAAGTCGAAATACAGAGACGGAAAAAGAAGTTGGAAGACAGTGTTGTGTAATCCCGCTTACAACCAAAGGGCAAGCAAGTCAAGACGAACGCAGAAGAGAAAAAAAGAGAAGCAGTCGACGAACAAAGTCATTTTGAATCACCCAACAGTCCAATGTTAAATGCACATTCGATTCCATGATGAAATTTACTCTCAGTATTAACGGCTAACTTCATTTATTTTTATTAGTGTTTGGATTTCTATGAATGTATCCATTTCTTTAAAGCTTCATTTTATGTATTTCTGAACTAAGTGTATTCACAAAGAAAGAAATTGTAATTCACATTGTCATTCTTCTTTTAATTGTATTTTAATTAAATTCATATTTTATCTTTACGGGGGCTCGTGTGTTGTCTTGTTCAAAGTACCATCTCAGATTACCATATCCAATAACCGGGCACATTACACCGTATAGATCATCTCCTAGATAACGATAATTAGAGGGAGGCGGTTCGAGTGTTATTTCTCCAAGTTGTGCAATGCCCCTGACCAGGGCTTGTGCTTGTGCGATATTGTAATAATAACACATTGTTAACCGGCAAGCACCATTACAAAGTGGGGTTGCTCGTCCTGAAATTTGAAATTTTCATTGCGATTTAAGCAATCTGAGCGTATTTTTGAACAAAGGCATACATTGGTTATTATTATTAAGTAGGAATCGAGTGAATCAAACATTGTCTGCTATTTTGTATACTTGCATGTAAATTGTTTACGTTAAAAGTGGTTTGTAGAATTTGAGATTTATACCTTCTGTGTGAAATTATCATAAGCGTTATAGCGGTATTACCTAAATAGTCTCTTGAGACAAGAGCCAGGGGCCAGTACTGTATTTTAGACAGCAATTGATCACGTCTCGTTAGCAGTATCCCACTGTTGCTGGAATTTTCAATTATCTGTGACTGATTTGATCTGTCCATCTCGCTGCAGATAAGGTTATTTTAGGTCAAACTATTTTCGTTGGGAGAATTCCGTTATTGTCGGTCAGTTAAGGACGTAGTTCTAGGTAAAATAAAAGAAGGACATAATGGCGACAGACAGACGGTTACTAAAGGAATTTAAATCCATTGGCAAAGACGAACTTGGGTACGACGGAGACAAGCTAACTGAATTTATGGAAAGAAGTTTGAAAGAACATAAGGAAGAGAAAGCACGAGAGAAGGAGAAGGAGGGGGAGAAAGAAATGGAACTCGCGCGACTACAAGCGGAAGAGAAAGCTAGAGAACGAGAACAATTAGCCATGGAACGATAGAAGGAGAAATAAATTGAACTGGCCCGACTACAGGCAGAAGAAAAAGTAAGAGAAAGGGATAATATGCTAGCCATGGGGAGACTAAAGCTCGAAGCCGAGTTCAGGAGGGGTGAAGAATCGAACGTACGTCCGGACACCCGAGTAGTCGCGTAAAAGACAGACGAACCATACAGTTAACCATGCCGATGTTTAATGACAAGGAGGAAAAAATTGACAACTTTTTGTCGCAGTTTGAAACGTTGGCCCTGGTCCACCAAATACCTAAGGGCCAGTGGGCCATAAATATTTCAGCCTTTTTGCAGGGGGCGGCGAAAGATGTGTACCACAACATAACCCCAGCCGAGATATACTATTATGACACTCTGAAGAAGGCTTTACTTCGCCACTATGAGTTGTCAGCGGAAACGTTCCGGAAACTTTTTAGGGAATCGTCGAAAAGTGCTACCGAAACACACGCGCAATTTCACAGTCGAGTGCGCGTGATTTTTGATAAATGATAACAATGTCTGGCACCGCGTTAACGTACGAAGGTATTCGCGAAGAGATTTTAAAGAACACGTGTTAAGTACCTACAGGAAAGATTTAATTGTGTTTTTGGCGGAGCGTGAATTCTCAACTTTGGATGAGATAAGCATAATGGCCGAGCGCTATGAGAGCGCGCATGCTTGGAACGGTAGGGACCGACCTGGAATCGGTGAGCTTAGAAAGACCACTGAGGTGGCACCCCAGAGACGAAATGGTCAAAATGGTGGGAGGCCAGGGGCCGGAAATCCCAGCCAAGTACATTTCCGTGGGTCGGGAAAGACTCAAGAGGTAGATAGTGATACCTCGGGTAGAAGAGGTGGGCCAGTATCTTATGGCTGTAATAAACCAGGCCATGTTGTCAAGGACTGTAGAACGTATCGTCCGACAGCGGTTAATTCGGTAACTCCGAATACTGTTAAGAATGGGAAAACAGTTGAGTCTACGAATATAACGAGGGCTACGGTAAATGGTGAGGAAGCCACGGTACTGTATGACACCGGCTGTAGCTACCCGGCCTTGGTAGATCGTAGATACATTAAACCTGGAGATTATACAGGTGAGACGGTAGAAGTACAGTTTGCTAACAGGACGAAGGATTCGCTTCTGGTCGTTAGCATAGACCTTGATTCGCCATATGTAAAAGGGCGAATTCAAGCAGTGTGTTTGTCGGGTCTGTCTCATGACGTAATATTAGGGTGTAGGTATGTGTTGCCCCAACCTAACCCTATGACGTTTAACCCTATACATGTCGGGTCAGTGGAGTCGAGGGCTATGAAGCGAAGGTCAGGGTCGAAGCTGCTAAGATCCGTGACTTCGCCCATAGACATTTTGGTACCTGGTGAGTTAGAGAAGCTTCAAAAAGAAGATGTGTCTCTTGACAAGGTACGCATGTACGCGACGGACGGGTCAGTACGGAAATTGCCAGACGGCGAGGTTAAGTTCGCGACAAAACGCGGTATTTTGTATCGGTACGCCAAGAAAGGGGTCGATACGTTTAAACAAGTTGTGGTACCCGTAGGGAAGCGCGACGAAGTGCTTAGGTTAGCACATGAGGGTCTTGTCGGAAGCCACATGGGCGTGGAGAAGACCAGAGATAGGTTGGTGAGGGAGTTTTATTGGCCAGGTGTGCATGGGGATGTGAGGAGGTTTTGTTTGTCATGTGACAAGTGTCAGCGAGTGGCACCGAAGACCTCCCATCGCCCAGTGCCACTAGGAACCACCCCACTAATTGACGAACCTTTCTCGAGAGTGGCGATGGATTTAGTAGGTCCGATTAAGCCGGCGGCAGAAAGTGGAAATCGGTATATATTAACGGTCGTAGATAACGCTACCCGGTACCCGTAGGCAGTGGCCTTGAAAAACATTGACTCAGTCACGGTGACTGAGGAATTGTTAGGGGTGTGGTCGAGAGTCGGAGTTCCAGACGAGATACTGACCTACTAAGGAACGCAGTTCGTGAGCCAGGTGATGGAAGAGGTGAATATATTACTCTCCATTAGACACCTGACGACTACCCCGTACCACCCGCAGTGCAATGGGTTGGTAGAACGTTTCAATGGGACTTTGAAACAGGCTTTAAAGAAGCTATGTGAAGGTCGACCTAGGGATTGGGATCGATACCTTCTGGCGATACTGTTCGCGTATCGTGAAGTACCGCAGGCAAGTTTGGGTTTTTCACCTTTTGAATTAGTTTATGGGCGTACGGTAAGGGGACCCATGGCTGTATTGAAACAGTTATGGACGGATGAGCAAGCATCCGAAGAAGTGCATACAACATACCAATATGTTGTCGACTTGCGTAACAAACTGGAAGAAGTTTGTAAATTGGCTCAAGAAAATCTCTGCCACGCAAGGGGACGTCAAGCCAAGTATTACAACAAAAGGGCGAAGGAACGTCAATTTGAGGTGGGTGACAAGGTGGTGTTGTTGTTGCCATTGGAGCACAACAAGCTGCAAGTCTCATGGAGGGGACCATTTGTTGTAACAGAGAAGAAAGGTGGACAAAACTACCGTATCCGAGTAGGGGATAAGGATAAGTTGTTCCACGTAAATCTTTTGAAGCGGTACCGTGTGCGAGAACCACCCACGGAGTTCGTGGTGGCTACCGTCGTGACGGGAAACTCCGACGACAACGCAGGGTAGGCGGAAATACTCCCTAGTTATCGGTTGACGAGGGAGGAAACCTAAGTCGACGTCACACTTGACGTTACGTTAACGTCAGACCAACGTAAAGAGGTGGAGTCGGTACATCAAGATTATTTGAGCGTCTTAACAGAGAGACCGGGGAGGACAGAGCTGGAGGAGTTCTCTTTGAAGCTGCTGGGCGAGAACCCAGTAAAGATAAGACCATATCCATTGCCGTACGCGAAGTTAGAAGCGGTCCGTAAGGAAGTTGAAACTATGTTAGACTTGGGTATTATCGAACCAAGCGAGTAGGCGTATAGCTCCCCTGTTGTGTTGGTCAAGAAGAAGGATGGGACACACAGATTTTGTGTCGATTACCGAAAGTTAAACCGAATCACATAATTCCAGGTTGAACTTTTACCTGACCCTGAGTCTATTTTCGCAGGAGTAACCCATGCTAAATATTTTTCTAAGATTGATCTGTCCAAAGGATACTGGCAAATTCCAGTCCGTAGTGAAGACAGAGCAAAACTCGCCTTTGCAACTCCAGATGGAACTTACCAGTGGGTGGTCATGCCATTCGGGGTGCAGAATGCGCCCAGTGTCTTCACCCGTATGATGCGGAAATTCCTTGAACCATTGCGGGGGATGGGAGTTTCCAACTTCATGGACGATCTTCTATTAGCTACAGCTACATGGGAAGAACACATACTTTTGCTGAAAAACGTCTTAGAACGACCACGACAAACCGGACTGACCGCACGACCATCGAAGTGCCATATAGGGTTCAGACAATTAGACTACCTAGGACATACCCTCAGCGAGGACACGTTAAAACCCGAGAGCTCAAAGGTAGAACAACTTAGGGACGCATTACGACCGACTACTATGACTGAAGTTAGATCTTTTCTAGGTTTGGCAGGGTACTATAGGAGATATGTGGCAAATTTTAGTGCTATTGCATGTCCATTGACTGACTTGACTCGGAAAAAAGCGCCGACCAAAGTAGTATGGACAGACGCATGTGAGCGCGCATTTCAGACGCTAAAAGACAGACTGACGTCAGACGCCATAGTTAAGTTGCCTGACGTGACACGGGATTTTGTTTTGAAGACGGATGCTTGTGATAGAGGTTTATGGGCAGTGTTACTGCAAGAACACGAGGGAAGCTTATTCCCAGTTGCGTATGGAAGTAGGAAACTGTCAAAGGCGGAAATTAACTATTCATTGTCGGAGAAAGAATGTTTGGCGATTATATTTGGAATAACTAAGTTCCAACGGTATCTGTATGGTAGGAAGTTTACTTTAGAAACAGATCATCATCCACTGGCTTATTTACCTTATGGACCAGAAAACATGTAAATGACATACAGACACATGCCATCCAATCTTCCCCTGACCTGTAGTGGCTTTGAGTGGTGCAGTAACTGACTCTGCATGCAAAGCAGAGTTGGGGATATAACTTTAATCGAATGAGTCAAACATTGCTAATAGCGCGCACTACCAATACATACAGAACGATTTACTCCTTTTTAAAATATATATAAATCTCTTGTGCATATTTTCCAAAGAAGATGATGATGAACAACTAAATAAAGAAACCGGAGCATTCATATGAAATATCAAAGTATTTCTTCAATTCACAAAACAAGTTAATACTATAAAAACATAAGATATAATTATAATAATGTTATGTGGAAAAGTATGTTGACATGTATTACCGGCATATTCAAAGACTAATATTCAATAAATGTATGATAGTGTCCTTTTACCAGTATTGATATGATCCAAGCTGTATCCAGTACAGAGAGCAGACGTAGTGGGGTTCTCCCGGCAAAGATGATATCATATACACATAAATATGAGAGTGGTTGCGAGCATATACCAATCAACTGCCTCTATCATTGTATGGATATACACGTTCTATTTGATTGTTAGAATTGAAGACATAACTCTTATTTCCTTAACTACAATTTCATTGACATAATTGATGTGAGATCTCACATTGCAAAATGCGTGTTATTACCCACTAAAGCCATGAGACTATGGTTTGGGTGATTATATTATATTTCTATATATTGAACGGGAAAAAGAGATTTTGAGCCCTCTTCCACCTTTTGACTATATCTCGCTGTTCATGTTTTAGTCTTTAGCGTGCAGATTGGATATTGCATCACTACCTCATAAACTGTTAAATGGATAAAAGGTAATGAATGGCTACACTTTAGCTAACCAATGCTGACAGCCTGTTATTTGTCATAAACCGGATTGTGCCTGTCGTACTGAAGAATGTATTGTTACCCGAAATTAAATGAAATAAGACATTGTTGCCTCTAACTGTCTAGATTCTGCAGCTAAATTGATTCTGTCTGCAAATTGGAACAGAATGTAAGGCAGGTTGAACTGTTCGTGAGATGTCTGTCCTTGTTCAAATTACTGCCGAAGATCATATGGTGTGCTATAATGTGCTAAACATCGTGAGATGGGATGCCGTGGATTTAGGGGTGTCATGCATAGGCATGCGTCCCAATTCATTAGAATATGATAGTATTTTGAGATGTGCTGGCGCGTGAAACAGCATGGCAATGTATGTCACAGCTTCCCACATGTGATCCATCTCTGCGATTTCAACGTAGATGTGGCATGTTTAATACTGTTATCAACCCTGAGAAAAAAGAGTTGGTCATATTCACCGCCGCAGTGTTCTAATCCACTGAAAATAGGCTAACGATAAACATCGGTGTTTGAGTGTAGTAAATGCGGAGTAAGAATTCTGATATTAGTAGGCGTTCCACAGCACTGAACTCGATCATGAACATTATTTATTCAGTCATGTGGTCTGAAATAAATTTATTTCACCTTCACGTATTGTGGACGAAAACGGAAAGATCACTTTCTTAGTCATCTTATAACGTCATATAAGCCTTAATCTAATAAGCCTGATGAACAGAAAGAACAATATGTAGATGTTATCAATTAACACTTTAAAACTCTAGCAGGATAAGTGAAATCGTCATCGCCCTTTGCGTTCAGTGGATTTCCTGAACATCTTGGCTGATTTTTGAAAAGATAAGAACGGCAGAAAATGGCAAGAAATAAGAACATGAGTTTTGTTACTGGCACAAAAACACCATCTTACTCCTAATTATGCTCATCCATATCCAGATTGTACGCTACAACAACCAACACTGGGTATTAAATATACTGCGTTGGAGCATGGGGTGAGAAATATTCGTTATAAATACTGTGCCTGACAAATTTGTATAAATTACACTACATTAGAGCATGGGGTGAGAAATGTTCGTCACAAATACTGTGCCTGACAAATTTGAATAAATTACACTACATTAGAGCATGGGGTGAGAAATGTTCGTTACAAATACTGTGCCAGACAAATTTGTATAAATTACACTACATTAGAGCATGGGGTGAGAAATGTTCGTTATAAATACTGTGACTGACAAATTTGTATAAATTACACTACATTAGAGCATGGGGTGAGAAATGTTCGTTATAAATACTGTGCCTGACAAATTTGTATAAATTACACTACATTAGAGCATGGGGTGAGAAATGTTCGTTATAAATACTGTGCCTGACAAATTTGTATAAATTACACTACATTAGAGCATGGGGTGAGAAATGATCGTTACAAATACTGTGTTATAAATACTGTGCCTGACAAATTTGTATAAATTACACTACATTAGAGCATGGGGTGAGAAATGTTCGTTATAAATACTGTGCCTGACAAATTTGTATAAATTACACTACATTAAATATATAATTATGTTAATCATAATAGCGATTGGAATGAACAAAAGCAAAAACGTGGTAAACAAAAGCATTCGTAAGAACCTAGCACTAGTGGGGGAGAAAAAAGGTATTCAATAGTCTTAAATAGGTTATATAATTCAATGAAGGTAATTGTTTTATTTATGTTTGCTGAGTCAAATGAGACATATAAAATATGGTATAATCAATTGTTATCAAGTCTGAGGCAATATTTTAAAACATTTCAAAATTTATCCATGCAAATTGAGGACAAGACTAAATGTGGGTAGGACTACAACATATGTGTATTCATATATTATTGAAAGAAACTCAGGTAAATATTAAAAATTATACAAAATTTTCATATTTAATGTGAATCAAATAATTTATAAATGAAAGAAAATTATGAATATTTGCGAATATGAAATGGATGTATTGATTGATTTTTATTACATCAATCACCAAATAATATAAAATGCATGGTTTCTCTCACTTGCTTCACTGAATGCTATACAGTATAAAGTGGTGATTTATTTATCATGGGCTATTCAATCACATCCTAAATATTAAATTTATTCTCATCTTGTGCATGTCTTTTAATTATATATATATATATATATATATATATATATATATATATATATATATATCCGTTTTCTCTTTGTTTTTAATAAGCTATGTAATGTAACATTTTATCACCAACTAAAGGAAAGATAATGATGTATAAAGTAGCAGCATAGTGGGTGAGCAAATCTTTTTCTGAAACGTCTTTTTGAAATTTAAAATATAGTCAATAACGACAAACCGATGCCTTGAATTTACCGTGAGTTTATCTTGATACTTTATTTGTGTTGTTAGTGTTTTTTTTCTTCAAAATTTGTATGCGCGTTTTCTTTACACATACAGATTTTTCATTAAGGTCGCACCCTCTCTGCTGCTATAAATGTGTGAGTAACTAAACCATTATTATATTATGTAATGACATCTGATATGGAGCTTTATACTGCTATATTAGATCCCTCTCTGCTATATTAGCTATATTAGCTCGAGAAAGATTAAAAGCAATACATTTCTTAAACGTGATTCTAGACAATAACAAGCTTAAAATAACTCACCGGAAATAAATAATGAATCAGCTGATATCTGGGGACGATTATTTAAAATCGGTGTCATGGTATCGGATTATATCGATAATTTATTGATGAACTCGTTGACGGTTATCACAGTGATTTTAATTGTCACCACGATATGATATAATAATAACTAATAAGATGATCATACAGCTGCACAATTATAAACCTGTCATGGCCAGAGCAATAAACTCATGATTACCCGTTTATAGAACGATTTATGGAGATGGTCTTGGTAGTGATATTCAAGGGTTATTTGCAAGGATGGCTCCCAAAATAGCACCAATCACAAAACAATTATCGATGAGCTATTAATGTTATTGGTGAAAAATCTCCTAGCGCCATTGATAATATTGCCAGTATGTCGTTTTCTGCAGCCAAAGAAAGATTAACACGATTAATACGATAAAAACCACCGCCAGTAAAATTACCATCTACGGAAATCATGCCAAATGTCAGTGAAATAATAAACCAAGCCACGGATCAAAATCTAACAGCGCTGATAAATCAAGGTTCCGACGAAGAACAAAGAAATATTGCTGCAAATTTAATAGCAGGAAATGATTTGAGATCGTGTGTTAGATCGAGAAATATATAATATAATGTTCAAATCTTCCCCCGATCCTGCATTTGATACATAAGCACCTGTGCTCAAGGATGAATCAGTACGCGAGTATCAGTTTTATTCTTGCAATGCAAGAGATCTAAATAGTCGATCAAGAATCGAACTTCAAGCTCAGAATACAAGTAAATACATTTTACCCGCTGAAGCATTTATTGAAGTAGAAGGAGAACTTGTAAAGACCGATAATGCCACATATGACACAAATGTGCGAGTTGGTTTTGTCAATAACGGTATTATGGCGCTGTTTAGTAAAGCTACATATATGACTGATGGGAGAGAGATTGAATCTATTCAGCATGATGTCGATGTTGCCACAACAAGCGTGGGTTTAGCAAGATATTCTGATGATTATACAAGATCAACTCGTCCATCTATGTTGTTAGCTAAGGATATTACTGATCACGCAGATAATGCTCAGTATATCAAAATTACGGACACCACGAGCTACTGCATCTTATCCACAACCAGATGATTTTGCCTAGGGTTTTTAACACGTACAACATTATTGCAAGGACGTCCTAGATTATTTTCGTGTGCAATTTCACTGTCCCATATTTTCGGATTTTGTAGAAATGTAAGAAAGGTTATCTTCGGAGCTAAACACAATCCTTGAGAAAAATGTGATGATAATGACACAGTCTGGCGACATACCCACGTTGCTGTTGCTGGTATAGTAAATATAACAAAACTAACATTGTGGATGCCAGTAAGACTCCATTGATTGCCGCAGAGGACAAATTACTATCATTTATGGATAAAGATGGTAAATCATTGCTACCATGGTTGACAGTGTAGATCTGAAAATATCGCAATTAGTTTTTATAAAATTATATCCGATTTATTACTTTTCGCTAGAACATCTCGATTTAATCAGAGTGTCGTTGATATAAACTTCCGAGCTCGTGTAACACAACTTCATGTTGTCGCGGCAGGTCCGCCGATCGCTTATGGTGATTACAGAGCAATCGCGGTTATACTAAGCGACAAAGCAATGTTACTCGAGGGTGTTGGTAGACGAAAGAGGGTAGTTGAAAATATGTAACACAATTAAATCACTCGCTTTATTATAAATGTCATATAGTCACGTTAGTGTTACTCTGACTCATGGTCAGATTAGAAAGTTGCGGTGGGATTCAGCAAAAAATGTGGAACTACAATAACGCTAAAACACGATCAGATCACTGGTGGGCAGAATATACTATCACTAACAGCGCGTCAGATTAAACATTTCAATGATGCGAAAAATATAAATAAAAAAGTGTTCAAGTTACTCTCTCTGCGGGCGCGATCAAAGACACAATTAAATCAGGTGGTATGTTTCCATATCTATCAACTGGAATAGGTATAATCAAGGCCTAATGGATTACAAGAAAATGTAATGCTATTCTGCCCAATCCATACTTATCAGAAGCAAACATTTGTTAAAGTCGTGTTCTCTTATTTTTCAAAGCACTGGAATAAAACATTTGTTGTTGGTCGAATATATAGACTATTGTGTTGTTCCATCACAACTGTACCAAGCGCTTCATATCGGAATTCAACCAAGGAAGCTAGTAATCTCTCTTCTTACGTCATATTGTCAGATATAAAACATATGTAATATCTCGTTTTCAAACTCTTACAATTTGTTTGTACATGAAGCGAAGAGACGAGTGTTTCATGTATTTCTTTACTTCATCAACAAAAGACTATATGTGTTGTTGTTGACTATAATTACTTTATAACATTGTGCACAATATGTTTGTATTTTTAATCTGTCATGCTTTTGAAAATATAGGTACCAACATGTGCCTGACTTCTTCTTATTTTCCTAGCTAATTTGATAATTGTACTTTAATTTTGAAATTTATTTTTCTGCCTATTGTATCACGTATTGTCGGATTGGGAAGACACTTGTGAGTATATTTGTTTTATTATTATGCAAACACCTTTGTTTGTTTCGTTCTTTTGTACAAACTGTTTAATTTCAGTGTGCGTTGTTATAAAGGATCTGGTGGTGAAACAAAAGGTTGCATCTAAATGCAAAGTATCATTTCGAGACAAATATACTCGCTTCAATGCCGGTTGAACTTGGCGCAAATGGAAATATACCTTTGACTTGATCAACACTAAAAATTGT
Organism: Unio delphinus; assembly: GCA_029339505.1. Lineage (NCBI taxonomy): Eukaryota > Metazoa > Mollusca > Bivalvia > Unionida > Unionidae > Unio > Unio delphinus. The sequence goes on from JAQISU010000080.1 coordinate 852,981, forward strand.
CATAATTTCTCCCTTCTTAAAATATCATCATTTAAAATGTATCTTATTTGTATAACTAATGCAGCATATTAAAAGAACATACTAAAATTGTAACTTTATGATCATTAAAAGCAAGACCTGAAAATACTACTGATGCTGAAAATCCGACTTAGTTGAGGAAACATCAGTTGTTTTTCAATATCAAGTTGTAATAACTGCGTGTGGAACAATTTAACAAGAAGAAATAAATACAGGAGTTCAAACAATATTCAGATAGCAACTGTCGCTTTGATGAATAAAATTATCATTTTACATTTATCCACACAGTCTGACCACTGTTGCGTACGGAAATTATTCTCCCACGCAATGCGGCTTACAAAAACCGTAACGTTATGATCATTATAAACAAAAACTAAAAAGTTGCTGATAGATTTCGCTGCATATATTAGACATCAAATAACAAATCAGATTGAGCAGCAGAGAGGGCGAACACTACAACGTTTTCAGACAAAATTTTGATTGAATACTTAAAACGAGCCTTCCTACGATCTCATTTTAACCAAAAAAAATGTCTCAGGGGCATACCCTACAACGTTTTTAGACAAAAAATTGATTGAAATCTTAACTAGCCTTCCCTACGAAATCTCATTTTAACTAAAAAAAATGAAAACGGAGACTTTTACGATTTTTTAATTAATTTTGGTCGCAACTTGTTGTCATCCACCCTCTCTGCTGCTACAGGTTAACAAAAAATAATAAATGATTTTAACCGAATATTTGATCCAGTCCGATACGATATCGTGTCCGAGGATCATACAAATTTATTGTTGCGAATCCGTGCGGAGTCGACTGAGCATGACTAAAGAAATCTCGAAATTGATTGAAGTCCATATCAGAGCACCATGTCTGCCAAATATTTCTAAGAGTATGAGTATCAACTCCGTTGAATACAGCAAGAATATTGCAGTTATCTCTGATGACTTTTGGAACCTGAGTGTAGCGTTGAGTGACATATATCACGTCAGTGTTTTTATGCCTGCCTCTGGAAAAGATCCTAGCAGGATTTTTTTGTTTATCTAACATTATATCGTCGTATACGACTAAATTGTTAATATCTCCATCAATATCATCAATGCTCGGTGCTTCATCGATATCGGTTATAAACTCAATAATACCCTCTCCGGATTTTTCTACCGCGCTGTCGTTAAAATCTTTTAGCACTTCATAACATCGTTGATCATCTACGCTAGGGGCAATTAAATACAACTTATCCCACTTCATCCATCTCATTATTAAATTGAGTAACAATTGCGTTTTACCGGATCCAGATGGCCCGATTATAATCATCCGGATAGAGTTTGGTAGCGCTGCATGATGCTTAACTGGTTCTCTTGTTTTAGTCGCTGAAAAATCAATTATATCCATATCTCTATACATAAATTATGGATCTATATTGTGTGAAGTGTAAAACGCGTACTGGCACAGATGACGTGACAACGATTACAACCAGAAATAACCGATCAGCGCTTTCTGGTAAATGCGTGCAATGTGGTACAAAGAAATTTAGATTTGTGTCTATGAGATCTGATTTAAAAAAAAACGAGGAGGTGATATCGCAGCCAAATTGGCAAAGCTCCCTGGAACCCCATGGGCAAAGTACCCCGGAGAAAAGCACCTTGCAGGATATAGCTACTGTGGACCGGGAACCAGACTTGATATCAGACTCAATAATCAAAATCAACCCAACCCCGGTGAAGAACCAATAAACGCCATTGATAAGGCCTGTCACCTTCATGATGTTGCTTATAAGATCAGCAATCTGCAACACAGGCATCTCGCAGATGTGAAATTAATTCATGCGTTAAATGCTATTCCTGATAAATCCTTCAAAGAAAAATTGGCTTCCTTTTTGATAAAATCGGCTATGAAAAGTAAATTGATGTTAGGTGCCGGTAATTAATAATATGGAATCAATTTATTATTCCCCAAGAGGATACTGGAGGGGTAAATCAGCAGTCCATAAACTCGCTAGCGCTGCAAAAGTGAAAAAAACCACTGCGGCTAATTGGTTATCCAAACAGGCACTATGGCAAATTTATCTACCACCGCCAATACAAATTCAATTCTCGCATTTTGATGTGACAGTTCCTAATGAAGTTCATCAGGCTGATATATTATTTCTGCCACATGATCGTGGTTACAAATACGCTTTAACCGTAGTTGATATTGCAAGTCGATACAAAGAAGCAGAACCGTTAAAAACAAAATCAGCCACTGAAGTCGCTTCTGCATTTGAAAGGATTTATCGACGAGGTCCTCTGCACTGGCCAAATCTATTGCAGGTTGATCCTGGCAAGGAATTTCAGGGTGCAGTGTTATCTACAATGAAACATCATAATGTCACCATACGACGAGGGCATACTGCGCTACATTGCGATCAGGCCATTGTAGAACGATTTAATCGGACGATTGCTGAGCGGTTATTTGGATATCAATACGCAAAAGAATTCATCCAAGAAAAAAGATCCCGTGAATGGGTTAAAAGATTACCATCTGTGATTACTGCACTGAATAACGAGATTACTAGAACAATCAACATGAAACCTATCAACGCGATTAAAAAGAAGTCAATACCTGAAAAACCGCAAAAGATTTCAAAGAACCAATTCTTGGTAGTAATGTCATTGTGAGGTACTTATACGAACCAGGAGAGCTTGAAGGGGGTAGAAAAATGGCTACTGATCCTATTTGGAGTGTTACTGCACACAAGATATCTAGTATAACACGATCAACTGGTAGACCTCCAGTCTATAAACTGGATTCAACTGCCCCTCAGCGGGGTTTTACTCGACAACAACTACAGGTAATTCCCGAGGATACTCAATTGCCACCGCATGGTCTTAACTAGCACCGTTGCGTCTATTGCACTCAAGACAAGTCAACATCACATTGTTTCTGACATGACCGAGATTGCTATTTTTTCTGTCTACGGTGAATTGGCGAGGATCCTTATCCGAATACTGCCAACGCATTATACAATTGCAACTCGCGCAGTGATTATTCTGTTGTTTCTTCAAAGTGATTATTAATTCAGCATCAATATCAAATTCTCGTTGTTTTTTTTTGTCCTGTTGTTTGTAACCGGAGAGTTTTTTATCAATAATTTTAACATCAATATCATCCATTGTTGTGTCATTATCATCGAAAACAACTCTTCGAAGTTGATTTATTTTTCGTACTCTGGATACTGCGAGATAGACTAAATTCGACAATTCGATGCGATTATCTACGATCCAAACAATTGTATCCGATATAGTCAATCCCTGTGAAGAGTGTATTGTTGCTGCGTATCCTAGCGTCCACGGGGATTTATTAGCACGCAATGCATCTTCAACGACATTGATATCAACCAGCACAATATCATTTAATACGAGAATTTGTTTTTCACTCTGTCCTGGAATATCAACTTCAATGTTCTGTTTTCGTGTATCCGATGGCCTATAACAAAGGGGTACTGGAAGCGTTGCAAATTTTTCTTTATGCAATTCAAATAACTTCATCTGAAGTGTGTCCCTGACTATTTTTCTACTTGCAATTATCAAATCATTTGGTCTCCATGTTTCCCAGAAATCATTCATTGGAGTTTCTGAAATCACTTCACGCGCTATTTCGCATTGGATTCTATCCGGTTGTAATCTAATTAGCGCTTTGAATTCTCGTAATCGTTCATCAATTGATCTATAATCAGTGGTAATTTCTTCATAATAGTCTACAAAACCCCTTAGCCATTCATGTGGAGATGCACCGACAAATGGTGGTGGTTGGCCGTGATCACCGCACATGACGACTTTTGTGTTTTTGTTTAACAACCACTCGAGAAATGTTTGTAATACATCTAATGACACTGTGCATATTTCATCCCAGATTATGATTTCAGGAATGAATTTATCACCCATACGCTCAGGAGTCCATTTGTCACCCTTCCATCGAAAGAAACTATGGTAAGTACAGGCATTTACTCCTCGCTGTATCATCTCTCTGGCGAGTCTGTGAGTCGGTGTTAACACAATCATGGTTGACCGACGAAATAATTCAATTGCACGAGTTGTCTTTCCTGACCCACCACAACCGTTTAAATAAACTGTCTTGTATCTACATACTGGATCAGATACCGGTGGTGCATTAGAAAATTCTGATTGAATTTCAATACGGTTACAACAAAGATATTTATCATCCATGGCAACGTCTGCCGATTCACAATACTCATGTAGCATCTCCTTTTTAAATCGCCAACGCCCCCAATTTTCTTCGGGATCTGTGAATGCCGCTACAGCTGATTTGTACTTATTGTGTATATACATCGAATCAGTGGCCACTCTAACCGCGGTATTAGGAAATCTATTTATCATCGAAAATAGATTAATAGAAGCATAGGCTAGCATTGAACTTCTCAAATGTGTATACTGGGAATTATATCCATCACAGTAGGTAACAACCGTACCCATTTTCTCACCATTGGATAGAAAAGCATCCTTACGGGATACAAGTTTTCCCTGTTTCATTAAATCCGTTACAATAAAATCGTATTCAGCGATATCTATTATCAACCGCGAAGAATATTTTGCATTGTCGTATCGTCCACCCTGGGTAAATTTACCGATTATTCTTCGTCCGAGATCCTTTGCTTGTTCTTTTTTAATTTCAAATAACTTCTTAGACCGATTCATGATTTGTTAATCATTGAAATCAGGGAATTGTTTTCGCTGTTCGCTGATTATTCTATCTAGATCGGGTTGTGGTAGCCAAACTTCTTTCTGAGCTCGATAGCATATAATAGCCTCGGAAACAATCAACGATATTAGCATACCACAATCAATCATATATCTCAATAGCACTATTGGCATCCAGTGTTTTTCAGATAGGTGTCTACCGAGCCAAACATAACTACACGGATGTAACCCTGTAGCTAATTCGAATGATATCACACGAGCGAATCCGGTTAAATCAAAATCAGGCAATGGTCCATTAATCGCAACACGAGTCATTTCATGCGTGGGGTGTCCAAATCGTTTGAAGTACTCAGCACATTCCCCATATCCGAGAAAACTTCCGGGATAACACGCGGATATATCAATTGAAATCATACCATCACGTGAGTATTTCGTATTCCACAGTCCTCCATGACCAAATTCGACGCAACTCAATTTAACATCCTCGAGAAAATCACTGCGTGTTGGACGCCATGAGTTTTTTTTCTCTTGCGAAGTGAGCTATCACTGATGGAATAGTAAAACTATCCGTGAGTAGTTTTTCATGAAAACTCTCCGGTGAAAAATCACTAGCGATTTTTCTCATTCTGTTATCTAATTCTTCAACGCGATATAATTCGCCATTTGGTCTTACAAATTGATCAAATCCTATTTCGGGATCTTCATCACTTCTAAGTAACCACACTGACACAGGATCATCTTTACACAACGCATGAATAGCATCGAATAATTTCTCTTCATAGAAAACATCCCGGACGAACTCCTTAGGGATATATTTCACGGTTCGTTCTCGTGGAAATACTGTTACTGCAGGTGTCCACGCGTGTTTGTTATGATCAATAATCTGTATTGGCGCTCCATTTTTGTTATATTTCGGTTCGTATAAAACCTCTCCGGTTATCGTCATAACGGTTATTGGAAATCTTAATGATGTTTCTAATTTAGCTATATCAGAAATCTTTGCACCATGCTGTTTCACTGTCAGTTCCCATTCGGTTATTTTCCTACGTCGCAGATCAGTTAGTTTATTTCCTCGGGATGCATTTGTGAAGTGTTCCATTACCCGTGTTGCCACGCAATTCAGTGAACTAGAATATTTCATAGGAGCTAGTTTTGCGATATCGGGTTTATCATTTAACGGATATATCCCATAAACCATTGCTGTTACAGGATAAGATCTTTCGTAGTATGGTTTGTCAATGCCGGTTAGAATTCCTGGTTTGGAATCTCTACTCACAATGACAGCTTTATTATTCTTGAGAATTGGTTCAAATTTATCCCTAATAATCCATTTGCCATCGACTTCAATAATGAATTTGATTCGGAAAAAATACTTTTTTCCCCAACACGTGAAATTATCACTGCTGCTTTTTCATCAGTCATGGTAGCATCAACAACACCATCAATTCGAAATGTTGACCAACAATAAGATGCTCCATCACGCTTGAATTCATTAAAACAGTCTCTGATTTTACTAATCATGGCTTTATCAAGAATTGTATTCTTTGGTGTATTAGAAACTATATCGAGATTGAATTGAGCATCTTTCCAGGGTAATCTCTTGGACGTTTTTTTGGGTTTATCGAGATTAAATTTAGGATTAATTTTTAATAATCTCTTAAACTCTTTCATGTTTCCGTCTATTAAACGTTTTTTTGGTTTATCGAGATTAAATTTAGGATTAATCTTCAATAATCTCTTAAACTCTTTCATGTTTCCGTCTATTAAACGTTTTTTTGGTTTATCGAGATTAAATTTAGGATTAATTTTGTTACGTTTTTTGGGTTTATCGAGATTAAATTTAGGATTAATTTTTAATAATCTCTTAAACTCTTTCATGTTTCCGTCTCTTGGACGTTTGAGATTAATTTTGTTACGTTTTTTTGGTTTATCGAGATTAAATTTAGGATTAATCTTCAATAATCTCTTAAACTCTTTCATGTTTCCGTCTCTTGGACGTTTGAGATTAATTTTGTTACGTTTTTTGGGTTTATCGAGATTAAATTTAGGATTAATCTTCAATAATCTCTTAAACTCTTTCATGTTTCCGTCTCTTGGACGTTTGAGATTAATTTTGTTACGTTTTTTGGGTTTATCGAGATTAAATTTAGGATTAATCTTCAATAATCTCTTAAACTCTTTCATGTTTCCGTCTATTGGACGTTTTTTTGGTTTATCGAGATTAAATTTAGGATTAATTTTCAATAATCTTTTAAACTCCTTATCAGCATTGAATTCAGCATTTTTCGAAGGCGTTCTCCTTAATTCCCTCATGCTATAATTAAAACAAGCATTTAAATGAAGAATTTATATATAATGAATCACTGCAAGTGGCTTATGATTGGATCAGTAACCCCGTGTAACAAATCATGCAGAAATGAGTTTTGTGGGTATCATATGCAAAGCTTTCGACGTGGAAGCCTTGGCCCGTTACCCTGCATACGATGTGGGGTTGGGGTTAGGGGAAAATCTCAGTTGTGTTTGAATTGCGGTGGAAAGCGATACAGGGAGTTGAAGCGTTATTATGATAAAAGAATAAAAAATGGACAATCAATCAGAAATTATGACCCTGAAAAAGTCCCTGACACTGACAACGTCCCTGACAAAATCATAAGAACTCCTCAAGACTACATCGAAAGATTCATCATTAAACCAAATAATGAATTAGACAAATAGTATTTAGTATACGAATGAACCAAGAATTCAGACCACACCCTGTGATCACAAATTATGAAGCATCTAGTGATGGTGTTGTAAGAAACCGCAGACTGAAGAAACCAGTTGGTGATGTGAATAATCATGGATATTTGAGGTTTGGCGCTGGAAAGAAGAAATATCTCAATCATCGTTTCGTATTTGAATGTTTTAATGGATTGATCGAGGATGATTCTGTCATTGATCACATTGATTCTAATCCAATGAACAATTCTTTATCAAATTTACGAGTTGTTACACAGAGTGAAAATAATTCATCTGGAAGGACTGGAAAATGCTCAAAAAAAGCGAGACCTGTGAAATCTTTGAATACGATAACTAACGAAGAAAAAATATTTCAATCAATGAATTAAGCCGGTAGGCACTTCAATATTTGTAGAGCCTCAGTACGATATGTTGCAGAGGGGATTTATCGATCGGCTATTTCAAAAAGGACGGGACAAAAAGTTCAATTTAGTTATGTCTAATGCGTCATATTTTTCATTTAGAAATATATCATTATTATAGAATAATGAATTCTGAAAACATGAATAGCATTTTATCCGAGATTTCAAACTTGAAAAGTTGGGATATTGAACTATCAGATGGGTTAAATCCTGATCAAATCATGTCTGATTTTCAGGATATAGAATACGGAGTTAGCACTAACAAGTATATGCTACCAAAGAAGTATGCGCTCATCAATAGAATTCAGAATTCTATTCGGGACTCTCTCGCATTTTCCAGTGACGTAAGTGTGTTCGCTCCGTTGTATACCATCGTAGAACGAATACGAAAAGAATTGGGGTACGAATACGAATTGAAAAAGGAGGTTAATTCTAAAATTAGAAACCTACGGGCGTTAATTCAAGAAAATGAACAATTTTGATTGACCATTTATCATTATTTGATTGTGACCGTCCCTCATAGAGATTTTAATTTTTTTTAGCATTTTTTGATTGATAATGTCAAAAACAGTGAAAATATTTCACACTGAATAAAAATTGATGGACGGTTCAGATTGATCAATGGAAAAGTGGGGAAAGTGTGGAAATCCTTATAAAAAATAAATAATATCACACTTTCCCCATCAATGATAGAGATGTTAAAACACTTCCACGATGGTGTTAGGTCGGATTAAAAAATTGTTTTGCAATTGAAAAATTGTTTCTGATTTCAAATAATGGTCAATGAAGCATTAACAACCCGATTGGCTCGTGAACGACTGGATGCAATTAAGAGATTTGTACCAATTCGCGACTCTGTACGGAATAAACTACAACAACGACAACAAGCGCAGACTGACTTTTCTGTGTCAAGTGAACAACTGTTTACTCCGATAACAAGTGCGACCAAAGATGTGAAAAAGTTAACTAAAGCAGCGATATACGGAGATATTCCTGAGCGAGAACGAGTAAAGAAGGCGCCGCTGCTTGATACGCTTGAAAAGATAGCAGCAGAGACCGGACAAACACGCGCAGGGATACAACAGTTATCCAGTGATATAAAAACTCAGCGCGAGTATGAACGATTAGCTGATATTGATGATTCTGCGCCTGATCCACAACCTGTTGACGTCGTCACCCCAAGAGGTGTTCCCTTTATAGACAAACTCACCGAAGAAGCTATAACACAAATCAAACGACCTCAATTAATAAAAATCGAAGATTATAAGATTTTTGGTGATTTTGCCGCCAAAAGCTTTCATTCTAGAAAGGACTTTTTAAAAGACGAGTATAAAAACAGTAGAATAAGCCTAGATGAATGGGTTAATTGGTTATATAAAACGAATAAGGGGATTACTGATAATTTGAAAAAGGATGCAGTTGAGTATAGATCTTTTAAAGTAGGAGTTGATAGTTATGGTATACAAAAACAACAAGAACGAGAAAAACAAAGTAGAGGCCGACAAAGGCAATTACTTGATGATAGTGAGGGCGCAACTGGTACAACTGAGGAAACAAGTGGAAAAGGATATTCGATTGGAAATCCAAAGGATTTCAACGCTGGAGTCTTTGACTCTACCATGACATGTCCTGGTAGTGTTCTCAGTGATATATCACGGTTAGAGGTTCTCATCGGAGGGAAACGAGCCGGAAATAACTCACCGGAAATAATTAATGAAGCAGCTGATATCTGTAGACGATTATTTCAGGGTGGTATCATGGATATCAGCACATATCGAGATTTCATTGGCGAGTTAGTGGAAAGTGGGTATCATAGTGACTGAATTGAAAAGTCAATTGATTAGATAAATAACAATTGAAAAATTGTTTCTGATTTCAAATAATGATCATACACTACAATCATGATAAACCAACCCCCGTCTACGTAGTTAATTCACGGTTTCCGGTTTATAGAGCATACTACGGAGATGGTTTAGGTAATACCATTTTAGGGTTATTTGCGAGAATGGCTCCAAAAGTGATGCCGTTGGCTAAACAATTAGGAATGAAAGCAATTGATGTTATTCGTGATAAGGGTATTGGTGCTGTTGGAGATCTTGCTGGAAAAGCGTTTTCAACTGCGAAGAATAAATTAACATCATTAGTGAAATCACGGATGAAATCCAAAGGATTTTCAAAACCGTTACCGTCTACAGCGGAAATGCCTGCAAGTGTTAGTAGAATTATAAATAACGCAGTAGATGAAAAATTAGCGTCGATGGTTTTAACCCCCGACCAAAGCAATATTGCAAATATGATAGCAGGAAGTGGCTTTAAAAAACTACGACGATGAAAATGGAAAATCGCGATTTAGACTCTGATAAATAGAATAAAATGTTCAAAAAGTCACATGATCCAGCGTTTGATATAGACGCCCCAGTTGGCAAGGATGATTCTGTACGCGATTATCAATATTACGCCTATCATGCCATACACTCAAATAGTCGAGCAAGAATTGATCTTCAAGTCCATGATACCAGTAAATACTTTTTGCCCTGTGAAGCGTTTATTGAAGTAGAAGGAGAAATTGTAACAGCTGCTGATACTCCTGCTGTACCAGCACCGTATCCAGCTGGTACTCAAGTCGGTTTTGTCAATAATGGTATCATGGCGTTATTTGAGAGTGCAAAATATCTCATTGATGGAAAAGAAATTGAGGCGATAGATCGCGATGTTGATGTGGCTACAACAATAATCGGGTTAGCGAGATATTCTGATGATTATACAAGATCAGCAGGACCTTCTATGATGTTTGCAAAGGATGTTAAAAATACCGCTGGAGGAAATCCATTTGTTGTAAGACGACCAAAGAATAATGCTGGAACCGCTAATATTGATGCCGAAGATATGATTATAAACAACGATGTTAATTTCAATCTAGGAGCTGCAACACGTATTTCAATGTTGCAAGGAGCGCGTAAATCATTTTCATGCGCGATTCCACTGCATCATATATTTGGATTCTGTAGAAACGTCCGAAAAGTTATTTATGGAGCGAAGCATACAGTATCGCTTGTACGAAAGAGTGATGATAGTGACGCAATCTGGAGGATTCCAGCAGACAATGCAAATCCAAATGCTGATGCCGGTAAAGTCAATTTAACAAAAATATCATTGTGGATGCCAGTGTTGACTCCAGCAATCACCGCAGAAGAACGATTACTATCATTTATGGACCAAGGAGGAAAGTCGTTGTTGAGTTGGCTAACCGTGAGTACAGATGTGAAGCAATCAAATTTGAACGGGTTATTCACGTGGAATCTAGCATCAAAACAAGGTGTTGCTGCGCCACGTCATATATTTATTGCGTTACAAGATAACGCACGAGTTGGCGATCAACGTTTCAGTCATATGATATTTGATCAATTAGGTGTGAAAGACGTCTCACTGAGAATAAACGGCCAACAGGAACCATCCGAGGATATACAACTTAATTACACAGAAAATCATATTGCACGAGTTTATCATCGTCTGTTGTCATTTATGGCACGTGATCAAAATGTGGATACTGGTTTGCAAATATCACAATATGATTTTAAAAATCTGTATCCAATCTATTACTTCTCACTGGAACATCTCGATTTGATGAGACAATCTGTTGTTGATATACATTTTAGAGCTAATGTGACTCGTGGTGCTATTGCTGATTATAGAGCGGTTGCTGTCATTCTCAGCGACAAATCAATGCTACTTGAAGGTGTTGGTGGAAGAATGAGAGTGGTAGATGCACCAGTGGAAAACATGTAATTGAAATTGTAAACGATTTAGAATCAATCAATTATGTATAATGTCATATAGTAATATTAGTGTTGCGTTAACTCCCGGTCAATTAAAAAAATTGCAATCGGAATCAGCTAAAAAATGTGGAACCACAATCACGTTGAAACCCAACCAAATGACTGGTGGTGCAAATAAACTATCGCTGACAACTCGTCAGGTGAAACATTTCAATGATGCACTAGTAGCAAAAAAGGGTGTTCAGATTACTCTTTCTGCGGCTGCTATCAAAAATATGATTAAAACAGGCGGTATATTCCCGTTGTTAGCTGCGATACCAGCATTGATTGCAGCAGCAGCCCCAGCGGTGGCTAAAGCGGCAGCGTTAGGAGCCGTTGGTACTGCAGCAGGAATGGCACTAAAGAAGGCAACTGGGAAAGGATATAAAAAAAGGGAAAGGGTCTAAGACTACCAGGAACCCCGTATTCGTGGTACAGCGGAAAGGGTCTAAGACTAGGACCGGTTTATTAATTGGAGAGTCTATGACTCAGGAACCTATGGTTCCCATGTCCAATTTTGATTTACTCGATGCTGCTAAAAAACTCGCGATTAAAAACTTCAGAGGTGTATTTATGAAAGATCAATTACCACATCAACCAAACAGCGTTGAAACCGGAATCATTAATTTAGATAACAGCACCGGACCCGGAACTCACTGGGTTGCATACGCTATTGATCCACGTGGGATTGTCTATTTTGATTCATATGGATTAGCCCCACCAAAAGAGTTTATGCGTTATATAAAAACCCTTCCAATGAAGACTTGGTATTCTACGCTACCAACACAACAAATGAATGACCCACCAATATGTGGCAGCGAAGTATTAAATGTCCTTAACGCTATTTCTAACTCCTTGAGTAACCCAAGCGGAAAACCACCACATGTTGTCGTGAATGAATACACTAGTAATCGCTGGAGAAAATCGAAGATTTTTCAACGAAGTCGTCAAAAACGATTTTAGAGAGAGAAAGAGTTTTACAATAACATGATTGATATTTGGGGGAGATCTTTGAAACCCAAACCCGATGACACTGAAACCGGTGATGTAAAAAAACTAATCAAAGATGAAATCGCTGAGACGTTAAATTTAGTAAATGTTGACCCGAACGAAATAGTTGTATTTCAGGACAAACAGGGTAAATTGAAATCCAGTTATGTGTCATTGAATGACATTTTGATACGGCAGCGCGACGCCGTTGAAAACTCTATTGCGCTGTATTCCAACGACGGACGACTTAAAGCCAGTAATATATCCGCGGATGACATTTTAAAACGGCAGCAAGACGCCACTGAAAACTCTATTGCGTTGTATTCCAGCGACGGACGACTTAAACCAGGTGCACTTGTGTCTACGATCACTGATAAGATTGCTACCCATGACAATGAGTTGGATAATTCTCTGTTAAAACTAGCAACACTTCAATCTAAAATTGAAGAACACGGAAAACAGTTTTCAGTTTTTCGTAAAAATATCATCGAGAAATTTATTGGAACCCCGTTGGATAAAATAGAAATAAAACTCCCGGATATTAAAAAATCCATCGATGAGACGAAAACTTTCATCGAAGCCATCAAAGGTGATTTTTCGAGGATGATAACAATCATTGAAAAAACAAAAATTCCTCATGAGAAAACCAAGAACGTAGTATACACAATCCAACACGGATTATTTGCGTGGACACCTACAAACAACAAATTAGATATCACTGCAACCGTTAAAGGTATTTATCGATTAACACTAGTAACACCATTGACTCAATTTAATATATCATCGTCGAGTTCATCCGGGGTCAATAATACGATTTCAACGATCATCGACAAGGATACAACTGAAAAGTTCACTATAACAGCTACTGATAAAAAATTGATTAGGGTTTCAGCAACCTGGTATGTGGAATTCGTAGCGGATTTAAGTAAATAACTAAATTGAAAGGAAAATCGTTCGGATTTCACAATTGAAAACGCTAGTGTTTTTAAAATAAAAATGATTTCATCAACGCAATGTCGCTATTATCAGGTCAGAGAATTTCAGACTAGACTCAAAACCCTCACTGAGGAGTATCAAATAAAAATAAAAAAAATACCGACGAAGAATCACCGCAATTGATATTACTATGTACTCGGTGTCAAGCGTTCTCGCTGGCGCCGGAATAATACTTGCATCGGTTAGAATGATTGCCCCGGTCGTAGTTCCAATTTGCATTTCTGCGGTGGCTACAATCGGGGGTATATCAACCGGGATAGCAAAAAAAGATATCATCATGCAGCCAGAGTAAACTGCAGAATTACTTACTTCAATTTCATATTGCATCAACCGCATATTCGCAGTTATCCCTGATGATATCGTCGTCACTCGATAATACGATTATATCAGATAGTGAATTCTCAGCGATGGTCAGTATTTTTGATTCAGCGATATCGAAATTAGAGCGACAACATGAATATAATAACAATGACAACACCGATGGAATCAGAAAACACGAACCCGAAAACCAAAATGATCTCAATAATCTCAACCATACCAAATTGTGAGTTCTCAGTGATGGTCAGTATTTATGATTCCGCGGTGTCAAAATTAGAGCGACAACAACAGTATAGCAACGATGACAACACCGATGGAATTACTTCAACAAATAGTGGAGAACACGAACCCAGTACAAACAAGTATGATATCAATAACATCAACGGAACCCGAGTTTAGTGTGAATTTCCCTAACCCAGTCCCCGTGAAGGAGATAGCGCTAGCAAAATTACGAGTATACCACAGTTGGCCTAATATCAGATCAAAATCATTTGGTGGTCAACAACCGAATAATTCACTGGTGTTCTCGTATAAGAATAAAGACGACGATACCCCAGACTGGAACGTCGTTTCGATACCAACAGGGTCATACCAAATCGAACAAATCAATAATGAATTCGCGCGTAGAATAAAATCGATTACTGGAACAGAATCGAAAATCGCTATAACAGTTCATGAGCCGACGTTATCATCCGCAATTGAGATAAGCACAGAAGGATACGTCGTAGATATCTATCAAAGTTCTATTAGAACAGTACTAGGATGGCCTGAATTACCACCAGGGGGGAAAACTGTTGATTTACCAGAACCACAAAAAACTGATTACATCACAGACAGAATAAAACCTGATAATCCAATAAAGAGTTATAAAGATCACACAATCACTATAGAGTTTTTTGGTATCGGATACTACGAAACCGGAGAAGAGAAGCCAGGGGAGGGAATAGAGGGACATAATTTTGTTAACGAACCTAAAATTATCGAAAATTTCACAGCAATGAATAATGATTTATCGCTGTTGTTAATATCTCTTAAATCCGGCTCTCTCACCCGAGATGAATTTATCAGCGTTGTAGAAACATGCAACAAAATTATCGACGATATGGAAACATTTAACCTAAAAATTATTCAGGATATATTAGATGACGATAATCCCCTATCGAGAATAAGATTTGCATCAGAATATAAAATCCCCGTCAAAGATATTCCGACATTCAAACTACCGGGATATAACGTACCGGAACTAAAAAAACTTCTCAGTGACACCATCGATGTTGGTTTTAAAATAATTCATGATGCATGGAAAAAAACAGCATCACAGGAAATAAAAATCCTCAAACATAATAATGATCCAGATGGTGGTGGTAGGCATATCGCTCCGTTCAACGTGAATATTTCAACGGTGATTGCGCTTAATTTAGTATGTGATGTAATTGAAGGAAGCTATCAGATTAATCTAGAGCAATCAAATCAAGCTCAGCAGGGATATATTCTTTATTCATTTGCACCAACAGCTCCTCCAGGATTCCTAATTATTGAAAACCCAATTAATCCTGTCTACATGCGATGCCATAATAATTCGTTAACGAGAATTAATTTCAAACTCACAGACCAATCTAATAATCTGATTGATTTCCAAGAAGAGGTGTTAGCGATTAGTTTGTTTGTAAAGTCCTAAGGACTGGATCAAATATTCGGTTAAAATCATTTATTTTTTTTTGTTAACCTGTAGCAGCAGAGAGGGTGGATGACAACAAGTTGCGACCAAAATTAATTAAAAAATCGTAAAAGTCTCCGTTTTCATTTTTTTAGTTAAAATGAGATTTCGTAGGGAAGGCTCGTTAAGATTTCAATCAATTTTTTGTCTAAAAACGTTGTAGGGTTTGCCCCAAAGATATTTTTTTGGGTTAAAATGAGATCGTAGGAAGGCTCGTTTTAAGGATTCAATCAAAATTTTGTCTGAAAACGTTGTAGGGTTCGCCCTCTCTGCTGCTGATTGAGCTATGTTATCTAAATTTAGGCATATTAAAAAGTTGATGTAATTTGCACATGCTGTGTTGAGTATAGTTTGGAATATCATGTATACTCATTGATATGTTAGTAATTATCATCAAGGTTTTTATATATGACTTATCTATTACATACCTTCCGTTTCATGTTCAAGAATCCTATCTTCAACTATTCTGCAAATAGCATCGTGCGATCTTACAGAGGACATAGTGTATTTTCAATGGATGGGTGATACAGACGTATTGACTCTACGTGAAGTGAGCTGTTTACCAAATACTGCGACGATGTTAGTTAGGCCAGTCTGAAAAATATAGACAACAAACGTCTGGTCGAAATCGAGGAATAGTTACTGTTAAATTTATAAATTATAGAACAAGATATTGGCTTGTATATAAAAAAAAACAATCTCTTAGGCATATATATTTTTATTTACTATTATAGAATACCACAATTATGTTGGTCTCAAGTTTACGAGCAGACATTAGCTAATAGCTCACATCTGTCTGCGTAGGTGTCGGGCTGGCTAATATGGATATGTGAGCAAACTGCCAGTGAAGCATTGTTGAAAAAGCGACAAAGCGAATCTTCCTTTCTATTTGCCTAGTTAGCCTCTTATAAGAAGTCGCCACTTCATTTATTAAAACTATTCAACTGGTATCCGAAAATGACTGAGATTCATTTCGATCAATATCGGACAATGAATACTTTCCAAAATAATGTCTTTTTAGTAGTAGTTTATATATTAATTAGATATGAATTCCTGTATTTTAACATGGAGCATATGATTATATATTCATCCAATTGAACAATTTACTAGCTAGAAATTAACATGAACATTGGCAATATGAATGTTTATTCTGTAGTTAAAATTATATATGCAAACCAAATCGACCTGATACTAATTCCATGTTGTGCACACAGGCAATATGAATACGTATCTCTTTAGCTCGACTGATACATGCTTGGGGCCCCGAATGGCCTAGTGGTCTAAGGCGCTGTCCGTTACGGATCACTGTCATCTCACCTCTCTCTGCGTGGGTTCGAGTCCAAGATTCGGCTAATGTAGTTATGTGAGAAAGCTTGCCAGTAGCTTCGCGTGGGTCGGTGGTTCTTTCCGGTTTTTTTCCGGGTTTTTCCTCCACCATTAATACTGGCCGCCATGTATAGCTTATACTGTGCTGAAAAATGGCGTTAAACCGCTGAAAAATGGCGTTAAACCATAAAGAATAAAAAATTAAAATAAAATACATGCTTAATATATTGATCAGGCTGTAATCACCTACCTCCAGTGTGAACACAGGTAATGTGAAGATGTAATTTGCGTATTTATGTAAGTATGCAAAGATCCATACTTGCATAATTTTCAACAGTTCCTCAGAATACAACCTTCCTGAATTATACACCATATACTAATAAGCATTGGCTTCACTGTGCTAAATCCTGTTGCTGCCTGGCGTGGCCTGTCCTTCCCCGGCAAATCTCATTGCTATAAATGAACCAACCAATCCGTGTAAGGTATTTCAGAAGCGTATAACAACGTGCAAGGTTACGTGCAGGTTGCATTACCTGGCTGATTTGAGCTAGGTCACAAATACGTTACCGTTTTTTTTTTTTTTTTTGGGCGGGGGGGTTAACGCCATTTGTCAGCACAGGATAGGCTATATCTGGCGGATAGTATTATTGGTAGAAGAAGAACCCGGGAAAACCCTTGGAAAGAACCACCGACCCATTACAAGCTACTGGCAATCTTTCTCACATAACTACATTAGCCGAATCTTAGACTCGAACCCACGCAGACAAAGGTGAGACGGCAGTGATGCGTAACGGAAAGCGCAAGGCCACCGTTACCGTACATGTCTCCTTGATGCAAACTATTACTTCAAGGTCTGTTATGAGTATCCAATGTTGCAATGTATGTATCTAATTCATGTGGTTTGTCTAAGCAAATGCCGGTGGTAAAACTCCAAATTTTCACCTATGTCTCTTTGTTTACTAATTTAATTTCAATAATTAAAAACACGCGTGTTTGCAATCTTGTTCTTCAATTTATTTATTTGACTTTATTATTCCAAAACTGCTATGTTTACATATATACCTTTATTTTTTTTTTTGTACTTTAGTAATGCGAAACTCTCAAGGTTTGCATCTATCGTTTTTAGTTTATTTATTTGACCTCAGGAACCCAGGCTCTTGCACCGATATTTTCTTTCTCTTGTTTTGATAATCCAGCACATTCAACAAATACGATCTCAATTCCTCATTTTGCTTGTTTTGTCTCATCTTCAGACCAAACAAGCCACCACCGTATTCTTGCCGCTGTATCTATTATTGAATTCAACTCACCTTTGGCGTAGTATAAACAAGTTGACACAACTAATAATGGTCAGTGTGCCTTTATTTACGAGGCAATAATAGCGATGGCGACTGATTCCTTTACTGACAGTATCGTGGTGCTGATATGGTGGTGGTGGTCATAATAGCTGTGCATGAAATTATAAACATGCAATCAAGATTTATTTGTTTATACATCTACTTTATTTACAATTAAACATCAGCAATTTCCATTAAGAGGGTTTGTTCGCTGCAAAGTAGTCATTCATTTTCTCCTGTTATCAAATTATCATCTGTATCAATCACTGTGTGCGGTTCCATACAGAATGTATATCAGATGATTGCCAACATGCATTTTTAACTGAATACCAGTCTACTGCTAGATGCAAAGTGTTCCAAGTGTAATATTCAGGGCAGATGTACCAGTATGAGGATGTATTAAATAAGTTAGCTGAAAGGAGTAGATCTTTTGTATTTAAACAAGGTTAACATAAACACATACAATTATTGATAAGGACGTGGCTCATTCATAACAATCAATTAAAGAAAACGTCATACCATTATTCAAAGTGAGCCACATGAATCCTTTAAACATAGAAATTACCACAATAAAACTGGCCTCACCTTAGTCTATGCCTTAATGTTGGACAACTCATACCGGTTAACAATTGAGAGAGTAAAATATATTAATGTCTACCTTGAAACCTGCATTTTAAAGAACTGAGGTCGACTTACTGGCATTATGCCATTCAGAGTGATAGACGACATACCCTGATCATAACATAAATTAGAAGCCTTCACTGCTTGTTTGTCTAGAAAATACATTATCGCTTTGTGACGGTAAACTATTTCATCCGAGTTAATGGCTCTATTTTCACTTAATTATGTGGAGTTAATAAAGTGTCACAATTCTGTTTTGTTCCTTCTATGTTTCGATTTGGATATGGAGTGGGGTGGATTTCATGTTAATTAGGCATGGAACAATACAGTGGTCCCAAAACTATATCGAATTGCGTCGTGCCGTAAAATTAGTTATATGTACTTTTCATGTAAAAACAATTAGATACCGATATATCTTACTGCAACTGTAAAATGTCAGTAGTTAGCAAAATGGACGGTCAGAGTTTCAAACTGTATTTACTGACCGAGATACCCTAATTTATAGCAAATTAAATATGGTGTTGTAATTTCACTATATACACGTGAGCCGAATTAAACAAATTATAATGTCGTTGTCATCTCCCTGACCGATATGCTTTCCTCCAGTTTTCCTGAGCATCTGTATACAGAGCCGTAACTAATAAGGTTTTCTGATACTAAGGGCCGAACAATATCTTTTTGGGTACAATATCTTTCATACTAAATCATGATACACAGTGGAATTATTATTCGATAATTCACATCTAAATAGTGCTTGTTTCGCTTGTTAGCCGCGTAAAATATGTATCAATGGTGATAGAAACTGTATGTTTAAGAATTACATTAATGTCAAAGACTTGTAATAACATTTGTCAAAATTCCGCTACGTTTTATCATCACCCAAAGCGGAATAGTCCTTGTAAAAGAGCCAATTTATTTGTGCTCGGATTCTTGATTGTAAAAGGTTAATAATTATTCAAGATCAGGTAACGTTTCGCATTTGCATAGTATATGAATGGAGGCTTGCGCGTTTTCAGCAACTTCTTAACTTTAAATATGCGTTCTTTTCTTTGCTTGTTCTCCATTGGTCTAATCCATCGAATATTTATACTATGAGAGGAATATCAATATTTAGAGTCACACTAGTTTAAAAATACTATAGAAAACGTCGAAACCCAAGAGTATTGCGCATGAATACATGAAATTCAATTTGATTATGTAAGGTCAATGTCAACTACAAATGTCAGGCGGCACGTATAATTCTTTCAGAACGTACTTTATGACGATGAAAAACATGTGAGCCTTTTTGTATATCTTAAATCGATTGATTATACGGAACGTGTAGTTAAAGAACAAGTATGCATGTATGAATAACCGTACCATGGCCTATATATCCACACCATGACCAGCCCGGATAAGAAAAATTGTATAAAGACATGGAGTCTCTTACTGCATAAGTGCCAAGGGCAGAAAGGCTTATAATCCTTGGTATCGTCAGTGGGAGAATTGGCACAGATCACCAGAGATGGCCAGGTGTCATTAGGGAAAATGAACTCGGCAAGTTTGAAATGCGACAGAAAAGTACTCCTACAGAGAAATTGTGCTGAACTTGGCTACCTTATCAATACACAAATTTTACTCCTGCCAAACCTCAACAAGACGTCCCTAATGTATCTACGTTATAGGCAAATACGCCTTATTGACTGCATTACCAGAAGGAGAAGGGGTATGCTGGATGTCAGTGAGGAAGGCTTTGAGATGTGGTGTGTAGAATGCTGGATTGACCATGGACTCAACTCAGTATTATGTATTAAGCCTCGCAGACTTACACAGACACAAGAAAAGTGTCCAGAATGCTTAATTACACCAAACAGAAAGAACAGTTCAGCTAACTCCAAGAATGTCGAATAAAACGGGGATTCCTTCAATGACTCAATGTACTCAACTGCATGTAAAATACAGGTCCTAGTGCAAGTAAACATCAAGATTGATTTTATGTAAACTAGAAGCTAGCTTGCATGGCATTCAGCATTAAGAAGCTAGTGTTAGGACTGGACGGCCTGGTGACAGGATTATGTGAGTGGGATGTGATAAATTTTACAAGACTGAGTTGGAACCGACTCGTCACTGAGAAAAGAAAACATTCCTTTAAAATAAAAATCGCAACATTAAAATAGATCGGAATCAGTAATAAGGACCTTTATTTTGTAAGATCTGAAGAGTAAAGATGTGAACAAAAAATATGTGAAAGATGGACGCCATGATATTTGTATTGATCACAGAGCTAGAACGAAAACAGATGATAAACCCATTAACAAGAATTACATTATTTGTCAAGAACTTGTAATAACGTTTGTCCAAGTTTCAGATCAACTACGTTTATTAATCACACAAAGCGGAATCGTCTTTGTACAAGAGTCGATTTATTTGTGCTCGGATTCTTGATTGTGAAAGGTTAATAATAATTCAAGATCTCGTAACGTTTCGCATGTCCTTAATACATGAGCAGAGGCGTGCATACTTTCAGCAACTTCTGAACTTTAAATATGTATTCTTTTAATTGCTTGTTTTCCATTGGTCTAATCAATCGTATATTTATACTATGATAGGAATATCACTTGTCAGAGTCAGGTTGGCGGAAGAAATGCTATTTTGTTGTTGACAATATAGAAAACGTCGTAGGCCAATTTTGTCGCGCATGAATACATGATATTCAATTTGATTATGTAAGGTCAATGTCAACTACAAAAAGGCTCATACTCATTGGTATCTTTAGTGCGCGATACGTCTTTAGGAAAAGTGGATTCGCAAGTTTCAAATGCGACAGGCACGTACTGCAACAGAGAAAATGAGCTGAGCATGGCTAACTTATCAAGAAGAAAATATTAATCCTGCCAAACCTCAACATGACGTTCTTTATGTATCCACGTTCTAGGCAAATACTCCTTATTGACTTTTCACCATTAGGAGAAGGGGCGTGCTGGATGTTAGTGACGAAGACTTTGAGAAGTGCAGAATGCTGGACTGTCCATGGACTCATCATCTCCAAATTCAATATTATGTATTAAACCTAGCAGACTTACACAGGTAAAATAAAAGTGTCCAGAAAGCTTAATTACACCAAACTTAAATAACTGTTCTACCAACTGTATACAATTGATACACACTCCGAGAATGTCGATGAAAACTGGGATTCCTTCAGTGACTCAGTGTACTCAACTGCATCTAAAATTTCCGGTCTCAAGATTGATTTGATGTGAACTAGAAGCTAGCTTGTTTGGCATTCAGCATTATACGTTAGTATTTTGGACTGGTGACAGGATAATGTAAGTGAGTGGGATATAATAAATTTTAAAAGATTGAGTTACAACCGACTCACCACGGAGAAAGGAAAACATTCCTTTAAAATAAATCGCGACAATAAAATATATGAGTAGCAATAATAAGGACCTGTATTTTGTAAAATCACGATTTTCTAAAAGGAAAGATGTAAAACAAAACTATGTGAAAGATGCACGTCAAGATAACTTTATTGATCACAAAGCTAGTACGAAAATAGATGATAAACCCATCAACATTAAACAATTATAGCACTTGCATAAAAAGCCTATGACAGTGAAACAGAAAAATGGTGCCCATGAAATCACGTGATATGGTTAGTACCACATAAGGAATGTTCTAGGATGGTAATATATCACGTCGCAGTTACACAGCAAAATGGAAAACACGAAAACTCGAGATAAGGATAATATAATGTCATCAAGGTCTTGTATGGTAAATGCGAAATGAAACCTAACGGATATACCATTTACAAATAGGACTTTGATTTTAACTCCATCTCAAAATATGCTGATAAACAAATACAATGTCAGATACCTTATGGTTTACCAGATTTTAAAGCACATAAAAAACAATGAAAATCAAATAGATCTTGCTGCAAGTATGATGAGACTTTAAAGTCACTCATTTCAATTAAGAAGATACAGCAGTAATATATACCTAGTCATCTATACATGGAATATAAATGCATTTGAGAAAATAAAGTGATTTTCACATAGGAATTATTGGTGAACAATTTGAAACTCATGATTTTTTATTTTGAAAATGAATTACACTATTTAAAAAAACAACTAACCAGTGCATTCCGTTACATTCGGTTCTGTATTTTGGTTTAAACTTACATAGTTCTTGTATACTGGAAAGATGTTCAACTGGATACACATTTAATATATCGAAACGCACATTATCATATGCTGACTCAAGTAGGGTTGGAGTGGGATATGTGAAAAGGAATATTGAAGTTTAATGGTTGTACTGTTTAATTTGTACAGTCTTGCTATTGTTTACATGTAATATTCTATTGCTACTGTACATTATATTGTGTACTGTAATTCCAACATCACTTTATACAGTAACTATGTAGGAATTCCCGTAATTGTAAACACGTGAGTTTAGTTACATCGGTATGTACACAATACGTTGACTAGATAATAGCCCTAAACAAAAGCAATATAAATGTGTATTTGTTCAATTTTATATTTATATCAAGAAAACTGATACTTACAAAGTTTAAATAAATCCTTCATTCTTTGTTATTTACTTCATATATTTCTTCTACACTGCTTGTGCATATTCAATCTTTGCTATAAGCAAAACAACCAAACACAGCAGATAATATTATATGCATACAGCAAGGAGCTAGGTCGTGAATAGGTTACATGACCCGACCACATTTTGTTTTTCTTGCAATATGTATACCTGTATTTCATGTGGTTTGCTCAAGCGAATCCAGGCAGATAATGTATAGAAACTTTTTGATATGGGGAATCATGAATAAGGGCCCAGGTAGCAGGTCATAACTCCAACGTAAACATACATGTCTTTAGGTTATTTCTATGACCTCAGTAACTCCAGTACGTGTATATATCTGTCTTTCTCTCCATCTGTCCATCAGAAACAAGTAGTATGAGTCGAAATCCTTTTTCTCCCCTTTTCTTCCTTCATTCCCCTCTCAAAACCTCCACAGTCATAACAACAATAACAAGAACGTTCGCGATGATGCTTTACCTATAAAGAAATCACCTCAAATGATTATAACAATAACTACATCAATAAAGTTATTACTACTCCGTTGATACTACAAATGTATTCATATATAGTTCATAAAATCTACTACCAGATACTATTTTGAAATCTGCATGAAACACTCAAGACCTGACCACTATATACTTTATTCATCAGTAAGCATCACCAATACCAATATACATGGGATTTTGTCCATAGTAAATTTAGCAGTGATCTTCATGTATTTGCATCGTCTTACCGCATAAATCATTCTCCTACATCGTTCCAAACTGTACAATATATGTTTGTCAATGTGTGCTTTACAAATAGTACGACACTATACAATTTGATGTAAAGTGTGAGAAGCATTGTTTAACGCAAATGTAAAAGTATATGGAAGTCTTAGTTACCTCCCTTAAAGTATGAACAGTTTGTCTGCACAAGCCAGTATAATCAAATACAGCTATTGATTAGGACCGGGCTCAGCTGAAAGAAATTGAATAAAATTAATACTTTGACAAAGTCTACATTATTACTATTATTCAGACTGAGTAGCAGTAACCTCTTTTAATATGCAGTTGAAAAATGTGTTGTTGTTTTGCGTTTAACGCCAGATTTCAGCACATTATGGGATTTACATGACGGCTGGTATATTTGGTGGAGGAGCTAGTAAAAATCCCAGAAAGGACCGCACACCACACGGGAAACTACTGGCAAGCATTCTCCCATACCCATGCTTGCCGAACCTGAGACTCGAACTCCCGCAGACATAGGTAATATGATGACCTGTAAATCCATGCGCCCAGAACACTCCGACACCTGTGTCCTTTCTTGAAAAATAGCATTACGTTACACTTTGAGATGAACAATAAATCAAAGATCTGACATAGGCCTACTCAAAGCGTCTACCTGACTAGAAACATGGTGACGTCGGACAACGCATAGCTGGTGAAATATGGAAATATGATAATATACAAACTCGTCGATTGAAAACAGGTAAGAACGTTCTGGTAGCTAATTGTCATCGAAAAAGATAGACATACCGCAACAATAGAGTAACAAACGCAGCTCGATTCAGCTTGTTCGTTGAATACAGTGTCATATTAAACCAGTACTAGATTTTCTCTGAGGTTCTATTTTCTCATTCTACTTGTGAGATAGATATTGTGCAATGTATCTTCCATCTTCCTGAATTACACGCCATATACTAGTAAGCCGTGGCTTCAATTGGCTAAACCCTGTTGCTGACTGGTGTGGTCTGTCCTTTCCCGGTAAATATCATTGCTATAAACAAACCAACCAATCCGTGTAAAGTATTTCAGAAGCGTATAACAACTGTACAAGCTACATTACTTGTCTGCTTTGAGCTAGGTCACAAATACATTACCTTGCATGTCTCCTTGATGCAAACTATTACTTTATGGTCTTTTATGGGTATCAAATATTGCATTGTATGTAATCAGTTCATGTGGTTTGTTCAAGCAAATGCCGTTGGTCAATGAGCATTATTCAGAATTAGAGGTTAGATTGAACATGAATCCAAATGTAATCACAAAACTCAAATGTTGTACTTATGGCTGTTAATTTACTTATTTTGATTTCAATAATCAAAAACTTCCGTTTTTGCAATCTTGTTCTTCAGATTATTTGTTTGACTTTACCATTCCAAAACACCTATATATTCATAAATATATTTATGTTCATTTATTTGACTTTGGTAATGCAAAACACCCAAGGATTGCATCCATCGTTTTTAATTTATTTCTCTGATTTCAGGAACCCAAGTTCGTACATCGATATTTTCTTTCTTTCTACTTGACAGTCCAGCAAATACAACAAATACGAGCTAAAATCCTAATTTTGCCCCTTTTTCACCTCCGACCAAACAATCCACAAGCGTTGTTGTTCTTGTTGTTTTAGGATTTAACGCCATTTTTCAGCACACAATAGGCGATACATGGCGGCCAGTATTACTGGTGGAGGAAGAACCCGAGAAACCCCCGTAGAACCACCGACCCACCAGAAGCTACTGGCAAGCTATCTCACATAACTACATTAGCCGAATCTTAGACTTGAACCCACGCAGACAGAGGGGAGACAGCAGTGATCCGTAACGGAAAGCGCTTTAGACCACTCGGCCACTCGGGGCCCCTCCAGAACCGTATTATTTTCTCTGTTTCTATTATAAAATTCAAGCCACTTTTTGGCGTATTAGAAAAAAAGTAATCACAACTATTACTAGTCAGTATGCCTTTGTTTTCGAGTCAATGTTAGCATTGAGGACTGATAAATTTACGGACAGTATCATGGTGTTGATATGTAGCGATTATCATAGTGGTGTTGGTTATAAAGGCTGTGCATGAAATTATAAACATGCAATCAAAATTTTGTTTTTTCTTACATGTACTTTTTGCAACAAAGGAGTAGCAATTTCCAAGTAAGAAGGTTTGTCGATATCAGGATAATGTTTGACGATATATACCAATGAACTATTGAGAGAGAACAATATATCAATGTCAACCTTGAAATCTGCATTTTAAAAGAACTGGTGTCGACTTAATGGCCTAGTGTCATTAAGAGTGATAGACATACTCTGATCATATTATATAATAAAAGCTTTGTCTTCGTCTTGTTTGCACAATGCATTATCGCTTTGTGACGGTAAACTATTTAATCCGAGTTATTGGCACTATTTTTACTTCATTCAATAGAGTTAACAAAGTGACACAATTCAGTTTTGTTCCTGCTACGTTCGATTTGGATGGGGATGGAGTGGATTTCACGTTATTTAGGTATGTTATAATACAGCTGGGTCCCAAGGCTATTTATTGCTCATGCATGAAATAAATCGCTAATGTCTACTGTTTAAGTTCCACTTTATCAAGCCCTTCAGCGATTGGAAAGGGGCGAAAACGGCATGTAAAAGATGGCACTGGAAGCCGCAGTCTCAATAATACATGCTGGGAACTCAGGCCGTTCGCCGTCGGGTGTTGATTCGGAGACGACCCCATCCCCCGGCAGCAGCCTGAGTGACCAAGCAGCCTTATTTACTTACAGCACTGCTTGCTTCACATGGAAAGAGGGCTATTAAAGGTGACCTAACTAAAGCCAGGCCCACAAATGGGAGGGGGGGGGGGGGGGGGCCAACCATGGCACTTGTCAGGGGCCCGAGCTAGATAGGCACATATACGCACATATTTGAAACACGAAATGGGCCCGAACTCTGCAAACTGCCTGGGGCCCAGAATTTCCTAGGTGCGGGACTGCTAAAGCTCATCTCCTTACACCAAGTTGGCTTGCCGCAGCCAACGGGCATCTTCCAACAGATCAAAACATTATGAAAAGCAAGGCATGCCTCGCCTACCTCACATCAAGGGGAAAGACTAAAACTGGTATGTTGGAACATTAGAAAAACTCTAGACTCAACCGACAGTAGCAAAACTGAACGACGCTCTGCATTAATCATACCCAAACTCTTTCTCATTGGTATTGACATTGCTGCATTTTGCAAAGTCCACCATCTGAAAAGGATAAATTCTACGCTGGCCTACGTATACTTGTCACAGGCGTCCCAGAGAGAGACAAAATAGTCATCCTCGGAGACTGGAATGCTGTTCTTGGGAAACATGGCGTGGGTGGCTGAATGACAAATGCTTCTTTTAGTATGTGCATAATTACAGCTCACCATCACTATCACCGTATTTATGCAGAAAGATAGCCTGAAAACTATCTGGAAGCACCCTAGGTAAAAACACTGGCACCTAATATATTACATCACAGTATGCCAGAGGCACTTAATAGATGTCCATCATCCCAGAGTGATGTCCAGTGCAGAGTGTCACACAGATCATCGTCTTGTCAGTCGCAAACTCTGCTTCCACTTGAAGCCCAGGTCCAGACAACAAAGAAGTATCCAGAGAAGAAAGCTCCAGATCAAATCCGTATGTGTGCTGGTGTCAATGCAGTTTTTCAAGAGAGTATGCATTCCAGACTTGAATAACCGAATTTTTCGTCAGATCTATTTCCGGAAGAGATGCGGGATCACATCATGGCATTATGCAAACCTCAGAATAAATGCTTGGATTCACCACTTAGAGAACCAACGACTGGTTTGAGGAAAAGCAAGAAATCCAAAAATTGCTTGCCAGAATAGAGACCAAAGTACCAAGCCCATTTTGCTCAACCATCCCGTACTCAGAAGAAAGTAGCCTACTGCCATATCTTCAGCTACCTCCATTGCAGGCTCCGCGACATACAAAATGAATGTTGGACAAAGAATGCAGAAAGAACCCAGCTGTACGCTGACACTGTTGATTACATGGGTGTCTATGAAGTGTTGAAAGCAGTGTATGGTCCTCCATTCCAAATACAGAGCCCTCTACGTAGAACAGATATCCAGGAGCTACCCTGACAGAGAATATATCCTAAAACACTGGCCAGGGAAATTCCATACCCTCTTCAGCACTAGCCATACAGTCTAGGAGGCAGCTATTGATTGAATCCAACAACAACCACCAAAGATGAAACTTGATGAGGCGCCCTTAATGCAAGAGACTGTAAAACCCATACAACAGCTGACGACTGGAAAGACTACATAGAAAGACGGCATTCTTCGAGAGATTTGGAATCGTGGAGGACCAGTATTACACACCAAACTTCACGAGTTCTTCATTTGCTGTTGGGAGCAAGGGATACTTCCACAAGACCTCCAAGACGCAGTAATCCATATTTTGTACAAAAACAAGGGGAAAAGTCTGACTGCTCAAACTACAGTGGGATAACTCTTCTCTCCATTGCAGGCTATATTCTTGCTAGAGTGTTGCTGAACAGTCTGGTACCCACAATCGGAGTAGAACATACTCCAGAGTCAATGCGACTTCAGAGCCTACAGGGGCATAACTGCTGTGGTGCTCGTCCTTAGATCCAGAAGAAATATTGAGAACAAAACAAAGAACTGTGCGTCATATGTGTGGACCTGACGAAGATATTTGAAACGGTGGGCATGAATGGACTGTGGGAAATTCTTGAATAGCACGGCTGTTCTCCCAAGTCCATGAACACGATCATCCAACTGCATGAGAACCATCTTGGTCAGGTCAGAAACAGTTTTGACACGGCACACTGCAAGTTTCACTCATTTTAGAAGCATCGAACATCAGTCTTTTGAACACGGATTCCGAGTGGGTACGGAAAATATGGAGAAAAGGTTGGCTCATTATTCTAGCCCGATTTGTGTGTACAACGTAGACAGCGCTTCAGTGAACGAGCGTTTTGTACTGTATAATAGTGCTTTCTATACTTGCGACGCTTTAGACAATAAGGAAAAGTAAAAGTATCCTAAAGAAGCATTCGATCTAATTGTTCCATGCCATAAGTATTGTTAAAAAGTATCTGAATGATACCTCATATTTTCAAATATAAACAAACTTTGATTAATAGAATATCTCGTTTCCAAACTGTTAGAAACGTTGCAAATATGATGATCAAGATGAGAGACTGGTATTGTATAATGTTCTTTTTGAACAAATTATGCATTTGCTGTTGTTGTCAATAATTACTTTATCACAGTATAGACAAAATGTTTATATTTTTGAACAAGTCATAGCTTTTTTTAAAATATTGTTACTAATTAAAAAATAATTTGACAAATTAATTTAATGTTACCTTTTCCCTGCTGTATCTTCTCTAATGGATTGTGACGGGAGGAGGGGGGAGAGTAAAACCTGACCGGCCTTTTAATTTTCGTATATAGGCTACATCAATTGTACAGCACATTCAAATTCTTCACCTCCTGCCGTCCCCTAATGACGTCCCTAGATTGTGAAGAAGACATGTGAGCTTGCTTCGTTTGTACACACTGTTTATCAGTCATAATGGATCATGTTATCTGAATCTATCCATCATGATGCATGCTATTATCTGTATATCTGAATATGGATGCTATTATAGGTGTGTCAGGATCTAACCATTAAGATGGATGCTATTATATGTGTCTGGATCTAACCATTAGGATGGACGCTATTATATGTGTGTCTGGATCTGACCAATAGGAAGGCTGCTATTATATGTGTCTGAATCAACCATTAATATGGAGTATAAAAGTATAACTTATAAACAAGCTCACGTCGCTATTATTTCCTTGTCCGAGTTTAAAGATATAACTTACATAACACGCTATTGTCATTCATATTTGTGTCCGAGTCTAAAATTCTAAATGATATAACAAGATCTTGCCATTATTCTTATGTGAGCTCTGTCTCCTTTAGGGTTGAAAAATAACACTCGCTTGTCGATTGTGAGATTTATTATGCGATGAAATTTTACGTAACGAAAAAAAATAAAACAATACAAAGCGCATACTTAGAATACAAGACAAATACAATACAGAATTTAACCGACGCAAATAGAATGCAAAATACACAATATACACACTGGCATTGATAACGTTATCACAGTAAAATAAATGATACCTTACCAGACCAAATTATATTCAATCCCAGGTCTTTCACTTGCCTGAAAGCCGAGTGCTCTTCTTAACGACTCTTACTGCTTGAGGTCTCGTCTGTCTCAAGAACTACAGTAGGAATTCCAGAAGCGTTTCGCTAGTTATACGCAGGATTGATCTTAATACTCGTGAAGCACGGGAATCATGCACATCGATCGATCTCTCACTTGCGCACTCCCACCCCACCCCCAGGACAAACACGTACGTTCGTCCACGACAGGAGTCCTGGGTCACACTTATTTTGTCTGACTCTAACAGTTGTAACTGATATAACAAGCTCTTGCCATCATTATTCCGTTGTACTAGTCTAAACTTGTAACTGATATAATAAGCTAAGGATTATCCTTCTTGGTGACAGATTCCTGAAGTCCAAGACAATTTCAAAGTGAATTGCTTATCCATGAAGGGCACCACATTAGACCACGTGAAAAACAGGAAGAAAAGGGTTTTGTTTTAAAACGTTATGTTGAATTGTTTGTGTAGGTAAAAATGGCTCACTGACCAAATTTACAGAATGCTTGACACAACATAACCATTATTTTCCATATGATTCACGACAAAACAAAATATTTGCAACATATGGACCTCGTTCGCCAAGATCCAATCCTTGTAATCAAGAAATACTAGAGTTTGTACCGACATACTAATGTGAAGAAATCATCATTTAGGCCTGCTTGACGACCCAAGCTCGCTTAAAATTGAACAAAGCCTTACACCAGTTAGGAGATGGTATCCAGTACTTTGATAAGGACAGTTGCATCTACATATACATCCGTCAACCCGTTCATTCTCACTCTAAGATGAAAAAGAGACAATGTAGGAGCTTGGAAGGAGACGAAAACTCGAAAACAAAATTCTGCGTTTTGCTACCGCGGCTCCAAAAAGACTACAGCTACGAATATCGAGACAGACAATGATAATTGCAGACCGTCTGCAGCGTTAGACACTGCCCATAGTTCCGATACTACAACAACACTACTGTGTATCCCTAGGAATTCTATGATACCACGCATTCTTCCAAAACGTTTGTACGGTGACTTGCTTGTATTGTATTTTGACCATTTTACCTCACAAGGTAACAGTTTGTCTATGGTTGCAGTTGAGTGGTACATCATGAACACAGGTGTACAGGTCATATAATTAAGCTGTGGCAACACATACCAACATACTAAATGTACATTGTGCGACAACCCTGACAAGCACGCGTACGCGAGTATGACAATGCGCGTGTGTCTTCGTTCTTCGCTTAGACGCCTCTCTGAAATGTTTGCGAAAACTCTCAGCCGACAACTCGCAATGCCATAGCAGCACTTTCTAGAGAGCGTCGTAATCAACTAATTCAGTGGGTGCCATGTTATTGTTGACATATTTGGCAGCTCCTAGCAAAAATGCAGAGATATTACTGTCCCACTGGTCTTTGGGTATATGATGGATGAAAGCGTACGTTTCAAAATGAGTTAAAATGTTATCGATGATTTCGTCTCTGTCGTTAAACATCGGCATTGATATCTGGACATGCAATAATATATCATCTGATATTTTGATTGGGTTTCTTGAATGATTATTCAATTAATCACCCCTCCAATTCTCCGTATCTGTTCTTATTCTCTCCATGAATGAGTCATGTTCCCTCTCCCTGGCTTTTTCATTGGCTCGCAATCTGGATAACTCGATTTCTCTTTCCTTTTAAAAGGCTTCTCTGATCCTTTCCTTTCCTCGGCTTTACTGATTCTTTATTTTACTCAGCTTGTATGAAGCTTTATGTCTCCGTTGCCTTCTGTTATCTGTATTCTCCTGGACTCCGCACTACGAATTTTGCTGATTGTGCAAATTCATCATTACCGATAGACTCAAACTATTTGACTAACTGCCTATCAGTTGCCATTCTAGTCTACTCAACATTAGCACCAATCAGTTTACTTAGCTTAAGTATTTATTATCTTCTTATAGCTTTACATGGCACATCTTCCTTAAGAATACTTACCTGTATTATATTCCAATACATTATTAGCCCAAATCACTCTAAAGCAACCTAACAGCGTTTGGTAGTATACAATTCTGAATTTCGCTATAAATCCAACTTGCTCGCGCCAACAATTTGCAATTTCTCCATTAGACTTATTTAATTTTATCTTCTCACAAGAGTAACTAAAGGCAATATGTCCTTCTGTGTTACTTGAATTCAAACAACGACCACCCTATCACGAAGTTACGGAATCCTACTTTCCTACAAATGTCATAACATACAATATAGACATTATCAAACAATGGCATGCACTAACTACAGAATGTATACATATTGACTCGATTAACTCTCGCAGTTCCTTGACTAATAATAAACAAAGTTATCACTGCTATTATACTCTACTTCTTATTCAATATATGGTAAGTCTCTGTTCCTGAACATGTTTAAAATATCCTAGACGATTCGCCCACTTTGCATCTATGTTCCTATCCTCTTGGTAAAGAGGTGTTGTTAAATATATTCGGCAATCGTTTTTCTAGAGGATGCCCTCCTTCGATTGTATTGACCGGAGTGAGTGTATAGATAGAATATCAACAGAGAATTGAGCATAACTATTGAGAAGACACAATACAATACGAGCTTGATTTAGACAAGATAATGGCAATTTAATGGATGACATTAACTTATAGTGTCAGATTCAATTCAAACATATGTATGTTACATAATTAAACACTGTTATAATATTGATTCATTTCATCATGATAATGAGTGGTGAAACGAGTAAAATGTCCACTCCTAATTTACATTACCTAGCGTCGCTTGCCGTCTTCGTCTCTGTGTACCTCACGTCGTTCCACCTTCACGTATATACAGTCATTATTTTGTATCGGTCTATACTAACAGCTTGATGTCTTAGCCGGACCTCTATCTTTCAGAAAGCCCTATACTATTCCATTTGAGCATTTACGCTGAATAACACATTTTCTCACTTATGTTACTCAGATAGCATACAATAGTTATCCAAACACTGCATAAATTCTGACATAAGGTGACATCAAATGCTAATGGTCCTAACAAATTTACTTTGAGTAAGGTACAATCGTGATCTCCAATGAGTAGTGCATATACATACGCATTCAGTGTATCTTTCTGCATACGCATCCACATGACTCCTTAGACATCCAACCTATTTAGATTCACTCAGTAAGATACATGATATCGATTACTACTGCATAACACTCATTAACGTCTAGCTCACGCAATCCCTAATCAACGAAAAAAATATCGTTAATACACGATAATCAGTATCGTTCTAACAGACAAATTAAATTAATTTATATAACCCATGAAATCATACACATCTGAATATTTGCATCGCATACAATAAATAAACTGCATAAATGAACTGGTAACCAGAAATCTAATGAAATAAATTGCATAAGCAACTCTAGCATTTCAACAAATTTCCATGAATTCGAATCAACGATGAACGCTATGGATCCTTAGCATATCAAACACATTTTGCATAAAACAAAGGAAAGTAAATAGAAAATTGCATGACAAATTAAAACTGTGTCCTCTAATGATGTTCTTGCCAAGAAAATGTGCATCATAGCACTTAATGCCTGTCTTTGCCTGCAATACAGCCTCAGTGGCCCGTTACTTGTCTGAACGAGAAATATCATCTCTTTAGTTTTCCCCAGAGTCAAACGAGTCTCGCCCCTCTTACGTGAAGAGGCTCGGACTGAGGAATATTCGCACAAAGTCGTTACTTTAAATTTAACATGTCGTCCAAGGTGTACGCCTTAAGTTAAACTAAGCAATTGTAATCAGCCGCTCGTACTTTTTCCCCAAGATAATTATTACTTATGTAGGAATTTGAGAGCTTAGCGAATCTGATAATTACAAAACATACAAACTTCATTTAATTAATGACTATTCGACATGACGGTCCCATTAAGTGGATATGGTTGGCATCTTAATGTCTTTTATTTCCAGGACGGCTTTCCGATGCCCGGCTCGCTTGCGCATTAGACACCTATGATGGTGGGTCTTTCTCCCACAACAGTTAACAACTGACATGGAGAAAAGTTTGATGTGACCCTTGACACAAAACCTTCCTTGACTGTACGAACATCTTAATGCCACATTTATTCAATTTTAAGGTTCAATACTTAAACAAACTTTGACACATTACATGGCTGTTTGGGTCGATTATGGATAGCCTGAACGGATGATGGTCTGCAATTAGGGTCTAGTTCGGGTAGCCTGCTTGCTAGAACATGCATTGATATAATAGAATACGTATAATATGCTGTCTAAAGAATTATGGATAAACTGCTGCTTAGAACAAGTATTGAGAGCCTACGTTTTAAATAAAACCACCTAAGAAACGTATGTTGTGTATAACAATTATGGACACCCTGCTGATTAGACCAAGCATGGATCTCCTTATGTTACGAACAAAACATAGTGTTTACAACAAGCATGCACATCTTGCTGTTCAAATCAACTACAGAAAGTCTACGCGTATGCTGTGTTTCTTATTTGGAACAAGTGTGAATCGGCCAATTTTTGTAGTATATGCATGGATGTACTGCTGCTATGAGTAACTGGATCACCTGCTGGCTAGAACACATAATGGATAGCCTGCTGTTTAACATATGTATGAAATTGTATGTTTGTAAACAGACTAGGACAGTCTTGTGTTCAGAACAAGTATGTAAAAACGTGTTATCAGAAGCAGTATGGATAGCAAAACGTATGAATTACTTCAATGTTTCGAAAAATATCATTCTATGTAATACAAGTATTGATAACATGCTGTTTAGAATAATTATGGACAGCATGTTATTTAGATCCAACATGGGCAATGTGTTGTGTATATTTAACACGGACAGCATCCTATTTGACTTAAGTATAGCTTTATGTTTAAAACAAGTATATTATGTATTGATACCTCATGTATAAGAACAATTGATTGAAAGGCTGCTATTAAAATTATGAATGGATAGCCTGCTGTTAA
The DNA here is from genome assembly GCA_029339505.1 of Unio delphinus. Lineage (NCBI taxonomy): Eukaryota > Metazoa > Mollusca > Bivalvia > Unionida > Unionidae > Unio > Unio delphinus. Next base: position 888,489 of record JAQISU010000080.1, read on the forward strand.
GAACAAGTATAAGCTGCATGTTGTTAAGAACATACTATTTAGAATACGTGAGTATAGTAACTATTCAAACCAGCATGAATATAATGCTTTTCAAAACACGTATAGTAAGCTTTATGTGGTTACTATTTATGAATGGCTTCGTACAGTCATCGATGCTGGTATAACGGCGACAACAGTACAAGTCCAGGTGGGCGTAGCTTAAGGTGTAGGGAACAGTGCATTTAGAAATAAACAACAACACTAGCTGTGATTAGTGCATTAAAAAGTCAAGCCTCCGGGCAATATGTCAAATTATGTTAATTCATACATAGATCGTATTTTGTATTTTTCTAAATGATTTTTTTTAAACATGGTATACATTACTGAAAATGTGGCTGCTGTGACTATATAATTCTTAACCCCCATCTAGTTCCAGCAGAGTTATCTCTCTTCATTGCAATGTAGTACTTGGTTTAATCCTTGTCAAATTGACAATCTAGCATTGTACTGTATGAAAAGAGTGTGACATGTATGCTGAGATAGGAAACAAACGTATATTTATTTCACAAAACATTCGCATTGAGGTCTTTGGAAAAACAATTGGCACCGTGATACCCACTGTTCAGATCACGTATGGATGAGACAACGGTTAGGAACAAGTATGGATTTTAGGTTAGCTACAAAAACGTGTCTATATCCTGTTGATTAAAATAAGAATTGAGTGTCTGTGTTTCGAGCAAATATGGATAGTCTATTAATTAGAACACGTATGGATATCGTACTGTTTAAAAGACATATGGATTTACAAACTGTTTGTAACAAGTGTAGTCAGGCTCTTGTTCAGAATGACCGTGGATAACGATATTTGCAAAATAGTATATATGGAATGTTATTTGACCTAATATGAATAGCATTTTGATTTAGAATAGTATGGACTGGCTTAAACAATATGGAAAGCGTATTATTTATAATAAGTCCAGATATCGATAGTGTAATATTTCAAATCAGTATTGACTGGATTTATTTAGAAAATGCATTGTTAACATACTATTCAAAACAAGTATCGGCTGCCTAGTCGTAATAAAAAAAAAGTTTTTTTTAAATCTATTTTATTGCATGATTGTGTTTGTTTCCTGTATAACACTTAGTACTAAGACTGCATTGGCATCGCGCATTATATCTTTATTCTGTGCAATAAAGGAGCAAGCCAAGTCATTAATAGTCCTACAAATGTTCAAGCTGTCGTTCAGTTTTTAACAAATACGTGTTCAGTTTACACACACACACACACATATATATACATATGTATGTATGCATGTATGTATGTATGTTTGATTATGATTTTTAACGTAGTCATATCGCTACGATGTTTGCTGTGAGAGAGTTTATAGTGATGAGGCAAGATGACCCACCCAGTCATATTATCCTGACACCAGGACGACCAGTCATAACATTAACAACTTAATGCTGAGCGCCAAGCGAGGCAGCTTTGAGTACCATTCTTGTAAGTCTTTGGTGTGACGCGACCGGGTATCGAACCTAGGACCTTCTGCTCCCGCGGAGGACGCTCTAAACATTAGGCCACGGGAGCGGTTTATATATATATATATATATATATATATATATATATATATATATATATATATATATATATATATATATGATAATAACAATAGAAGAAGAATTGAAGAAGAAAAAGAAGAAGAAGAAGAAGAAGAAGAAGAAGAAGAAGAAGAAGAAGAAGAAGAAGAAGAAGACAAAGAAGAAGAAGAAGACGAAGAAGAAGCAGAAGAAGAAGAAGAAGAAGAAGAAGAAGAAGAAGAAGAAGAAGAAGAAGAAGAAGAAGAGGAAAAAAAAGAAGAAAAAGAAGCTCTGTAATACTCATTGGAAAATAAGAACTTACAAGAAATGGTTGGTTTTTTTTCAAAAAATAAAACTATGTAAGAGTTTTCAATTTGTCAGTGCCGTTTCTTTTAATCAGGGCAGATAATTCTCACGAATGAAACGTCATTGAGACCAAAAACGTTACCGCTCCTGTCCGGGTTTTCCAAAGCATAACATCATACGCTAATTCGGCACTCAAGCCCAGGCAGGTGTAAATAAGATTAGAATTTCTGCTTGAAAAATCTATTGACTCTTCATGTTTTATGTATATTCGTGAACACAGAGGTAAGTGAATTAGCTCTTAGTGTTATCTTCTAGATTATATATTATTGATTATTAGATTATTATTATTAGATTATATTATTATTATATACTATATATTATTGATGAAACTGTTTAAAGATTCTCGTTTATAGACCTGAAACCATTAATCCACCATAAAAGCATTCAATCTGTTACGCTGGTGTATACATATTGCATACAGGTGACTTGCTGTTGAACGACCACAAACTGTTTACAGTATCGGCCGTGTGTTATATTGACTAAACTGCGTATTTCCTATAAGGAATAGACAATGTGGCAAAGACGAAGGAGATAAAAATTGATGAAAGTAGATTAACAATTAATTTTTAGTTAATGTAATTACGTTACAGCTAGGCAACGCTTCATTGTTTTTGTAGGTGAGGTTGTACATGGACAGCGCTGTTTTTATTGCTTGTTTGTATTGATTGCTTTAATTTCATATAAATCCTCTTATACATCGCGTCTGTTTTCCGTCACGCCCATTACACACACACACACCACACACACACACTCTCTCTCTCTCTCTCTCTCTCTCTCTCTCTCTCTCTCTCTCTCTCTCTCTCTCTCTCTCTCTCTCTCTCTCTCTCTCTCTCTCATCTAGAAGCACAACTAAGTGTCATTAACAAGGGTGTTTGTTGTTTAGATTTTGAAAACACTTTTTTCGGTAATTTCCTAATTTGTATGCATTGTGGCAGTTTATACTGATGTCTAGCAATATGTAGCATTGATGTTCCCACAGTGTCACATTATCCTGACACCAGGTCGACCAGTCCTAATGAGGCAGCTGTTGGTACCAGTATTTTAAGTCTTTGATATGACTCGACTGGGGTTCGAACCCAGGACAGTTTGCATCCGAAGCGGAAGCTCTAACCACTAGGTCACCCGAGCGGTCTTAACAAGGGAAATAAATCGCATGGACATAATTATAAGGGTTACCTCCTTTCTCTAATACATTTTGCAATCACTCATCCGTCGATAGTTTCAGTTTCGAACAAAAGAATCGGCAAAGCTTTGAAGATGCAATCAGTGTCGAAATGAATCAATACCACCTCAGCTTAATAGCGAGACAGATTTCCTGTCTGCTTCATGCCTCTCAGAAGTTAACTCAAAATACTCAAAATACAATATTGCATAAAGTTCAAGCAGCTTAAAAAGGTGGAGTTTGAGAAATCATTAAAAATATTAAGAATACAGATATTGACTTGATGTTTATAAATGAGTTGACATGCTGGTACACATTTACAAGAAGGGTTTTATTCATGCTGACTACACGTAAATAGTATGCAGTGCAGCTGACCTTATACGTAATTGAAGGCAAACGAGTACCAGACTATGCACATCTTTATTGGCTTGTTTTTAAGTAGTAAAATGGAAATTTAAATATACTGAATTAAATACTAGATTTATCAGAGATTAGGAATGTTCTAGAATGAGCTTGTTTATTAATCCGATCAATGAAATGGCCCCTTTGTCATAGCTCTCTTAGTTTTTCTTATGTTTTTATATGAATTTGAAATTGTGAACTAAATGTGCATCCCATATCACAACACCAGCGTTAGTGGAATATTTGTTTTAATGTATTCATTGGAATTACAAAGTGATAACTGATTTAGGACACAATCGCCATGTTGGATTTACTGTAAATTCATGCAAAGATCCTTTCAAATATATAATTCTGGTAAACCAAGACTGTTTACTCATTATCACACTTAAGGCTACTAGCATATCATCACACCCACTATATGAATTATTTCGGAATACAGCTGTAATTGGTATGGAATACTTATAACTTTGTACTTTTCTACAACATTTAAGACTGCCTGTGATTTAATTCATTGTATTGAAA
>JAQISU010000080.1:897500-1115000 GCA_029339505.1 Unio delphinus
AACACGTTAGTTATATATTTGTACAAATTAACTTAACCTAACGAATTATGACACATCAACAAATCATGAAAGCTTTACGAATATATAGGTAACATATTTCTGCCCTGCTTTTGCAATTGCTCCAGGAAAACTCCCCCTTACACAGATGCAAACTATTCTATATCTACCATACATCAACACACTGGTAGCACAGACACGAACTATACATTGGATAACCTTGATTTCATGCATATGCTGAAACGTGTTGTACTCTTTACAGAATGAACATTTGATGCACGTACATCCACAGTGATGCATTTTAAAGCACCATCCAATGATCATCAATTCGCTGGTTGTTTATTGCAAACATGTCTTCATCATTCATATGAGTATTAAAAGTTACCTAGCCACATCATCAACCACATTTCTAGCCAAGCACTGCGTGCTGAAAATAGATTATAAATTTCTTTACTGATGGAGATAATGTGAGGCAGAGAAGATAAGACGATGAGACGAACAAATTGACACATTCAGGACAATAACAATATTTCTTATTCGTTGAAATTACAGAGATTAAAGTTATTTCAAGCAGTTTAGGAGTAGAAACTTAACAGGTAAATTGTAAAAGTTGGCTTATTAAATTGTAAAACTTGGCTGATTAAATCAAATAAATTACATTTCCGTAAAGGTGAGCATTAAGGCAAAAAGTCAAAAGGTAAAGGTAATATATTAAATGCTTAAGAACAATTGTGCTTCCGATGTGCCAGAAGTCAATATTTAGCTTATCCACTCTATCTATCTATCTATCTATCTATCTATCTATCTATCTATCTATCTATCTATCTATCTATCTATCTATCTATCTATCTATCTATCTATCTATCTATCTATAATAAATTTGGAGTATGTATATTTGACAGCACTTCGTCTTTAAGCAATTCTTAGATTTATTTGTGTGATTATTTGGTCTTTGGCGCCATGGAAATATTACTAGCCCGAAATAATTAGCCAATTGGTAGGAGCAAACGTCACAGAGACGAATGTTAGTGAATTTGAACCATGCTGGGGTCGTTAGTAGTGAATTTAGGTACAAGACGAATGACTGTCCCTTTAATAACATGGTCTATATTAAAATGCAGCGGTGTATAATAGTGTTGTGGTTGAAATGGCAGTTATTTTGGTTGGAAATCAGTAAATTATACAATGGAATCGGAATCAATAAGTTGGAACTTGGTAGATACCGTTTATGTGTCCATAGTGGAAAATAGGCGTATTTACATGAGCATGATACGTCGGAAATTCTGTGGATTGACTGGCCTAGGGTCGCGCAGTTAAATATTTCCCAGTTAGTAAGGGAATACTAGTGCATTTTCTATGGCATGACGGGTTGGCGGTACGGAAATCTGATGATAATGAAGACAAATCATGCAAAGGTGCGGTTAATGGACTTTTGGGCAAGTTGTCTCATCTGTGGTCACCAATTGATTAGAGCAAAATTTTTTAAGTAAAACAGACACGTCTGACTTTCCATTTTACAACTCAAGTTGTATGGAAGTCTTTCGATATTTGGGGAAAACATATGACTTCCAGCGTGACTCGCGCCAAGGTTTTGACACCGCTCGGTCACGTGAATACCCTTGTGCGTGTAACATATATATCTATCTTTGTGTCTGTCTGTCTGTCTGTCTTCTGTCTGTCAGAAATTTGAAACTGACACATTGGTCTTCTACAGTGATACGACTCAGTATCCGCAAGCAATGAGATTTTAGTTTCAATCTTTGCTATATTTTCACTTAAGACAGTGCACATATCAGTTTAATTAGATTCCTGATCATGAGAATACATCTTATATGACACCCCAAAGAATAATAACTCTTCATTGTGTATGTCTATTTAAATTGTGATGTCGTAAAGACGTTTGAAATTATTGCACTTTTTTGGAAACACTTGAAATATTTTAAATAAGCAACAACTATTTGTTGCCGTGTTTTACACATGCTATCAGTTTATGTCAATGATTCCAATTTCACTCCACTCTATCATTTGTTTGATTCATTTCAATCTTTCTGTTTCTTGTTTGATTAGGATTTTTAACGTACATTTAACAATTTTTCAGTCATATCGCAACGATGTCTGCAGTGAGGCAGTTTATAGTGATGTCTAGCACTGAGGCGTCGTGCCGCAGACATGTAGCATGATGTCCCACCCAGTCACATTATCATGACACCAGGCCGACCAGTCATAACACTAACTTATTAATGCTGAGCGTCAACCGAGGCAGGTGTAAGTTCCATGGTTGTAAGTCTTTGGTATGACTCGGCTGGGGATCGAACCCACGACATCCCGCTTTCGCGGCGGACGCTCTAACCACTAGGTTACCGGAACGGTTTAACTTCTTTATACATTTTGGTAAATACACTTTGGAAAGAAAAGAAAGCAACTGATTTAATGTTGCTAACAAATAATGGTGATCCTTGTCTACAATGATTAACACATACAGTTTTTGTGATAAAATATATGTTTTAAAGTTCGAATTGCACATACATAATCACATGATCTGTGTGAAGGGAAAGTTTGCATTCGACAAATTATACATAAAACATTGCACATGTTCACTCAGGCAGACATGGACAATTTTAATGAACGCTTAAAATGAGATTAGAGGGAAAAATAGTTTCTAAAACGAGCCATTTTATTTGATAACATTGATCTCATAAAACCGGATATTGACCATCCGTATAAATTTGAAGAAGACACACCGGATATATTTGAAAGTTGATTAGGTCGAGTAGTAGCGCAAATGTTTGTTATAATCTGCTTAAAATGTCGACGACAGTGTTGTTCACAGCGCTTTTGTTTTTCTACTGAATTGAAACGTGAAAACACAGTTCAAGTTTTGCCGAACAATATAATCCACATCATAATTTCAACTGCAAATGAATCTGAAATATGTTCCACCAGGAATAGTTGGAGAAGATTACAGATAAACAAACAAATTACGTCTTTTTTAACAACAATGTAAAGGTTTATTTAACAAAGCAGGTTACTTAGAATTATTACCAACTGTAAACTGCAGGATCGTTCTTGCCCTGCATGTAAGGATCACACACGATGACACACACACTCACCACACACACACACACACACACACACACACACGATCACACGATAGGTACTCACTTCATGCAACAAATTTTGCAGGACAATATATTATTTGCTACAGTGTTCTACATTAATGATGCATGAATTCATAATTAGTTATTGCACTCATCGCAAAGTAAATCAGCTAGTAGATATAGAAAGTACAATGTCAACATATATAATACTTTTGGTCACTTCACTTGGGTTTTCAATAATTAGGAATCCTGGAGGAGCTGTTGGTGCAAACGAATAAAGAATATATCCCTGCTGAGCTTGATTTGATTGCTCTAGATTAATTTGATAGCTTCCTTCAATAGCATCACATACTAAATTGAGCGCTATCACCGTTGAAATATTCACATTGTGCGGTGCAATATGCCTACCACCGTCATCTGGGTCATTATTATACTTGAGGATAGTTGAATCTGATTTTTGTTGCGCCTTGATATCGGTTCTAACAATTCTTGCTAGTTCATCAGCGTTGTATTTGGGAAACTTGAAATTACGCAGATTGTCCTCTGTCATATTGTAATCGGTTAGGAATCGTTGTTTATTGTTGCTGTTGTCATTAAGTATTGTTTGAATAATTAGTTCATATATATATTCCTTGTCAGATATAAGTTGATTTATTATTTCAACGTGTTTTTTCGATTTTGTTTTCTGTAGTTGTTCTAGTTGTGTTTCATATAATTGTTTACTTTCATTAAAATAACCACGGACGTCAGTTAGCGTAAATGAAATAGTAACAGATGAGTCGGCTGTTCTTTTAATGATAAAATCCCATTGCAATGTGTCTTTGTTGGTAAATATAAATCTATCGGCGATTTTTCCTTTTCTTATATCAGATAAATTATCTCGATAACTGGGATTGATTTCATGATATGATTGTACGTCCGTGGTTAAGTCGGCGGTGGATTTTTCCGGTGGTTTTTCAGGCCATCCTAACACTGTTCTTAACGAGCTGTTATAGATATCTACAATGTATCCCTCTGTGATTATTTCGATAGACGACGAGAGCGTCGGTAGATGAAGATTAATAGCTATTTTTGATTCTTTTCCAGTGATTGATTTTATTCTACGATGAATTTCAGCATCGATTGCTTAATTTGGCACGACCCAGTTGGTAACGAAACAGTTTCCCACTCTGGAGTACCATTGGGTTTATTCTTATACGAGAACACCAGTGCGTTATTTGGTTGCTGACCGCCAAATGCAACCGATCTGATATTAAGCCAGCTATGATATACTCGTAATTTTGCCAGCGCGATTTCACGCACTGGAATCTGAGAAGGGAAGTTCACACTAAATTCAGGGCTCGTTGATGTTATTGATATCATGCTTGTTCGTATCGGAGTGGTATTCTCCGCGATTCGTTGAAGCAGTTCGAGTGACATTATTGTTAACGCTGTCTTCAATTTCCAATTTCAACATCGCGGAGTTATACAACTGGGTCATCGTGGAGAATTCAACATCGGATATGAACGAATTATCTATCGACAGCTAGATCAACTCGGATAATTTCGAGTACGCGTCAAATACCACCCGGTACCGAGCTGTATAATCGGCGAGTTTTTTCTGAGAACACGTTGATAATTCTTTAGTTATTGCGGTGGCGACTGCCGCGATTGTTGTTGCCACGGTGATAGCGATTGGAACTGCAATCGGAGCCATCATGGTCACCGTCAACAAAATAACCCCGGCGCTGGCTATCACACCGGACACTGAGTACACGGTGATATCGATGATTGCTACGCTGCGTCGGTATTTTTTCATTTTTTCACGATAGCGCTCAGAAAGTGATTTCAAGTTCTCGGAAAACTCTTTCACGGTATCATATCGATATTGCGATGACGGCGTCATTGATGATGGAATCATTGACATTGACTTTGTCAATGACATTGATATTGTTATTTTAAACCTGATAGTGTTTTCAATTATCCTATTATTGAAACGGTTTTAGGATCGGATGAGGGGACACCGGATACAAATTCTATTATCCAGGGTAGTGACTCCCTAACCACGGACTCGTTTGAATTGTTTATAGTAATCGTAAGCGGGATTGGTATAGAGGGTGGAGGTGGTGGTATTTTCTCTAGTATATACATCAATGTGTTAACACCGCTGATATTTGTGTTGCTGAATCCCAAATCAAATGTATGGCGATGTATTATTGTAAGTCGGTAGCAACCTGGTACACTAGTATGTCTGTGGCCAACACTAAGATAATTTTCTTTTCCTCGGATCCAATCAAAGGTCCCACTATCAACCGTGTACACGATGTTATTAACGACGCTTACACTATGTGGAATTTTTACCTTATTGATTGCCGCGCTAATCTCCGCGAGAGTCATGACTGCCCCAAGTGGGGTTCCAAAAAACTTATTGACGACGTCGCTGGCGGGGTTTTGTATCCTTTCAAAGTCTGCTTTTAGTTTAAGAATATCATTATAAATTTCAAGATAGTTTACATGGACTTGGTAGAAAACATCATCCTCCCGTCCCTCTTGCTAAAAAAGAATGAAATCAGAAAGTCGTTGATTTTAAGCCGTGCTTGGGTTTTAATATGGTTGTCGATGTTAGAAAATTTTGTCGTGATATCTTGGAGGCTACTGCCCTCAAAGAACTTATTAACAATATCGCTGGTGTGCTTTTGTTCGTCAATAGCGCTTTTAATTTCAGCGAGAGTCTTGCCTGTCAACGATGTGGTTTCAGACATAGGTGTTCTCCCTAAAAATTTATCTACGATGGTATTAAGTGTTGCTTGTTTCACCATAAACATATTAATATCTTTGAGAGTTATCGTAGATGTAGCCGGGACGCCAAGGAAACTATTAGCGAGGTAGGCATTGTGAGTATGCCTGCCCATAAACTCGCTAATTTCAGCGAGAGTCATGCCTGCTACAAGCGGGTTTCAAAAAAACTTAACAACAACGTCGTTGTCGTTAGTGGGTTTTTGTACCTATTCAAGATTTTCTATTAGTTTAGAAATATCGAGATAATTTGCCTTGATTTCATTTTCATTCATCATCCTTCCCGCCTCCTTGTTGAAAAAGAATAAAGATAGAAAGTTTTTAATTTCAGCGAGAGTCATGCCAACCACAAGCGGAGTTCCAAAGAATTTATGTATGACATTTTTGCGAAAACTATTATAACCTCCTATATAATCATCCAGCTCACGGCCGTGGGCGGCAATCACGTCGGTGATCGTAGACACAAGTGCGCCTGGTTTAAGTTGTCCATCGTTGGAATACAGCGCAAAAGAGTTTTCAGCAGCGTTGCGCTGCCGTATCAAAATGTCATTCACGGATATATTACTACTTTTCAGTTTACCCTGGCTATCATGAAATACAACTATTTCGTTCGGGTCAACACTTGTTAAATTTAACGTCTCAGCGATTTCATCTTCAATTATTTTTTTTACATCCTCGATAGAACCCGCAGATGTTTCCGGGGTGGGTTCCGACATTGACAGAGATAGTCCCCAAATATCAATCGTTATTGTAAAGACTCTAGTATTTTCAGTTTATTGATTCTCTAAAATTACCTTGTAATTTCCCACTGGTATATTCGTTTACAACCAGATGAGGTGGTTTCCACGGAAATCCAAAGGATTTTAATGAAATCTCCGCGAGGACATTTAATACTTCAGGGCCGCATATCGGTGGATCATTTAATTGTTGTGTTGGCAGCGTGGAATAAAAAATCGGAAACTCTTTGAGTTTTATCGAAGAATTTATATACCGCATAAACTCGCTTGGCGGAGCTAACCCATATGAATCAAAATAGACAATTCCACGTGGATCAATCGCGTATGCAACCCAGTGAGTTCCCAATCCGCTGCTGTTATCAAGATTGATGATACCGGTTTCAACGCTGTTTGGTTTTCTCGGTAATTGATCTCTCATAAAAACCCCTCTGAAGTTTTTTATCGCTAGTTTTTTAGCAGCATCAATTAAATCAAAATTGGACATAGGGAGAATTGGGCTTTCAACTAATAAACCGTTCCTGGTATTCTTCTTAGACCTGATCCGTTCACGGATCTCCCGCTGTACCATGAATTCGGGGTTCCTGGTAGGTACAACCCCTTTCCCTTTTTTATATCCTTTCCCAGCTGCCTTTTTCAACGCCATCCCTGCCGCGGTCCCAACGGCTCCCAACGCCGCCGCCTTCGCCACCGCTGGGGCAGCCACTGAAATCAATGCTGGTATTGCAGCTAACAATGGAAATATACCACCTGATTTTATCATGTTGGCGACTGCGGCTTTTGAAAATACAATTCGAACCACTTTCTTATTCTTTAGCGCATCATTGAAATGTTTTATTTGACGATCCGTCAGTGATATTTTATGTGTACCGCCGGATATCTGCGCTGGTTTTAACGTTATTGTGGTTCCACATTCTTTAGCGGATTATGATCGCAATTTCTTGACCTGACCATCAGTCAGCTTGACACTAACAACACTATATGTCATTTTATTGTAAAACATATTTATACTTTCAATTGACCTAATTGGAAACTCTTCAAGTTTCATTTACATATTTTTGAAAATCATAGATTTTCCACTGGTGCATCAACGATTCTCATTCGTCCGCCAACCCCTTCTAATAACATTGATTTGTCGCTGAGAATGACAGCAACCTCTCTATAATTAATGCCACCAGGAGTTATACGAGCTCGAAAATGTATGTCAACGACGGATTGTCTCATTAAATCAAGATGTTCCAGCGAAAAGTAATAAATCGGGTATAGGTTTTTAAAATCAAGTTGCGATATTTGTAAACCAGTATCAACATTTTGATCACGACCCATAAATGACAGCATCCGATGATACACACGTGCTATGTGGTTAGTGTCGTAATCAAGCTGTATATCCTCTGTTGGTTCTTGTTGTTTGTTTATTCTCAGCGAAACCTCCTTGACTCCTAATCGATCAAATATCATATGACTGCGTTCTTGGGAGCCTGATCGATTCTGATTCTGCAGCGCTATAAATATATAACGTGGAGCTGAAACGCCTTGTTTTAATGCCAAGTGCCATGTAAATGTATCAGCAACATTATCCAGTTTGACGTCAGTCGTTGTTGTTAGCCAACTTAGCAATGATTTGCCGCCTGTTTCCATAAATGAGAGCAGCCGCTCTTCTCTGGTAATTGATGGGGTCATTACTGGCATCCATAGTACCAATTTAATTAAAACAACTTTACCATCAGCGGCACCAGTACGCCAAATTCAATTTCTTTTCCATCAATGAGATATCTTGCACTTTCAAATAACGCCATTATGCCATTGTTGACGAAACCAACTCGGATATTTGGATCATCTGCATATGGTGGATCATTATGAGCAGCATCATTTGTTACAAGTTCTCCTTCTACTTCAATAAATGCTTCACATGGCAAACAGTATTTACTGGTATCTTGAACTTGAAGTTCAATTCGCGATCGTAGGTTGGGTTGTATAGCATGATAGGAATAGTATTGATAATCGCGGACGGAATCGTCCTTGCCCACTTTGGCTTCCATATCAAGCGCGGGATCAGCTGCTCGTTTAAACATTTTATTAAAATACTGGTGTTTTCAATTGTGAAACTCTTTGTAATCATCGTCGCTGAAAATTCTTCGATTTTTTTTTGTGTTTCAAACCACTTCCTGCTATCGCGTTCATGATAGCGCTATCTATTACCGGTGAAGCCGGAGTCACCGAAGCAGCCAACGACGCTAGTTTTTCTTCCACTGCGCTATTTATAGCTTTGCTGATTTTTGCAGGCATCACTGTAGTTGATGGCAGCACTGTTGGTTTCTTTCGCACCAATGATGCTATTTTATCTTTCGCGGCAGAAAATGCCTTTCCGGCAAGATTTCCAACGAAATCTCCGATTTTGCTGGTTCCCTTATCACGAATAATATCAATGGCCTTCATTGATAATTGTTTAGCTAACGGCGCCACTTTTGGAGCCATTTTTATAAATAACCCAGCAATTGTATTGCCGAAACCATCTCCGTAATATGCTCTATAAACAGGCAATCGTGAGTTCATCACGTAGACGCTTACGGGTTTATCATGGTTGTAGTGTATAATCATCTTGTTATAAAACTAGTAGTTTTTCAATTAATGATCAATCGCTTACATCCATTGGATTTTCATCATAACCATGAGCGTCTTTGTGATTTTCAACTAATTCAGCAATGAGTTCTCGATATACATTAATGTCCATAATACCGCCGGCAAATAATCGTCTACAGATATCAGCTGCTTCATTAATTACTTCGGGTGAGTTATTTCCGGCTCGTTTCCCTCCGATGAGAACCTCTAACCGTGATATATCACTAAGGATGTTACCAGGACATGTCACAGTTGGGTTGAAATCCTTTGGATTTTCAATCGAATATCCGTTAGCAGTAACTTTTTTAGTTGTACTAGTTTTATCATACTCATCAATCCCCTCTCTAAATTTTTTATATCCCACTTCTCTTTTATTTAAACGGCCCATCCCCTTATTCGTTTTATACAACCAATCAGCCCTTTCATCTCTGTTTATTTTACTGTTTTTATACTCGTCTTTTAAAAAGTCCTTTCTGGAATGAAAGCTTTGGGCGGCAAAATCACCAAAAGCCCTATAATGTTCGGATTTTATTAATTGAAATCGTTTGATTTGTGTTATAGCGTTTTCGGTGAGTTTGTCTATAAAGGGAACACCTCTTGGGGTGACATCAACAGGTTGTGGTTCAGGCGCAGAATCATCAATATCAGCTGCATCTTGTTGTTCTTCTTCGCGTTCTTCAATTTCGCGTTGAGTTTTTATATCACTGGATAGCTGTTGTATCCCTGCGCGTGTTTGTTTGGTCTCTGCTGCTATCTTTTCAAGCGTATCAAGCAGCGGTGCCTTCTTTGCTCGTTCTCGTTCAGGAATATCTCCGTATATCGCTACTTCAGTTAACTTTTTCACATCTTTGGTCGCACTTGTTATCGGAGTAAACAGTTGTTCACTTGACACAGAAAAGTCAGTCTGCGCTTGTTGTCGTTGTTGAAGTTTCTCGCGAAGTCTGTCTCGAACCGGTATAAACTTTTTAATTGCTGATAGCCGCTCTCGGGTTAATCTAGTTGTAAGTGATTCACCTACCATATATTGTTTGTGAACTGAATTTTCAAATGTGAAACTATCACAATTAAAAGATGAGTTATTAAATAATGTACCATCAAGCTAACGTATCCATCTTCGACAGGGTTAAACTGTACGACGCTATCCGTGAATGTTTAAGAAATAACATCGCTGGAGGTTTCAGAATTGTAAAATCTGAGATCGGCGATGAACGCTTTTTGTTAACGACGTGGCAACAACAACAACTACGTGAAAATGGAGGCATCGCGGTGATTACTTGCTACCACGACCAGATCATGCACATAACTGCATGAGCAAGCCCAAACGGATGAGTATCCTTTCAGGAGACTTTCGTCATGAATGATGAATGAATGTATGTATGTATGTATGTATGTATGTATGTATGTATGTATGTATGTATGTATGTATGTATGTATGTAAGTATGTATGTAGGTAGGTACGTAGGTACGTAGGTATGTATGTATGTATGTATGTATGTATGTATGTATGTATGTATGTATGTATGTATGTATGTATGTAAGTATGTATGTATGTATGTCTGTATGTAGGTAGGTAGGTAGGTATGTAGGTATGTATGTATGTATGTAAATATAACATGCATTAAATATTACAGAAAATGGGAATTATTTTAGTCACGTAGCCAAATTAGACCATTAAAAATCGATGTAGAATAACCTCTTCATCTGAAAAAGGTTTCATCTACAACAGTTAGAATAAAAAAGTTACCAAGACTTCGCTCACCACCATATTACTCCCTTCTAGGTTGATATTCTCTATATAATCATGGGTCAACATATTTAAATGATAAACATGTTTCCGAAGGTAGATTGAAACATGGTGCCCTTGCGTTACGCCGATAATCTTAATACTCATAACATAACCCCGAATTGATAAACTATTTTATAGGGATGTACTTAAACGTATCACATATTAAGAACATAATTTTTATTTAAAGCAATATTTGTCAGGGGATTTACCCACCCCAAATTCAATGATATCCGCATACGTATTTTATTATCTAAACTCTAAAGCTACCATTGCATTGACTCTTGTACACAGTAAAGTGATGAAAGTTTGTAATTTGTAATCGCTATTACTCCATTTAGGACAGTATCACATAATCCTAGTGTTCGATTGTATATATATATATATATATATATATATATATATATATATATATATATATATATATATATATATATATATATATATATATATATATACATAGAGAATATATGCATTAGGTCTTACAAATGAACGCATGGCGTACTCCCTTCTTTCGGGACCTTCAAACGATGATTTTGAATTATCTAGGGACCTTTGCGTTATTCTTACACTAATTCAACTCAAATATTCCAAATCATTTTTAATTACAAGATATCACGATTAAGACCGATAATGCCTCACTTATCGGGGAAAGAGGCTGCCTGGAAAAGTGCAGGTAATACAATGCATCGTTAAACAACAACAACGCAAAGTAAACAAGTTCATCTGATTATGAGAATATTTAAACACTTTTAGTTGATTTGGGCGGATTATGAGTGTGTAATTTCTTCTTAAAATGGTGTATTTGTTTGTGAGTTTATTTTCAAGCAAGATGCCATTCATAATTTTTAAGTAAGGTTTATATGGATAGCTAAGAGAGGACTTTTACTGTAAATTGTATTGATATATTATATATTTATTATTATATAGTATAGTCCCTCCTGCGTATTATATTCATAATTTAAAAACAATTTCATTTGTGTATATTAGAGCAAATGAATATACTGCCATAAAGAAATCCTGAAAACATTGGTAGTTTGTTCAGGTTGATCAAACACTGTTTATCAAGCAAACACCATTCACCGTTATTGACAAAGGGTCTCACGCCTCACCCTTCACACTAATACATATTATTGTGTTGGGGATTGCATGTATTTCAACGTTATGCCTCTATATGTGGCATTTTCATTAATGTACCATTATACACATAATTGCATAAAGTATATCCTATGTAACTCAATTCGTTTTATCATAGTACAGAAGAAGTATAGGTATATAATGATTTTAGTGAAGTTCATGCAACTCCCTAGCCTGACATTCATTGGAAAGTGGCAATACCCGGAAAATATAAATATATTATGAAGCCAACACATTCGTACAAATTAACTTAACCTAACTTAATTATGACACAACAAGTCATAAAAGCTTTACGCATATATAGGTAACATATTTCTGCCCTGCTTTTTCCGAGAAAACAAATATAGAAATTTTGCGATTGTGAGATTGTATACTTTAAAATCCTCTCTATATCTTGCATAGTTTTAACTGTGATTTAATGCATACATGTTATACAGCAATTGCTCCAGGTAAACTCCCCCTTACAAAGATGCCAACTATTCTATATCTGCCATACATCAACACATTAGTAGCACAGACACGAACTATATTACTCAATACATTGGATGACCTTGATTTCATGCATATGCTGAAACGTGTTGTACTCTTTACAGAATGAACATTTTATGCACGTACACCCACAGTCATGCATTTTAAAGCACCCTCCAATGATCATCAATTCGCTGTTTATTGCAAACATGTCTTCACCATTCATATGAGTATTAAGAGTTACCTAGCCACATCATCAACCACATTTCTAGCCAAGCACTGCGTGCTGAAAATAGATTACAAGTTTCTTTACTGATGAACATAATGTGAGGCAGTTTAGGAGTAGAAACTTAACAGGTAAATTGTAAACGTTGGCTTCCTAAATTGTAAAACTTGTCTTCTTAAATCAAATAAAATACATTTCCGTAAAGGTGAGGAATAAGACAGAAAGTAAAAAGGTAGAGATGATATATTAAATGCTTAAGAGCAATCGTGCTTCCGATGTGCCAGTCAATATTTACCTTATCTATCTATCTATCTATCTATCTATCTATCTATCTATCTATCTATCTATCTATCTATCTATCTATCTATCTATCTATCTATCTATCTATCTATCATTTCCATATATATGTCTGTCTGTCTGTATGTATATCCGTCCGTCTGACTTCTGTCTGTCTGTCTGTCTGTCTGTCTGTCTGTATGTATGTATGTCTGTATGTATGTATGTTTGTTTATCTATCTATCTATCTATCTATCTATCTATCTATCTATCTATCTATCTATCTATCTATCTATCTCGGCCTGTCTGTCTGTCTGTCTGTCTGTCAGTCGATCTATCGATCTATCTATCTATTTATCTATCTATCTATCTATCTATCTATCTATCTATCTATCTATCTATCTATCTATCTATCTATCTATCTATCTATCTATCTATCATTTCCATATATATGTCTGTCTGTCTGTATGTATATCCGTCCGTCTGACTTCTGTCTGTCTGTCTGTCTGTCTGTATGTATGTTTATCTATCTATCTATATATCTATCTATCTATCTATCTATCTATCTATCTATCTATCTATCTATCTATCTATCTATCTATCTATCTATCTATCTATCTATCTCGGCCTGTCTGTCTGTCTGTCTGTCTGTCAGTCGATCTATCTATCTATCTATCTCTCTATCTATCTATCTATCTATCTATCTATCTATCTATCTATCTATCTATCTATCTATCTATCTATCTATCTATCTATCTATCTCGGCCTGTCTGTCTGTCTGTCTGTCAGTCTATCTATCTATCTATCTATCTATCTATCTATCTATCTATCTATCTATCTATCTATCTATCCATCCATCCATCCATCCATCCATCCATCCATCCATCCATCTAACTACCTACCTACCTACCTACCTATCACCTATCTATCTATCTATCTATCTATCTATCTATCTATCTATCCATCCATCCATCCATCCATCCATCCATCCATCCATCCATCCATCCATCTATCTATCTATCTATCTATCTATCTATCTATCTATCTATCTATCTGTCTGTCTGTCTGTCGGTCTGTCGGTCAGAAACTTGAAGCTGACTCATTGGTCTTCTACAGTGATACGACTCAGTGTCCGTAAGCAATGAGATTTTAGTTTCAATCTTTGTTATATTTTCACTTAAGACAGTGCACATATCTGTTTAATTACATTGATGCAATTCCTGATCATGAGAATACCCCTGTTATCTTATATGACACCCCAAAGAATAATAGCTCGTCATTGTGTATGTCTATTTAAATTGTTATGTCGTAAAGACGCTTGAAATTATTGCACTTTTTTGGCAACACTTGATCTTTTTAAAATAAGCAACAACTATTTGTTGTCGTGTTGTACACATGTTATCAGTTTATGTCAATGATTCCAATTTCACTCCACTCTATCATTTGTTTTATTCATTTTAATCTTTCTGTTTCTTGTTTGATTAGGATTTTTAACGTAGATTTAACAATTTTTCAGTCATATCGCTACGATGTCTGCAGTGAGGCAGTTTGTAGTGATGTCTAGCACTGAGGTATCCTGCCGCATACATGATGTCCCACCCAGTCACATTATCATGACACCAGGCCGACCAGTCATAGCACTAACTTATTAATGCTGAGCGTCAACAGATAGCTGTAAGTCCCATGGTTGTAAGTCTTTGGTATGACTCGGCTACGGATCGAACCCATGACATCCCGCTTTCGCGGCGGACGTTCTAACCACTAGATTACCGGAACTTTTTAACTTTTTTAAAAAAAAATTTTGGTAAATACACTTTGGAAAGAAAAGAAAGCAACTGATTTAATGTTGCTAACAAATAATGGTGATCCTTGTCTACAATGATTAACACATACAGTTTTTGTGATAAAATATATGTTTTAAAATTCGTGTTGCACATACATAATCACATGATCTGTGTGAAGGGAAAGTTTGCATTCGACACATTATACAATAAACATTGTACATGTTCACTCAGGCAGACATGAAAAATTTTAATTTGGAGTATTCAAGGAGTGTACGCGAATGTTTAAAATGACATTAGCGGTAAAAATAGTTTCTAAAACGAGCCATTTTATTTCATAACATTGATCTGATAAAACCGGATATTGACCATCCGTATGAATTTGAAAAAGACACCCCGGGTATATTTGAAAGTTGATTAGGTCGAGTTGTAGCACAATGGTTTGATACAATCTCCTTAAAATGTTGACGTCAGTGTTGTTCACAGCGCTTTTGCTTTTCTACTGAATTGTAACGTGAAAACACAGTTCAAGTTTTGCCGACCAATATAACCCACAACATAATTTCAAACTGCAAATAAATCTGAAATATGTTCCACCAGGAATAGCTGGAGAAGATTACAGATAAACAAACAAGTTACAACGTCTGTTTTAACAACAATGTAAAGGTTTATTTAACAAAGCAGGCTACTTAGAATTATTGCCAACTGTAAACTGCAGGATTGTTCTTGCCCTGCATGTAAGGATCAATAACACACGATAACAGACACACTCACCACACACACACACACACACACACACACACTCGCGCGCGCGAACGCACGCGATCACACGATAGGTACTCACGTCATGTAACAAATTTCTCAGGACAAGATATTATTTGGTACAGTGTTCAACATTAATGATGCATGAATTCGTTATTAGTTATTGCACTCATCGCCAAGTAAATCAGCTAGCGGATATAAAAAGTACAATGTCAACATATATAATAATTTTGGTCACTTCACGATTAAGATGCTTCACACACCATTCCAAAATGAGGTTTCCGAGGAGGTAATTCGGAGAGAATGTTAAACTATACAGGTGGCTAAATTTTGGACACAATGTTGAACAAGTTGAATTAATATCAACGACAGTACAGTATAAAGGTAGAATCTGTGCAAAACAAAAACAAATATACATTTTAAAGCTATCAGGAAATTCAACTGAGTTAATCTTCATCTACGTTTTCAACAGAATGATTTGGAAGAGAAATGTAAAAAAATTATTTCCAGGGGAGAAACATGGAAATTTGCAAATGACTTTACAGTTAGTAGTCGTGAAAATTTGCGAACGTAGTGTAGATATACCTAACATTTAAAGACCACTATCTTTTACAAAGCAAGACTTCTTCTTTTGATGCATTTTATGCTGCATGATATATTTTTATTTAATCCAGAGGAGTCAATTTATTGACATCAATTATTTAGATAGAATGATGGATCGATTTGACTTGTGATAGAGAATATTCAACTATTTATGTTTTAACTCACCAAGCTAAAGTTGTTTTCACTTTTAGTCTTTGCGTTTGCGAGAAATACAAAATATTAAGAATTTTACAACATTTGCTGGTTTTCACACATTCTTTTAGCTTAATACTTTGCTATCTTAATACCCAAATAAATTAGTATAGCTGTTGAACGATACACACACCTTCAATTGATGAAAGATGACTAATCAACGTTAACTAAAGCACTTGCGATCAAATTGTCGGAAGTCAACTAAGCGACCTGACTTAGGGAACAATGGATGCAACGGACACTTGACCTGATACAATTGTCCGGAATCACGTTAACGTTAACTGGTTTCATAATATTGTGATTTGTAATGAAATGGTTTGAATTTGGGATCAACGATTAGCTATGCCATGTTTAGTTAATGACATGTTAAAGGTATCATTATAGCAGAATTGTATAAATGATTAAAATTATTATTAATCTTTAATTATTAGTCTACTAATTGACCATTATTCGCAATTTCGTAATACACAGTAAAATTTAATAAATATGTTAAACAGCCTCTTTTCATTTATCATTGGTATTATATTGTAACTGAATACAGTAAATATACAGTTAAATAAATGTTCCCTCTTTTAGTGGCTTCTTTAATAATCAGGGTAGATAATCCATTCATCCCTAGCTAGCAACGGATGGAGTGGAGAGTAATTGGTATGACTGGCATTATTGATTTTTAACGCATTACATACGTTAAATTGTAAAGTCAGCCATGATAAGTGAATACATATCGTGTATGTACCTGGACTGAACTAGTGGATTTATGTCCAATTTCAATTTCATCAAAACAGAGGTAAGGGGTTTTAAACTAAGGCCGTATATTGGATTTAAACTTGATTTGTTTAATTGTTAAATATGAAATGTTATATTACATGCCTGAATCTTCTGTCTTACTGTACAATAATACCTGATTGTGTATATCTTGTGAATGTATTGCATATGAATAAGTCATCAAAAAATAATAGCAGAATGTAATTGAACCATTATTGGTTATATGGGTGTTACTGTGATTATCTGTATTGTACATAACGTTTGATATCACAAGCTACCGACATATGAACGGGAGGAAAACAATAATACAAATATGGCTGGGAACAAGCGATTTAAATATAGTCTCCATATATTCCATAATGTATGCGGTTAACGTTCTATATAGGTCATTTTTTACATTTCAATAGATTTCAGAGCTCTATACAATGAAAACAGCATGCATTACTCCTCTGGGTCTATTGAGTTTCTGGTGCTGGCTGCTCGCCAACTCATGATTATACTCAGCAGAGATGGACAGCCATCAATATCCTGAAAATGATTGCAGTAGCTGCTTTCGTTTCAAGAGTGATATATTTGGAGATATTAGGCTATGTATAATCTCAAACCTGTTTGTGGCATACATGATGAATAACACAAAAAGCCGAATTCAAATGCATTAAATATTACACGAAAAACTTTTAACTTTGTAAAGAATTATAGACAATACATTTCATGACATTCTATTCACATTTGTACTTATTTTAATAACAATACAGAGCGCAAAGCAATTATTCACTCACTAAGACTTAAAATGTGTATGGCACAATGTTACGGGGGCGGGAGTGGCCTTAAGCACGTTCCGTTACTGATTACTGTCATGTCACCTGTCTTCGTGGGTTCGAGTCTCAGATTCGGCCTTGCGTACAGTAATTGCATACAGTTTTCTAAACATGTTTTCCGTTCAGATAACCATTTTCATCACAATTAACATTGATTTTATATATGGCATTACCTTCATGGCAGCCTCCTTAATAAATATTGTTGTCGCTACTTGTCCTAAATAGTGTTTTGTACATGACATTATATTTCGATTTACTATACTCAAAACGATAATTGTCAATGCAAATGCAACTATTTTGCAGTTAATGTCTTGCGTTTACTCTCATGGCCAGTTACACCAAATGCGGTATGAAATGATTTGTTCAATTTTGCACCGGTGGAAATATACCGGATTATTACACAAAATCATTCCACTTAAAATCACTTGGTTTCGTCCTCTCGCTTTCAACCTGAACATTAACTTAATGTTATAGCTTGACAAAGACAAACAAACATCAAACGGTTCAATATCTTTATAGTTTTGAAATCCGTGGGAAACAATTTTAAGGTTCATCTAAATGGTATATTGTTAACATGTGACTTAAACGTTAGACTTAGTTTTCTTACCACAAATGGTAATTTATAATTATAATAAATAGCAGAAACGGTTACAGTAATCTAACGTTAAAACGTCGAAAGAGATTTATCTTAAATTCCTCAACCTTTCTGCTGTTTTGTTGAGTATCAGTCCTAAAGAGCGAATTGTGATTCGTATTTAGAATAAAGAAATTTAACATACTGCACGTTGATTTGTCATAAAGATTGAATTGGTGATGCTGTGGTATGGATACAAGTACACATCTAGGAGTCACTTCCCGTTCTCATTAATCTTATCCATACCAGACTAGCCAAGACACTAAGGCCAACATTCATAATCAGCCCCCACCCTAGCATTAACGTCGACCAGTAATAAAAAGTTATCTTCTTTGGGAGTTTTGTCAATGAGCGAGTTTAATTCGAGTAAGAACTCATCGTTGGTATATGCGGCGGCGTTTAGTGTGGGATGGTAAATGCTGATCAGGTTGACAGACCCAATTCTTCTCCGGAGGCACAATGATTACAGTTTTCCATTTCCTGTATGACAGGGATATATCATCCTTAGCAGAGAGTTCCTGTCGGCGAATCCAAACCAAAACCTTTTTCGTTATCAGCGCTTTTTCGCGACTAGGAGAACGTGTAGGTCTCGTCTCTGAAGAACACGTAATCTGGTAGCAGTCTCTCGTGTAGTGCGGCGATGTCGACACGGAGTCTTGCAAGTTCGTCGTTGATGACTAAAGTCTTTGGAACATCGCTGATTCTCGTCAGATGATTTGATCGTCCAGTCAGCATGGTCCAAATTTTCTAGCTACCTAGCGTGAGGATTGGAGGTGTCCTTGTTTATTGTCATTTGTTATATGTTGTTGCAATAAATGCAGGCCGCTTTTACAGATACTCACTTACCTTAAGCATTTTTGCACGCAGTAAGGCTGACTAAATGTGGCGGAAGGGCACTTTATTGTCTGGTGGCTGTACAGCTTGAACCGGGCGGTAGATGTTCAGTGAGACATGTTGATCTCTCCCACAGTCGAATTAAAACCCTGGGAACTGAATTTACGCCAATCGAGCGATGACTTGTATCTGGTATAATGCTGATTACCGTGTTGTGTCTACGCCTTGAAGAGAAGCTGGGGTGTCCTCTCCAAGGCGCAAGCCTTGGCGACGTGATATGTAGAATAAATTGTAGAAAAAAATGTTGCCCATGCAGCTGATACTCACTATCCACGAAGATGAGAGGCAGGCAAGCCAATTCGTCATGGCACCAGCGAAGTCGCAGGAGTTACTAAGATGACATTGAAAACAGAGCTATGTCTCCTCATGGACTCTGTCTTCGGATTCTCAGTTGGAGTTTACTCCCTTAGCCTTTCCCATCAGAAGGTATAGTCGCAAGGCAGCGAAGGTTTGAAGTCAGAAATTACCTTTTCCTACAATAAAACAAAATTGGTCATAATAATGGGTTTTTAACAATCTCTAGGTATATGTTAATACATTAAACTCTAATAGCAACTTGTAATTCAAAGTTCACAACGCTTCGAATCTGCATTCTAATAAATGCATTATTACAAGATTTAACTTTACAAATTAAATAAGCTTCGCATATTAAATAAAATATACGTTTAACACTTTCCCCTATGGCTAGAGAACACAATGTAGTGCGTATACTTTTTGACAAGATCCAAATGAGTTTTTTCTAAACAATAACCTCAACGGTAAATATCCTTTTATAATGAGGATGATTGTTGCAAATCAATAACCTGGATTGTGTTTATTTGGTTTCGGAGTCTCTAAAACGTTGACCGAAAACACATAATTATTTGAGCAGCAGAGGGGTCGAATCCTACAACTTTTCTCGACTTTTTTGATTAAAGCGTCAAAACGGCAAATAAAGCCTTCCTACGAAATCTCATGTTTTAACAAAAAAAAAGTAAAGTCTCCCTTTGCCAAATGGAGACTTAGCGATTTTTCAATCATCAGGGGTCGCAGCGGTGTTGTCATCACCCCCTCTGCTGCTATGGGTTAATAATTCTTTTACAATGAAAGTCCTTATGATTTCACAAACAGACTAATTTGTAGAACTTCATCTTGTAAATCAATCAGATTATTAGACTGGTCAGTGAGTTTAAAATTGATTATGGTTAATGAATTATTATGACATCGCATATAGACTTGATTAACCGGAGACTCGATAATTAGAAATCCTGGAGGAGATGTTGGTGCAAATAAATACAGAATATATCCCTGCTGAGCTTGATTTGATCGTTCTAGATTTATTTGATAACTTCCCTCGATAACATCGCATACTAAATTGAGCGCTATCACCGAGGATATATTCACGTTGAACGGAGCAATATGCCTGCCGCCACCATCTGGGTCATTATTATGTGTCAGGATAGTTGTTTGTGGTTGTGGTGCTGTTTTTCTCCATGCGTCATGGATTTTTTTGAACCCTTCATCGATGGCACCATTGAGAGATATTTGTAGTTCTGATACGTTATATCCTGGTAGTTTTGAATTTGTAAATATTTTCTACGAGTGTATTATACTTTGTCATAAACACTGATCTCGTTATAGGATTTCTGTCACCTAATACCTCTTGAATGATTTTCACATTGAATCTATCTATGTCACTGATGATTTTGTTACATGTTTCTACAACGCTGATAAATTCATCTCGGGTGAGAGTACCGAATTTAAGAGATATTAACAACAACGAAATATCGTTATTGAACGCTGTGAAATTTTCAGTGATTTTATCCTGTCGAGTTGTGTAATATCTACCCTCCTCATCTATTTCAGTGAAAAAATTAAATTTGGTGTAATCGCTATAGCTTTTTACTGGATTATCGGATTTTCTACTGTTTGTGACATAATCAGATTTTTGTGGTTCAGGTGGTAAATTAACGGTTTCTCCCCGAGGTGGGATTTCAGGCCATCCCAGTATTGTCCTTATAGAACTCTGATAGATATCTACGATGTATCCTTCTGTGCTTATTTCAATGGCAGATGATAGTGTCGGCTCATGAACTGTTATAGCTATTTTCGAGTCTGCTCCAGTAATCGATTTTATTCTACGCTGCAATTCAGCATTGATTTGTTCAATTTGGTATGATCCGGTTGGTATCGAAACAACGTTCCAGTCTGGAGTCCCGTCTTCTTTATTCTTATACGAGAACACCAGTGAATTATTGGGTTGTTGACCACCAAATGATTTTGATCTGATATTAGGCCAACTATCGTATACTCGTAATTTTGCTAACGCGATTTCCTTCACGGGGACTGGGATAGGGAAATTCACACTGAATTCTGGATTCGTTGAGGTTATTGAGATCATGCTGGTTTTCACCGGTTCGGTATTTTCCGCTATTCGTTGAAGTAATTCCTGCTGTATTGTCATTGTTATTATACTGTTGTTGTCGCTCTAATTTTGACATCGTAGAATCATAAATACTGACCATCGCGCTGAATTCACTATCTGATATAATTGCATAATCGAGTGATGACGATATCATCGAGGATAATTGCGAGTACGCAGTGGATACAACATGAAATTTAATCACGTAGTTTTGCAGTTTACTCTGGCTGCATGATGATATCTTTTTTGTTATTATCGAAATTATTCCAGCGATTGTTGTCGCCGCGGATATACAAATTGGAACAGCTATCGGGGCAATCATTGCTACAGAGGAGAGTATAATTCCTGCTCCGGTGATTACACCACTCACCGAGTACACGGTAACATCAACTGCGGTGATTCTTCTTTGGTATTTTTTAATTTTCATTGCATACTCCTCAGTGAGTGTTTTGAGTTTCATTGAAAACTCTTCTAGCCTGATCATAGCGATATTGAGATACCGAAGGTACCATCGATGACATTTTATTGAAATTGCTACGCAATTTTTAATTATAACAGATTTCATGTGAAACCGTTATTTACTCAAATCCGCTACAAATTCCAAATACCACGTTATTGAAACCCTAACCAATTTTTTATCAGTAGATGTTATCGTGAACTTTTCAGTTGTATCCTTGTCGATGATCGTTGATATCACATTATTAACCCCGGATGAACTCGACGATGATATATTAAATTGATTCGGTGTTACTAGTGTTAATCGATAAATGCCTTTGACGGTTGCAGTGATATCTAATTTATTGTCTGTAGGAGTCCATGCAAATGATCCTTGTTGAATTGTGTATACTACATTGTTGGTTTTCGTATGAGGAATTTTTGTTTTTTCAATGATTGTTATTATCCTCGGAAAATCATATTTTATTGCTTCGATAAATTTTTTCATCTCATCGATGGATTTTTTAATATCAGGAAGTCTTATTTCAATTTTATCCAACGGGGTTCCAATAAATTTATCAACGATTTTTCTACAAAAATTTGAAAACTGTTTTCCGTGTTCTTCAATTTTAGATTGAAGTGTTGTTAGTTCCAACACAGAATTTTTCAACTCATCGTTGAGAGTTTTTAATCTATCTGTAATAGTCGAAAAAAGTAAAC
The DNA here is from genome assembly GCA_029339505.1 of Unio delphinus. Classification (NCBI taxonomy): domain Eukaryota; kingdom Metazoa; phylum Mollusca; class Bivalvia; order Unionida; family Unionidae; genus Unio; species Unio delphinus. Next base: position 920,619 of record JAQISU010000080.1, read on the forward strand.
CCGGTTTGATTTTACCCTGATCGGAAAATAGCGCAACAGTATCCTCGATTGCGTTTCGTTGTTTAACTAAAATATCATCCAAGGACACATTACTAGATTTCAATTTACCCTGACGATCTTGAAATACAACTATTTCCCCGGGATCAACACTTGTTAAGTTCAACGTCTCAGCAATTTCATCTTCAATTATTTTTTTTATACCATCCGTTGCAGGCATTCCTGCAGTGCCATCGGCACCGGGTTTCTTCAGCGCTGATAATGATCTCTCCCAAATATCAATCATGTTATTTTATACATCTTTCTCTAAAATACGACTGCTAGTGTATTCATTTACGACAACATGTGGTGGTTTTTCAGATGTTGAAATAGCGTCAAGGACATTTAATACTTCGCTGCCGCATATTGGTGGATCATTCATTTGTTGTGTTGGTAGCGTACAATACCAGTGAGGAGTTTTTAAGCGGTTTATATAACGCATGAATTCCTTCGGCGGTGCTAATCCATATGAATCGAAATAAACAATCCCACGTGGATCAATCGCGTATGTAACCCAGTGAGTACCAGGTCCGGTGCAACTCCTTCTAACAACATCGATTTATCACTGAGAATGACAGCAACCGCTCTATAATTAGGGACAGCAACACCACCAGGGGGTGCTATACGAGCCCTAAAATGTATGTCAACATCGGATTGCCTTGTTAAATCAAGATGTTCCAGCGAAAAAGTAATAAATCGGATAGAGGCTTTTAAAATCAATTTGCGACATTTGTAAACCAGTATCAACATTTTGATCACGACCCATATATGACAGCATTCTATGATACACACGTGCTATGTGATTGCTGTCATAATCAAGCTGTATATCCTCGGATGGTTCCTGTTGTCCGTTTAATCTCAGTGAAACCTCCTTTACCCATAATCGATCAAATATCATATGACTATGTTCTGGGGAACCTAACCTATCCCTAGTCTGTAACGCTACAAATATATGGCGTGGAGCTGAAACCCCTTGTTTTGATGCCAAATGCCATGTAAATGTACCATCTACATTATCCTCTTTGGCATCAGTCGTTGTTGTTAGCCAACTTATCAGTGATTTGCCGCCTGTGTCCATAAATGAGAGTAGCCGCTCTTCTGCGGTAACTGATGGGGTCATTACTGGCATCCACAATACCAATTTAGTTAAAATGACTTTACCATCGGCAACACCAGCAGCACGCAAGATTGCGTCGTTGTCATTGCCTTTTCGCACTAACGCGATTGTGTGTTTAGCTCCGTAAATAACCTTTCTAACATTTCTACAGAATCCAAACATATGATGCAGTGGAATCGCACATGAAAATTGTCGACGTGGTCCTTGCAACGTTGCTACTCGTGTTGCAAACCCTAGATTGAAATTGCGATTAATATCTACGCCATCAAAGGTACCAGCCGGTCCGGCTGGTGCTGGATCAACTTCAGCAGCATTTGCAGCCTGTACCCTAGTATGATTAATGTGATCAGCGTGATTATTAATATCTTTTGCAAACATCATAGACTTGGGGCTGAAACGCCTTGTTTGGCTGCTAAGTGCCATGTAAATGTATCATTGACATTATCCTCCTTGGCATCAGTTGTTACTGTTAGCCAACTTAGCAATGATTTGCCACTTGCGTCCACAAATGAGAGCAACCGCTCTTCCGCGGTAATTGATGGCGTCATTACTGGCATCCACAATACTATTTTACTCAAAACAACTTTACCATCAGCGGCACCAGTACGCCAAATTGCATCATTGTCATTGCCTTTTCGCACTAACGCGATTGTGTGTTTGGCTCCATAGATGACTTTTCTGACATTTCTGCAGAATCCAAATATGTGATCGAGTGGAATTGCACATGAAAAATATCGCTGCTGTCCTTGCAATGCTCCTTTTCGTGTTGCAAATCCTAAATTGAAATTACCATTAACGCCTCCGAGAATATCAAACGCAGCTCCGGGTTTAGCTCGACGTTCTGGATTAGCTGCTTCTTGTTGATTTGCTTCTGCAGTATCTTGTGCTGTTAACACTTTAATGTATTGAAGATGGTCAGCGTTATCAGTAGCATCTTTTGCAAACATCATAGATGGACCAGCCGACCTTGTATAACCATCGGAGTATCTTGCTAGCCCGATTATTGTTGTTGCAACATCACCCTCGCGGTCTATTGATTCAATTCTTTTTTATCAATGAGATATCTTGCACTTTCAAATAACGCCATTATGCCATTATTAACAAAACCAACTCGGATATTTGGATCATTTGCATATGGGGTATCAGCTGCAACATTTGTTACGAGTTCTCCCTCAATTTCAATAAACGCCTCACACGGTAAATAGTATTTACTGGTATCTTGAACTTGAAGTTCAATTCGCTATCTTAGGTTGGGTTGTATAGCATGATAGGAATAGTATTGATAATCGCGGACAGAATCATCTTTGCGCACTGGGGCATCTAAATCAAACGCCGGATCAGCTGTTTTTTGAACATTATTATTATAAAACACTAGTGTTTTCAATTGTGAAATTCGTATGATTGAAAATTTTTCGAATTTCCTTTTGGTTTCAAACCACTTCCTGTTATCGGTGTAGCCACTAATGATGCTAATTTTTCTTCCACTGCGATATTTATTGCTTTGCTGACACTTGCAGGCATCACTGTTGTAGATGGCAGTACAACTGGTTGCTTTTTTCGTCGTCGCACCAATGATGTTATTTTATCCTTTGCTGCAGAAAATGCCTTTCCGGCAAGATCTCCAACAGCACCAATACCCTTATCACGAATAACATCAATTGCTTTCATTCCTAATTGTTTAACCAACGGCATCACTTTTGGGGCCACTCTTGTAAATAACCCTGCAATGGTATCACCGAAACCATCTCCGTAATATGCTCTATAAACAGGCAATCGTGAGTTTACCACATAGACGCTGGTTGGTTTGTCATGGTTGTAGTGTATGATCATCTTATTCTGAAATTGCTAGCAATTTCTAAATACTAGTGTTTAAAAATCCTACGGATTTTCATTACTAGTAATTCAAATGATTTTCATTGCTAGCAATTTCTAATCCAAAGAATTTTCGACTTAGTCGCTGTAATAATCAGTATGATTTTCCGCTTACTCGTTAATGAAATCTCGATATGTTTTGATATTCATGATACTGCCTTGAAACAACCGCCTGCAGATATCAGCTGCTTCATTAATTATTTCTGGAGAGTTATTTCCAGCTCGTTTTCCTCCTAGGAGAACATCTAATCGTGATATATCTTTGTGAACATTACCAGGACAACTAACAAGCCACTGGAATCTGGCAATTTCTGGGAAAATCTTTGATTTGAATCTCTTCGAGATTCCGATTTAGAAAATCCCTTCCCGGTTGCTGCATCCATTTTTTCTAAATCCGTTTCTTGTAAATAACTATCATCATCATCATCTCGATTCGAAGGTTCTTTTTGTTTTGTTTGTCTTCCTGTTTGGCTTTTTCTTTCTTGTTGTATATAATAATCAAATTTTCTCTTGAAGTCTCTGTATTCCTTCATCCTTCTATCTAAACTCCCAGTATTTATTTCATACAACATATCAGCCCATTCATTATGTGACATTCTATAATCCGTATAATTGTCCGTGAAAAACTTTTCTTGTGAATTATAGCTGTTAGCAGCAAATTCACCTAAATTGTCTATATCCTCGTTGAGAATTCGTTTTTTAGCACCATCGGTAAATATAATTGATTTAGGTGGTCTACTAACTAGTCGTTGTTGTTCTTCCTGAAATTCTTCAAATTTTCGTTCTGATATATCCTGAGGAAGTGTTTTCAATGATTTTTTTTGTTTGTTTAGTTCTTTTTGCTATTTTTTCTAACACAGGGAGAAAAGTCTCTTCCTGTTTTTTTCCTTGTTCAGATATTGTTGACACTATCTGTTTCGTTGTTGTAGTTATTGGTTTAAACAACTCTTCAGATCCCGCAGCAAAGTCAGTCTGAAGACTCTGTCGTTCTTGCAGTTTATTCCTGACAGAGTCGCGAATTGGTATAAATCTCTTAATTGCATCTAGTCGCTCACGAGCCAATCTAGTTGTTAAAGCTTCGTTGACCATTATTAAAAATCGTAGATTTCAATTGTAAAACAATTTTTCTATTTGAATTTCCGAAGAGATGTCATAACACGACCTAACAGACAAAACATTTTTCAGTTAATTTGAAATAAAACATTATTGAAATTATAAATTGCAAATTGTTTTTGGTGGTTTTCGACATCTCAGTCGAAATTCTCTTTGAGATTATACGGTCAAATGGTCGATTTCCCGTAGCCCTTTTCGATTGATAATTGTTGGATCGATTTTATTTTTTTTATTCACTGTGAAATATTTTTTATAAAAAGAAATTTTATTTTTTATTCACTGTTTTTGGTGGTTTTTCATTGATTTTTGACTGGTTTTAATCAATTTTAGTTGAAAATCTCAAGAGAGATTTTACGGTCAAGTAGTCGATTTTGCATGGGATTTTCCATAGGGAAAAGCTGTTAGGAATCATTTTTGATGATTTTTGACCAATTTTCATTGATTTTTGTCTGTTTTCATTGATTTTTGTTGACTTTTCATTGATTTTTGATAAAAAAAAACCGTAAGGTAAAGTAGTCGATTCTGCATGGGATTTTCCATAGGGAAAAGCTGTTAGGATTCATTTTGATATTGTTGGATTGATTTTATTTTTTATAAACAGAAATTTTATTTTTTATTCACTGTTTTTGGTGGTTTTTCATTTATTTTTTGACTGTTTTGGTGGTTTTCCTTTGAGATTTTACGGTCAAGTAGTCGATTTTGCAATGGATTTTCCATAGGGAAAAGCTGTTAGAATTCAATTTCGACTATTTGTCAAATCGTTCATTTTCTTGACCTAACGCCCGTATATTCCTGATTTTAGAATTAACATCCTTTTTCAATTCATATTCCCTACCCAATTCTTTTCGTATTCCTTCTACGATAGTAAATAACGGGACAAACACACTAATGTCACTGGAAAATGCAAGAGAGTCCCGAATAGAATTCTGGATTTTTTTTATCAGTGCATATTTCTTAGGTAACATATATTTGTTAGTGTTAATACCGTATTCTATATCTTGAAAATCTGAAATAATTTGATCACAATTTAAGCCATCTGACAATTTAATATCTTGGCTTTTCAATTTTGAAATTTCAGCTATAATGTTATTCATATTTTCAGAATTCATATATGATAATACATATTTCTAATTTTTTTTTCAAAAATAAACTCTGTCTGAAACAAAGTCTCAAAAATAAACAGTAAGCGTGATGAGCGGTTATTCATTCATTGGGTCCCTTATTAGACCTTTTTGTCTTTCATAGGGTTCCTTTGTTGAGAGCATTTTTATGTTTCTGTTTTGGCGTTATATCAGAATGTTTTTTTTCCTCGCTATCTCTTTGAGATATGACCCTATGACCGTTTCTTTTAGCCGATAATTCATTCTGAACTATCCTGTGGGGTTACCCAATGTGATGGAAAGCTAATTACAACCACGTTACTGTTTATTTTGACGTCCATTATATAACCACAAAGCATATTCCCCGATAAGGCCCCTAACTCATCAAATAATGGGTTAGAAGCCAAAGAAGATATGCTTAGGGAATGGGCGTCTATGGGGGGGGGGGGGGGGACAGCACTAGACAACACATCCTTGGAACTCCTTGGTTGCCTTCACATCCAAGTAAGCCCAAGGGAGCCCGAAACATAAATCTCCGGCGGGAGGCCTAACGTGGCAAACGCCATATTATACCGCCCAGAAGATAGTGCTTGGTGATTTTACTTAATTAAGACAGTACACAATGCCGGTAATCTCCATCGAGTGTTTGGCAGATTGTAGGCATATATACTTAATTAACTTAATTAACTTAATTAACTTAATTGTAAATAAGGATGATATATGATACTTAATTAAGGATGATGGGACAGCACAAGACAGCACAAACATGAAACGACGGGGCGGATTTTCTACGGCCATCCGACCAATCAAAAGCAACCCATGAAATTAAACCCGGTTGCATGATTGACAAAAGACAACCACACCCACGTGTCAATGGCGTGGGTTATTTTTGATCGGTCGGATCGACTTTCGAAAGCCCCAGCTTTATACCTTTCATATAGTATATAAGGTGACTTAATACAGCAGCGTCAATCCACAGGGTGTGTTATTTTTATTTCCTTCAATACTTGTCAATGGTGTTTCACAGAATTTAAATGAGACCGAATATTTGCAATAAACACTAAAAAAAGAATATAATTGTTTGAAAACACTTTATATTTGATTTCTTTTCATCGTAAATTGCTAGCAATTAATTATGCCCGCTGAATCACAATCTAAGGGGAGATAACCCATAAACAAGTTGACACAATCTAAGGGAGATAACCCATAAACAAGTTGACACAAACTCGTTTAGTTATGAAAGAGTTGTCTCCCTTGGTGTTATTAGACATACGAAAATCAAATTGTTTGTTCAATTTTTTTAGAAAAAGCCGAATTTTGTACTCCTGTTGCAACAAATTGTACTGAGGGTATACAAATATTGAAATATATACCGGCTTCATTCATAGATTGGAATATTTTTTCTTCGTTAGTAACTGTATTAAATGATTTTATAGGCCTCGCTTTTTTCGAGTATTTTCCAGTGTTTGCTCGTTTTAAATTCTCACTTTGTGAAATAGCCTGTAGATTTGATAAAGAATTATTCTGAGAATTGGAATCAATATGATCGATAACAAAACCATCCCTGATTATTCCATTAAACACCTCGAAGACGAATCTGTGACAATAATAATTTTACTTCCCAGCAGTAAACATCAAATACCCTCGATGAGTCACAAATCCAACTGACTTCTTCAATCTGCGGTTTCTGATAATACCATCACGGGATGCTTCATAATTAACAAGCACGGGGTGAGGTCTGAATTCTTGGTTCATTTGTATAATAATACTATTTTTCTAATTTATTATTTGCTTTAATTATAAGTCTCTGTATATAATATTGAGGGGTCTTTATGATTTTGTCATCGTTGGGGTCAATGACGGTATTTTTTATTCGTTTGTCATAATAGCGTTTTAGTTCCCTGTATCGTTTGCCGCCACAACTGAGACATAATTGTGATTTTCCCCTTACCCCCACCCCACATCGGAGGCACGGAAAGGGGCCAAGGGAACCGTTGCGATCGCTCTGTAAATGATACCCACAGAATTCGCTTCTGCATGATTTGTTACACGGGGTTGTTGATCCAATCATAAGCCATTTGCAGTGATTCATTATATATAAATTTCTTATTTAAATACTTGTTTTAATTATATGACTGAGGAATTCGAGAGATTATCAGCAATTAAGCCCTACAAAAATATTAAATTCAATCTCGATAGAACCCTCAAAGATGTGCCAAAACGGGCAATAAATGATAACAGTTTGATAAAAAAAATTTGTGACTGTGTTGTTGAATTTAAGCGTGATGGAGCATCTCATAGCTGGTCAACATTCCGAATTGATGGTGTTGTTGATGCCACCATGAACGATGAAAACGCAGCTACGATAATATCACAACTTGGCAACAAAAAGTATTTTTTTAGAGTGAAATTCATTGTCAATTTAGAATCAACCGGTTGGATTATACCAGACAAATTTGAACCAATTCTTTAAGACAAGAAAACAGTCGTTGTTAGACCTGATTCTAAGCCGGGTCTGTTAACTTGAATTGACAAACCATACTATGAACGAGCATACAGCAGTTGTTTATGGGATATATCCGTTAAATGAAAAACCTGATATAGGAAAACTAAAACCAATGAAACAGTCGTCGTCAGTGGCTTTGCCACTCAATTGTGTAGCAGAACGAATAATAGAACCGATTTAAGACGCAAAAAAGTAAATGACTGGGAATTAACAGTTAGGAAGAAAGGAGCAACTATTAGCGATATAGCGAAATTAGAAACATCACTGATATTTCCAATAACCGTTATGACGATAACCGGAAAAGTATTATATGACTCAACATATAATAGAAATGGAGCCCCAATTAAAATTATTGATCATAACGAACACGCATGGACGTCCGCGGTCACAATATTTCTACGGAACAGAACAATAAAGTATATACCCGAGGAATTCTTGGGAGAAGAATTTTCCAGGGATGGTTTTCTCGTTGAAGAGAAACTATTCGATGCTATTGCGCATTTGAGTAAAAACGACCCTGTGTCAGTGTGGTTACTTCGCAGCGCTGATATTTTTGATCAGTTTGTAAGACCAAATGGTGAATTATACCGCTCTGAAGAGTTTCACAACAAGATGAAGAAAGAAAACAGCTAGTGGATTTTTAACAATAGGGGAAGCCACCGATGAACAATTATTGACAAACTGTTTTACAATTCCATCGGTTGCAGCTCATTTTGCAAGAAAGAAAAACACATGGAAACCAACACGAACTGAATTTTTGCCAGATATTGAGGCTTCTTGCCTCGAATTTAATCATGGCGGTTTATACAATAACAAATACGACCGTGGGAGTATCATTTCAGTTGATATGGTTGCTTGTTATCCAGCGAGTTTTCTTGGTTATGGAGAGTGTACTGAGTATTTTAAACGATTTGGACACCCCACCCATGAAATGACTCGTGTTGCGATTAATGGACCACTGCCTGATTTTGATATAACCGGTTTTGCTCGTGTAGTATCATTTGAGTTTGCAACAGGACTTCATCGCGCTTGATATATTTGGATTGGTAAACACATGTCTGAAAAGAAGTGGCTGCCAATAGCGTTATTACGGTTCATGATTGATACAAAAATTTTAATTTCGTTGACAGTCAGTGAAGCAATTATATCATATCGGAAACAAACTAATGTCTGGTTACCAGAACCAGAAAGTCTTGATAGTATAATTGACAAATCCAAAAAACATTTTCAGGCAGATGAAAAATATATCATTGAATGGTCCAAACGTGTATTTAATCAACGAAACAGTGAAGCAAAAGATCTCGGGAAAGAAGAATAATTGGAAAATTCACTCAGGGTGGCAAATGTGACTATAAAAGATATTCTTCACGGTTGATTATAGATAAAACCGAATATGACTTTGTAATTGCAGATGCAGTATCTAAAAACATATATGTGGATCGCAAGGACGCTTTGTTGCCAATGGAACAAAATTGGGTACAATTGTTACTTAAGCGACGGTTACAGTTCTCCGTATACACATTTGAGGTCGTATATGCTGGGTTTTGCTTGTATCAATTTATTTTCAATGATAAATGATTTCATAACACTGCAGTTAGAGTTGCATTTGATTCATTTTATATTGACAAAAAGTACATCAACGAGGTGACTATATTTACTAGCGGTAGCAACGAACACTGGGGTACATGAAGAATTAAAAAGGACACACTGCGTGATTATTCTGAATCAGCAGATGTTGAGATTAAAAACAGATACTTACATGGAGATAATTTATCAGAACGGTGTAATGCACCACCGATATCAGATCCGATTTTTAGATATAAAACAATTTATTGAAACGGCTGTGGCGGGTCGGGTAAAACGACTCGGGCAATTGAATTATATCGAGGGAAAAATCCTACGGATTTCACAAATATGATTGTTTTGACACCAACACATAGATTAACGCGAGAAATAAAACAAAGAAACGTCGACGCTTGCACTTATCACAGATTTTTTCGATACAAGGGTGATGAATGGACCCTTGAAAAAATGGGTAAGAAATTCATCCCTAGGGTTATTATTTGGGATGAGATATGTACGGTTTCGGTAGATGTATTAAAAATGTTTCTTGATTGGTTACTGCGCTCGAACACGAAAGTAATAATGTGCGGCGATCATGGCCAACCACCACCATTTGTCGATTTATCCCCGCATGATTGGTTGAAAGGGTTTGTTGACTATTATGAAGAAATTGATACTGATTATAGAGCACTTGATGAACAATTGCGTGAGGTCAAGAAATTAATTAGATTACAACCAGATAGAATCCAATGTGAAATAATCAGAGAAATAATTCCTGAAACTCCCATGGAGAAATTTTGGGAAGCATGGAGACCAAATGATTTTGTTACGTCGAGTAGAAAGATAGTCAGAGACACACTTCAGAAAAAGTTATTTGAATTACACAAAGAAAAATTTCCAACGCGCCCAGTGCCGCTGTGTTATAGACCCTGTGATACACGAAAACAAAATATCGAAGTAGATATTCCAAGACAAAGTGAAAAGCAAATTCTCGTATTAAATGATATTGTGCTGGTTGATATCAGTGTTGTCGAAGACGCATTGCGTGCTGATAAATCGCCATGGACACTGGGTTATGTAACAACGATACATTCCTCGCAGGGATTAACCATCGCGGATACAATTGTTTGAATAGTCGATAATCGCATTGAGTGGTCAAATTTAGTCTATCTTGCAGTGTCTAGAGTACGGCGAATAAATCAACTTCGAAGAATTGTTTTCGATGATGACACCACAATGGATGATATTGATGTTAACATCATTGATAAAAAACTCTCCGGTTACAAACAACAAGCCAAAAAAAAAAAACAACGAGAATTTGATATTGATGCTGAATTAATAATCGCGTTGAAGAAACAACAGAATAATCACTGCGCGAGTTGCAATTGTATAATGCGTTGGCAGTATTCGGATAATGATCCTCGCCAATTTACCGTAGACAGAAAAAATAACAGTCTCGGTCATGTCAGAAACAATGTGATGTTGACTTGTCTTGAGTGCAATAGACGCAACGGCGCTAGTAAAGACCATGCGGTGGCAATTGAGTATCGTCAGGAATAGGAATCACTTGTAATTGTTCGCGTGTAAAACCACGCTGAGGGGCAGTTGAATCTAATTTATAGATTGGAGGTCTACCAGTTGATCGTGTTATAGTAGATATTTTATGCGTAGTGACACTCCAAATAGGACCAGTAGCCCTTTTTGTACCACCTTCAAGCTCTCCTGATTCGTATAAATAACTCACAGTGACATTACCAAGAATTTGTTTCTTTTGAAACATCTTTTTGTTGAAAATCCAAAGGATTTTCCATTTTAGGTATAGACTTTTTTTAATGGCGTTGTTAGGTTTCATATTGATTGCTCTGGTAATCTCGTTATTTAGCGCTGCAACTACCCCTGGTAACCTTTTGACCCATTCACGGGATCTTTTTTCTTGGATGAATTCCTTTGCGTATTGATATCCAAATAATCGCTCAGCAAGTGTCCGATTAAATCGTTCAACAATTGCCTGATCACGATGTAGCGCAGTATGTCCTCGTCTGATGGTGACATTATGATGTTTCATTGTTGATAACACTGCACCCTGAAATTCCTTGCCAGGATCAACTTGTAATAGATTTGGCCAGTGTAGTGGGCCTCGTCGATAAATGCTTTCAAATGCAGAAGTTACTTCAGTGGCCGACTTTGTTTTTAACGGTTCTGCTTGTTTGTATCGACTCGCAACATCAACTACAGTTAACGCGTATTTGTAACCACCATCATGTGACAGAAATAATAAATCAGCCTGATGAACTTTTTTAGGAACGGTCACATCAAAATGTGAAAAGTTGATTTGTTTAGGCGGCGGTAGATAAATTTGCCATATCGCCTGTTTGGATAACCAATCCGCTGCAGTGGTATTTTTCACTTTTGCTGCACTAGCGAGTTTACTGATTGCTGCCTTACCCCTCCAGTATCCTTTTGGAGAATAATAAATAGATTCCATATTATTATTAATTACCAGCACCTAACATCAATTTGCCTTTCATGGCGGATTTTATTAACTATGAAGCCAATTTTTCTTTGAAAGATTTATCAGGAATAGCATTTAACGCATGAATTAATTTTACATCCGCGAGATGCCTGTGTTGCAAATTGCTGCTTTTATATGCAACATCATGAGCATGACACGCCTTATCAATAGCATTTATCGGACACTCGCCGGGTCGGGGCTGATTTTGATCATCAAGTCTGATATCTAATCGTGTTCACGGGCCACATTAGCTATATCCTGGAAGGTGCTTTTCTCCGGGGTACTTTGCCCATGGGGTTCCAGGGAGTTTTGCCAATTTGGCTGCGATATCACCTCCTCGTTTTTTTTTGTAAAACATCTCCGGATTGTAAAATCTTTGATTTTGTGGAAACAAATCTAAACTTTTTTATAGCACATGTTGCACATCTACCAGTAAGTGCTGATCTGTTATTTTTAGTTGTAATCGTCGTCACATCATTTGTGCTAGTACGCGTTTTACACTTCACACAATATAGATCCATAATTTATGTATAAGGATATGAATATAATTGATTTTTCAGCGACTAAAACAAGAGAACCAGTTAAGCATCATGCAGCGCTACCAAACTCTATCCGTGCAATTATAATTGGACCATCTGGATCCGGCAAGACGCAATTGTTACTCAATTTAATAATGAGATGGATTAAATGGGAGAAGTTGTATTTAGTTGCTCCTAGTGTAGATGATCAGCGATGCTACGAAGTGTTAAAGGATTTTAACGAGAATGCATCTGAAATTAAATGTGAAAAAACATCATTGATTTTATAACTGATATTGACGAGGCACCATCCGTGGATGATCTTGATGGGAGCATTAACAATTTAGTCGTATACGATGATGTAATGTTAGACAATCAAAAAAAAACCAGCTAGAATATTTTCCCGAGGCAGGCATAAAAACACCGACGTGATATATGTCACTCAACGCTACACTCAGATTCCAAAAGTGATCAGAGATAACTGTAATATTCTTGCTGTGTTTAACGGCGTTGACACACATACGCTACGAAATATTTGGCAGACATGGTGCTCTGATATGGACTTCAATCAATTTCGAAATTTCTTTAGTCATGCTCAGTCGGCCCCACACGGATTTATAACAATAAATTTACATGACCATCGAACACGATATCGTATCGGACTTGATCAAATATTTGGATGAAATCGTAAAAGAATTATTAACCCATAGCAGCAGAGGGGGTGATAACAACACCGCTGCGACCCTGATGATTGAAAAATCGCTAAGTCTCCATTTGGCAAAAGGAGACTTTATTTTTGTTTGGTTAAAACATGAGATTTCGTAGGAAGGCTCTATTTGCCGTTTTGACGCTTTAATCAAAATAGTCGAAAAAAGTTGTAGGATTCGCCCCCTCTGCTGCTATTTGTTCTTTTAATAATGGTCCTGATATCATGCCAATACACAGATTTAATAGGCCAGCTATGTATTAGTTCATTACATAAAATGAAATTAAAAATCAATCAGATTAAGAGGAAATTCTGACAAGGTCATGTACTACATACCATATTACGATACGAAATTATGTAATGAAAAAAATGTTTGTAGAAACGGAAGAAACAAAATAATTGAGTTAAATATGCATAATAAAATGCAAGATAAGGAATTGGGCAGCTAATACAAATATAATTATGTACGCTTAAAATGCATGAAAATTTTGACCAATACAAATTATGTTTGTAAAAGAAAACAAGTAGCAAGGAATTTCATCGTGTTCAGTATTGACGTTGTCTCCAGGTAGCACACTCTTTCGTCGATGCCTGCTCTTCTTGTCCACATTCATGAAATGTATTACCCTTTAAAAACGTTTTTGTAATTTGCTTTGTTCTATTTCAGAATCTGATGTTGAGAGATTTCATTTGAATTGATCGAAAGGAAATGTTTCACGGCAAGCACATGAAGATAGTTATAGTCGCAACTACATTTACTGTATGTATCGTGTTCTTGAACAAGTTGTCAGAATTATCATTGAACCTGTACTGGTTATATATAATACTATATGTGTCAAAGCAAAAATCTCAGTCTACCAGACACGTTATTGGTTTATTAATGTTATGTGTTTGTTCTGTACTAGTTTCTTCTTTTGTTAATCTGGATAAAGATAATTTTCTTATAGTTGATCCACTGAAAATATCAATCTTCGGTATATGGCACGTTTTATGGAAGGACATTTCTTTACGTATAACGTTGCCTCATTGCATCAATGTTGGGAGTTTAAAACATGTATTATTATTACTCTTCGTCAGAGTTTTGCTGATTTGTTGTCTAGTGTATTTGTATTGTTATTGTTTTGATATCATTGAAGCCTTCCAGCCCAAAGGCGTATTCAATACACGCTACAATGTAATCATTTCGAATGGAAGTTGTAGCCAATCTCAGTGGGGAGACCGTATTAATGTAACTGGTAACGACGTAACAGCAACAGAACGTATTTTCCATGAGCAAGAAGGTTACATGTCTCTATGTGCATCAAAGACGATTCACGGAAATAACGGATCTTCTGTATCACTGAAAAACTTAAAATTTGAAAGATTCGTCGGAGAAGGAATCAGGCTACCGTGTTCATTTAGATACAAAATTCCAAGGTCTGAGCGTTTATTGATGAGCATTTCTGAGATAAGAACAACAGAAGGATATTCGATATTTCCTTTTTTTACTAAGGACAATGAAGATATTGGAAATTCTTCTAAACACTCATTTCACATATCCTTAGAGGAAGACAATGATTTAATCAATTACGAGATACATCTTGATATTTACGCATTAGAAACAGTCGATTTTGGTTTATATAGAGGGGGGTTAAAATTTGTTTTCCTTAGTGACTGTATATGCATACATAAAATACTCCAAATAACAGAGCTATATATGTGTGCATTTAACATTACGCAAGTCAGTGAATATTATTACTATGTTGATGCTCCTGTGGGTAGTTTACTCAGATTTAAGTATTTGTTCCTAAGAGGAGTACCAAATGAAGACAGTTTGCACATTGAACATTTTATTAATGGAATATCATTCAATGAGTCAGATACATCGGTTAAATGTTGCTTAAAATCGGCGACTCTTTTCAAAGATGGCCGGGATCTAACAATTAGCAAGGAATCCAGCTTGAGTTTTGAGTTATCTGATATTTATGAAATAAGTGATGATATATGTGTTTGCTCTTCCATTTATGGTATCCACAGATTTAAGCTTTACCGTTACAATTTCGATCATAAATACAACCTTCGGAAAACTTTGGAATTTTGGCACCCACATGTTACCGTTGTATATCCAAAATCATCGAATTTGATATGGAACACAATATCCGAGAAAGAAAGTATTCTAATTGACAAGAGTAAAAAGGATAAAAACTTTTGTCTTTTCAACGGAGAGACATTCCAATACCTTCAAAGCAAGATGGATCTTGATCATTCAATTATGCAATATTTTGAAACCTGCTTATATATAGGGACAGTCTGTACTCTGATAGTCTCAATACTATATTCTTGGGGATATTCGATGGCGTTTGGAGATTGGATACAGCATTTCATTTCGGAGAAATTAGGCATCACTGTAAATTTACGGCTTCCAGTTGCGGGTGGAAACCTTGCGAAATTGGGCGATCGCAGATATGCTATTGCTACATATCGCCATACTTTCGAATTCGATGTATTCCTTTCTTATGTTGAAGAAGACAAAAGTTTTGTCAAGGACGAGCTAATTCCTCTTTTGGAGGAGGAAAATCAACGGGTGTCTTTTAATGACGAAAATTTGCCGTCAGGTCCCTTAATCCCAAATTTGGAACAGGCGGTTATAAACAGTAAGAAAGTGATTGTAGTCGTTTCAAATTCATACACAAGTAATCAGATGTACAATACGTTTTTGCTGCCCAATATTATTCTTCCTATGCTATATGACGGGAGCATTCCTTCTAAACACCTCATGCTACTAGTATGTCAACCTTGCATGATACCCATGCCGTTATTAACTGACAACAGGATTGTAGTTCTTGATTACACCAGAAACCCGATACATATATGTCAGAAGCTATTACACGATTGGTTACACAGCTTATGAATCCATGAGCATTTTAGTTTGCAACCAGTTTTTCAACCCGAATTTATGCAACTGACCTGTAAAGTATAACGAGAACTACTAAACTATTACTCGTGTTTTGTTTATCATTTGAAAACACGTTAAATTATTATTCAGTCATGTAATATGAGTCGAACTGTATTCGCTTCTTTGCTTTCAATTTATTATTTACTAGACATTAATTCACATAATTGTGTTACGCTTTTTTGTTTATGCATATTTTATTTTTTTTTCAATTTTTTCATTCCGATTCTCCAATTATGTGTCCTTATTTTGGCTATTGCATATCCATATGAAATAGTACGCTATATGAAATGTGCTCTTTCGTACATTAAAATGAAGAAACAAAGATAAACCTTTCGAATACGTTAGATTGCAATGTATCTACTGGTTAGATCTCACATTGCATTATACGCATCGGACCTTGCTGAGTCGGCAAATATTGAGTTATAGTGGTGTTGAATTAATTAATATCATTTATGAGCCTATTTTCAAGCATCAGAATTCTTGCTAAATGTCAACAGTATGATATATATATATATTTATTTATATATATATATATATATATATATATATATATATATATATATATATATATATATATATATATATATATAATTATACATCGTACATCGTTGAGGGGGTAGAATATCCGACTTCTGTGCAATAGGTATATCGATACGTGACCTACAATGAATAGGCATACTATATATATATATATATATATATATATATATATATATATATATATATATATATATATATATATATATATATATATATATATATATATATATGATAATGATGTAATCACGGATGATTTAAAGGAGGACTCAGAGTTGCATCCAAATGTAGCAAATACATAATGTTGCTTAATGCCTTAATAATTTAAAAGACTAGCGTTATTGAATACTCGACACATGTTATATTCCATTATCAGTCTGGATTTATAACTGCTCATACAGTGGTAACAATGCTTATGTTTACATTACTAGACTGCATTATGAATATACACCTATGATAAGTATGATATGACGTAATACTAAATAGGAATTTGAAAAATCAAATTTACTTGCTAAGTTGTTAAGTTTATGTATATTGTGTTTCAAGCTTATGCTTGATTGTAAGTTTTGGGGTAATGTGCTAGTAGAATTATGCATGACTAATTTGTTCCATGATCGTAGATTGTACGTTACGATTCTGTAATTATATTGATATGTATATAGTATATTGATATGTATAAATTATATTGATATGTAATTAATATATTGATATGTATATAATATATTGATATGTATATAATATATTGATATGTAATTAATATATTGATATGTATATAATATATTGATATGTATATAATATATTGATATGTATATAATATATTGATATGTAATTAATATATTGATATGTATATAATATATTGATATGTAATTAATATATTGATATGTATATAATATATTGTTATGTATATGCTAGGCAGTTGCCACCAATCAAAACAGTGATGATTGGCATGTAAAAGGTTCCTACCCAATATCAAAAGATTAACAGATATATATATATATATATATATATATATATATATATATATATATATATATATATATATATATATATATATATATATAAGCAGCAGAAGGGGCGAATCCGACAACTTTTAGAAGCCACCATCGTATGGGTCATTATTATATGTCAGGATAGTTGTTTGTGGTTGTGGTGCTGTTTTACCCCATGCGTCGTGAGCTTGTTTAAATTGTTCATCGATGATATCATTAAGTCTTTTCCTTAGTGTTGCTACATCGATGTATTTAGGAAATTTAAACTGAGATATATTATCTGCTCATAACGAAACATCAGTCAAAATTCGTTGTCGTTGTTCTCCTGTGCTATTAATCACCATGTTTAATGTTCGGTTATGAATATATTCTACATTGAATATAACCTGATTTAATATATTTATATGCTTGATAATATCATTATAAATTTCTTTTCTCCCGGCAATATAAAGATTAAATGTATAATCTAGAAAGGAAATTTGTCTGTCAAATGCTTGATAAATAGTATCAAACCAGTATTCAGAATCAGTAAATTTTATTGAAACAAGATGTTGATAATCTGGTTCATTTTGTTTTCCTTTCAAAAATGTCCAAAGAAGATGATTTCTTTCATTTTTGATAAAACAATTCAATTTCTTCTATCTCTACTTTTTTAATTTTTCAAAATGAGTCTTAATTATATAGTTATTACCACTATCTGTATTATCATCGGGATATGATTGTTTATCTGTGGTAAAATCAGATTTATTCGGTTCAGATGGTATATTAACGGTTTCTTTTCGAGGTGGGATTTCAGGCCATCATAACACAGTTCTAACTGAGCTATTATAGATATCTACGACATATCCGGATGAGTTTATCTCAATGGCAGATGATAACGTCGGCTCATGAACTGTTACAACGATTTTCGATTCATTTCCAGCAATGGATTTTATTCTACGCTGAAATTCGTTATTGATTTGTTCAATTTGGTATGATACAGATGGTAGCGAAACAACGTTCCAGTCTGGGGTACCATCGGGGTTTTTCTTATTCGCAAAAACCAGGGAATTATTCGGGTGCTGACCACCGATAGGTGCTGATCTAATATTTGGCCAACTATGGTATACTCGTAGTTTTCCTAGTGTTATCTCTTTCACGGGAATCGCAGAAGGGAAATTCACACTGATTTCAGGATTGATTGATGTTATTGAGATCATGCTGGTTTTCATTGCTATTATACTCATGTCGTTTTTCTAATTTTGATATCGCGGAATCATAAACACGTACCATCGCTGAAACTCACTATCGGATATTAGTGTGTCATCTAGTGACGACGATGTCATCGAGGATAATTGTGAGTACGCTGTAGACACAACATGAAATGTAACTACGTAATCTTGCAGTTTACGCTGGATGCATGATGATATTTTATTTGTTATTATTGAAATAATTCCCGCGATTGTTGTCGCCGCTGATATATAAATTGGAACAGCTATCGGGGCAACCATTGTCACAGAGGAGAGGATAATACCAGCTCCGGTGATTACACCACTCACCGAGTACACGGTAACATTCTTCGTCGGTATTTGTTTTATTTGTACTTGATACTCCTTACTGAGTGTTTAGAGTTTAGTTTGAAATTCTCTGACCTGACCATATTGATATTGCTGTGATGACATTTTAATTTGAAAACATTAGTGTTTTTAAATAGATTTCAATTTAGTTCTTTACTTAAATCCGCTACGAATGCTAAATACCATGTTACTTAAACTCTAGCCAAATTATTATCAGTGGATGTTATTGTGAATTGTTCAATAGCTCCCTTGTCGATGATCGTTGATATCGTATGATTGACCCCAGATGAACTCGTTGATGAAATATTAAATTGAGTGGGCGACACCAGTGTTAATCGATAACTACCTTTGACGGCCGCGGTGATATTTAAACCGTTAGTGGATGGTATCCACGAAAATGATCCTTATTGAATCGCGTACACGTTATTTATGATATTTTATTGTTCGTGAGGGATTTTTATTTTTTCAAGTTTTCTATCATCCTTGATGACATCGTTGGTCGTTTTAATATCTTCGCGAATAACCCCTAATCGCTTATTAATCGTGGTTATTTCATTAAGTTTCGTGATAATACCAGCGAGATCTGTTTTGATTTCTTCGGGTTTAGCATTGTTACCAAAATATTTATCGACGTCATCATCGGTTTTTTCTAAAATTGTTACGTAGATTACCAAATTGAATTATATGAGTATCATACTGGGATCGCAATTTTATCAAATTATCCATACAGGTTTTTATCTCCGTGAGTTTCGGTGTGGTAACCGGTGGATATCCAAAGAAATTGTTTAAGGAGACCTGAAAAGTGTTAATAGCTTTGTTGTAACGCCGTAAACGCATTTACCTGAATGTTGTATTCATCACGTAGTTTTTTTTAAATATTTATATCGTTGATGAATAATTATCACCGAGCGCTGCTAATTTATCTGTTAGCGTCGAAACAAGTACACCCGGTTTGAGTTTACCCTCCTTGGAAAACAACGCGATATTATATTCTACTGCGTCCTGTCGTTTTGTCAAAATATCATCAAGAAAAATATTACTAGTTTTCAGTTTACCTTGACGATCTTGAAATACAACTATTTCATTGGGAACAACACTTGCTAATTTCAACATCTCAGCTATTTCATCTTCAATTATTTTTTTATATTACCGGTTGCAGATATTCCCGCAGTACCATCGGCACCGAGTTTATTCAGGCTTGATAAAGATCTCCCCCAAATATCAATCGTGTTATTTTATATTACATTCGTATCTTTAAGTAATTCATTATTGTGTATTCGTAGACGACTTTATAAAGTGATTTAAATGATGCTGAAACCGCCATTAACATTTCAAGGGCTTCTACCCCACAAGACCACAAGAGTTTTCAAGTAAGCCCAGTATGGGTAACTCTGAGTACCAAAACAGGAACTGAATAATCCAATCTCGGATATATACTAAAGAAATCTTCCTTCTTTATAAGGAGGAAATACATACGGGTCAAAATAAATGACACATTGTGGATGTATCACGTAACCCGCCCAATGTACTCGAGAATTATTGTTAAAACCAATATCAAGTATGCCGGTTTCAAAGATTTTTGGTTGTACCGGCAACTGATTTACCCTGAAATGTTTTATTGGGAGTTTCTTTACTATATAAAACGTGTTAAGATTGGATTGTTCAACTATGGGTTTTGGTGATATGTTAGCAGAAACGCTTGGTTTATAAAACCACGCTGTTAGTTGTTTTCACTTGTTTGAATAAACTTCTCCAACCATCAATCATGTTATTCTATTTAATTTATTTCTAAAATGCGATTACTCGTATATTCGTGTACGACCCGATAAGGTAGTTTTCTTGATGATGAAATAGCGTCAAAGATAGTCAATTCTTCTATGCCGCATATTGGTGGGTCATTCATTTTCTGTGTTCGTAGCGTAGAATACCAGAGAGGTGTTTTAAAGTGGTTTATATAGTGCATCAATTCATTAGGCGGAGCTAATCCATATGAGTCAGAATACAAAATAGACAATTGCACGCGGACCAATCGCGTATGAAACCCAGTGGGTTCCACGTCCGGTGCTGTTATCGAAATTAATATTACCGGTTTCAACGCTGTTTGGTTGTGCCAGTAATTGATTTTTCATAAAGACACCTCTAAAGTTTTTTATCGCTAGTTTTTTTAGCAACATCGAGTAAATCAAAATTTGACATTGGAACTATTTCCGGTGTTAGTAAAAATGTTCCTGGGATTCTCAGACCGCTTCCCTTGTACCATCAATACGGGGTTCCTGGTAGCTTTTAGTTCTTGATATTGATCATACACTGTACCCACCGCATTGACGTATCCAAGGCATGATGTATTATCTTGATAAATTTGACTTGTTTTAGTTTTGATTTTGTATAATACATCAGCCCAATCTTGTATATTTTTAATATGCTTGTATTGTTCTGGTTTCTGCATTTTTTTTCTGTTTTCATAAGTCATAACAACATGCGCAGGAATTCCTGCTAGGTCAGTCTTATCAATTGCTGCCAACCCCTCCTTATTTAATCGATTGCGTAACTCATCTATTATTTTTTCATTTGTTTTTTTCTTCGGACCAGTTGTTTTTTTTGTAATAACGGTGATGTTTCAGTTTCCCCGTCTATTTTTTTCAAGCACAGGAAAAATAGGCGATTCTATCCTTTTCCCTTCCTCGGGGACATCTCCCCATATTGCTCTTTCAGTGGTCGATTATACATCTTTGCTTGCAATTGTTATTGGTTTAAGTAACTGCTCAGTATCTGTTATGAAGTCTGTCTGTAGCCCCTATCTCGCTTGCAATTTCTTTCGAACGGAATTCCAAATAGGGATAAATTTCTTAATAGCGCCTAACCGTTCGCGCGCTAATCTAGTCGTTACCGCTTCAATTACCATTATAAATTAATGTACGATCTAAATGTAGTTACTTTGTCACCAATGAAACATCCGTAGATTGTTTCACGCACCCAACTCACTACATTACTTACGTGTAGTCCATTGATAAAGTCACCATTGATTAAATTACCGTCCAATAGAAATTTGTTCTAGTTGAGTAAGCGCACATACCTGTTTTAGATAAGTGCCATACCTGTCTGCTTCATACCTTGTATTATTCATGTATGTATGGTGTGTTTACTGTGTTGAGGTAATCAAAGGGGGATTTTCATTTTGGCGGATAATCTCTCTTATTGTTTTGATTAATTGTGCGTTTGATTTCATATTGCTGCCGCAATTCTTTTCTTATTTTTTCGACAACAGTGAATAACGGGACGAACTTATTGATAGCGTTACTGAATGCAAGGGAGTCATAAATATCATACTGATTTTTTAAAAAAAGGAATATGATTTTGGTAACACGTATTTATTGCTTCGAGAATAATCTTCAATATCTTGAAAGTCAGAAAGAATCTGATCACAATTTAATTTATCTGATAATTAATTTCCTTGATTTTTCAAATTTAAATTTCGGTTGTAATCTCATTGATATTTTCAGAATTCATTTATATAATAATTTATATTTCTAATATATTTTATTTTCAAAAACAAAAAATATTTAATATATAAAATAAACAATAGGCTATGATGAACGATTATCATTCACTGGGTCCCTTATTTGGCCTTTGTGTCTTTCATATGTTTTTTTTTTCTTTTGAGATTCTTTTCTCTTTGAGAATATTTTTCTCTTTGAGACATTTTTTCTGTCTTCGTTTTTAATTTCGAGATTTTTTTCTCTTTGAGATTTCTCTCTTATTTTTCTTTTTGACCTAATGACCGTTTCTCTTAGCCGATAGTTCATTCTGATTCTGAACTATCCTCTGGGATTACCCTAGTGTGTGACATAGAGCTTTTGCATCCATGCTATTGTTTATTTTGGGGGCGCCATTGTTGTTGTACACCTCCCCCCAAAAGTAAATTTCCCGTGGGTGCAAAATCACATCGTCACGTATTTGACGTGACGGGAGGTGTACACGAAGTACCTTTAGGCCGGCGCCCCAAATTATATAGAAAAACCTTCGAAGTCGGTACCGTCGACAATTGGCTGTCACGAGATTCGAAAGATTGGTCCCTTACGCTAAATGTTCTAATCTACAAGTCTATAATTTAAATACGATATATGTGAATCAATCACAGTTATTCTGTATGCCATGGTATATTTTCCAATTTTTGTATCGCCTTTGTTATTTTCGACAAATCTGTTATGGTTTGTATTTCCGTGTTTGGAAGGAATTTGGGTACATGTAAGACAATCAGGGTTGTGTTGTTTCACTCCCGTATTGTATGGGGAATTGTGTCAGTTTCTTAGTTTGAGGCAGAGTGCAGTTTTGTTACATCTTATCAGTTTGGGTGGGTGGGGGGTCAAAGATGCCATTTGGTTACGGTCAAACTGATAGAGATTGCCTTATGCGGAAAATAAACCAACATAAAACAAAACCATTATCGCATTCAGTTACACGTGATTACAATAAGAGAGTTATCGTTGTTTCAAAACTACACACACAAGCCTACACGAGTTATTCCCCTTGGTGTTATATATAATATTTCAGATGTAAATGAATTGAATCCTTTGTCCAGTCTTTTTGGAAATCGCTGACCGGGTTATATTCTATGCCACTTTTTGTATTGAGGACTCGCAAATATCGAAATATTTTCCGGCTTCAGTCATTGATTGAAATACCCTTTGCTCGTTATTTTCTATATTAAATGATTTTATACATTTTGCATTTTTCAGGTGTTTCCCAAACCCACCTCGTTTGGAATTCTCACTTTGTGAAATTGCTTGTAGATTCGATAAAAAATTATCGGTTACAATACCATTTATGTGATCGATAAAAAAAACATCCTTGATCAATCCATTAAACACCTCGTGGAAGAATCTGTGATTAGGATATTTTTGCCTTCCAGCGCCAAACATAAGATATCCATGATTGTTCATACCACCAGCTGGGTTCTTCAACCTGCGGTGTCTAACAATACCGTCACGAGACGCTTCATAATTGGAAATCACGGGATGTGGTTGAAATTCTTGGTTCATTTATATACTATAATATTATTTGTCTAATTAATTATTTGGTTTAATTATTACTTGGGAACAATGAACAGTCGCACTCTGCTGGGCCGTGGTATGAAAAGGAACGTTGTCCATTTGACAAATAATGAATATACGATTGTCAGAAGAGAAGCGTAATAATCTGATTGGTGCATACACATGGGTGATGCCAGATAGGTAAGTTGTACTCGATATAGTCGTGAAACGTAGCACAGAAAACAAAGTTTGTATCAAATAGAAATTAAGTGGACGAACAAGATATTACTTAGTTACAAGAGTCCAGTCTTGAACAAAAAGTGTCTTAGTGGCATCAACTGAACGATATTTAGAATGGAGCTGATGCCTCACAGCTCAAGATATGCATCCATAAATATGTTCTTGACACGTTAGTGCAATGTGAAAGTACTGTCCAGAAAAACACATGTTTTTCGTATTGACTGTGTGAATTTAGTGTTAGTGTTGCTGATACTAATTGTTTGAAGTAAGGAATGTGAATGAAAATGTCGTTGTTTTGTGTTCAGAATGGACTTAGTTTCAGCATCATTCATCTGCCACTTGTTACATATCATCCATGATTTCGCATCAAAAATGCACCTCTCTATTCCTGAATGGTAGCATCAATTTGAGTTGGGAGGCTTGATTGGTATATTTGGATGTCACTAGCATACAAATGGTGAGCCACTGGATGATAATATATGACACATGAGAGTGGCTGTAATATTAATATATCATGGTCTATTGTGACAAATTTTGCATACAAATTAAGGATATTGAGAAGTATAATGTTTCCGCGATCGAAAGCAGAAATAATGTCGTTAACTATTTTATCAAAAGCATTAGACGATTATCCGTCTTTATCAGCGGCCGATTCTATGAATTATCTCGCGTTGAAAGACGCACGTCTGAAGAAATACGAGGTTACCGAGGATGGGTGTTCAAAGAAGTGTATGTATAACAAACCCGTGAGACACGAGACGTTCACACAGTTCGTCAGTAGGACCTGCAATTACTTGGATAGAAGGTGGTAATGTCGTCAGGACATTTGTGATTTTTATAATTGTCTTCCTTTGGGACCAGCTATTGACAACTTGTGGATCAAAATCCAAGGGAACTGGGTGTACTACTGCAGTCCTAAAACGGATCCTAGTACAAGATGACATACTGATTTGGTTTAAATTTCCATGTACGCTTTTAGACCAAACAATAGTCCACATTCCTATCGCAAGTATGGAATTTATGTTCATAACTAGCCCAATCTACGATCTTACTATTGTGCAGGGATGAAGACTCTCAACCATATGACACTTCAGATCTCATCTTAGCAGTGCAATCACGGACTCAGGTAAAGGAAGACAACAAACCCCTACGTGAATTAAAAGTACCAGAAGCCTTTACTGATATCTCCAGCGAGGAATTTCAGAATGAGTAAGAATGTGACACGTCGATAGGTGAAACCGCAAATAAAGCATTATGGGGTACCTTGTTGTAATGAAGGAATAAAGGTGCCTATATTCTTTCCTCGAAAAGGTTTAATGTATAGGAATAATTAAACACTTGATATGAAGCTCTTGCAACTAGTTGTCACACATAAATTCAGGTCGCATGTTCTAAACGTTGCGCGCGAGTCGAGTATTGCGGGTCATTTAATTGTGAAGAAACCAACAAATAGGGTATTAACATAATTTTTTATACTTTAACGATCTTGTAATGTTTGCAAGAAGATTCTCTATAAGGTCAGGGTAACTAGAGTAACGTTATGTCACTTCCCTTGATAGATTCTCCGTTTCAAAGAGTGGCCGTTTACATTCAGATCGGAACATCCGATACATCTTTCTTGACACTGTCAGATTACAGTAGTATTAGAAACGGATCTTACGGATTGTGGTGCATTTCTCACATCATATCTCACGGCATAAATTAGTAGCTTGTTATCCCTTAAACAGTAGAACACAACGCCCTACCACTCTATGTGCAATGGCTTGGTATAGAAATTCAACGGGATTTAGCAACTTGGCACTCTAATATTATGCGCAAGTGATTCGTTCTGTGTTGGGCTAAATTTCTCTTGTTCAGAAATACTTTGTTATAAACATCACATTTGTGTGTCTCTCCAACGTGTATCTATCTTTTTTATGATTCTTATAATCCAGAACTCTCTTTTGGTAAACCTCACAAGTAGTGTAATTTCTTTTTCACTTTTCTTCAGATAAGTTTTAAGATTTTGTTTTTTCTTTATCTTTCGTATCTTGCATTATTAATTAATAGTCAATACAACACCAAAACGTCGAGGTGTCGTTACATATCAAATCATCTGGAAAAACGTACCCAAGGCAAAACGGAAACGGCTCCAAACGGACGTGTACCAAAAGGCCCGGGTCAAAAAGGCCCGGTCCAAAAAGGTCAGTAACGGGCGTGAAAGAACCTGGACGGAAACGGTCCTGGTCAGAAAGTACCTGGACGGAATAGATCGGATTAAAAATGACAGTTCATAAGATCGATTAATAATAATAATTATTATTTTTTTCTCAATAAATAAAAATCGAAATAAAACGTTCAAGTAGTATTTAGGCAACACACAAATCAATATTTATGCAAAATGTTAAACGCAGCGTCATCTCACAATGTACACTCGTCTGGCCATCACCACCAGATATCATCACTATGTCGTAGTTGCTACATTAAGTATCGATATTCATTATTGATCGATATATGTTTTCTAGAGAATGAACGAGGACCGCCTGTATGGCCGATGATGAAAAAATGGATGTAGCAAATACAAAAAAAAACGCAAAATTGTTAATCAAACGTAGAAAAACGCATTTTTCGAGGTAAATTAAAACAAGAAGAAAAACGTTGTTATCATCTATGGTATTGCTAAACCAATGAGCTGTCAAAACTGAAATACTGGTTAGTAATGATTAACGCCTAGAAAAAAATAAACCACGGACAGTAAACAGCAGCATTTTACCCATTATTCAAATTGTAGTGCCGATATTACAAAAGTATAAGCGATCACCATATACTTTTTACACTTCTATTACCCGTTTTTGTCTAAGATTTATTTAATATGTCAGCAAACTGTTATAATCACAGTTATGACGCAAATACAAGTCTCTACAATTACAACTCTTTCCCATGCTTCCGGTCTCAACAGCGCTTGAAGTGTTATACGATTTTAACATGTTTTTTGAACGATCGCCGAGGCATACCTTGCTAAACTTCGTCAGGCGATTATCTGTAAACTTCCTATAGGTCCAGAAAATATATATTCCCATGGGAATGCGCACGCGCAGCAAAAAATACTAAGATAATTACAATATGTAATACCTATATAAACGGAAAGGTCTTTACAGTTGACACAGACTCAGATGCTTATGGATTTATTTGTATACTAACTTACATTCTATTTATTTTAATTTTATAATTGTTTTACACAATTACCTGTTGTGTTCAATTTGTCTCAGCGACACACAGTTACGTTTCTTGTACTTATTGTTTCACCATAATCTGTTTTCATCAGTTTATTACGACTTTTAAAAAAAGCTAAGCAATTTGTATAATGGCGTATGTTCGCTGTATTCATTGTGCTAGAGAAGTTACGCAACGACAGCATGCGATCGCTTGTGACGTGTGTGGGTTTTGGCAACATCGCACGTGCAGCACTGGTAAGTACACTTTTAAATATATTAATAAAGTTTCATATTAATAAGACCATGCTTACGCTGCAAAGGTTATATACAATATTGGCACCAATATCAACTATATTTGATAACATATATGCGTATTACCCTGAAACCAAAGCCACCATCGTGGAACGTTTTCAACGAACCGTGAAAGAACGCATGTGGAAATATTGTATGCATCAGCACACTCAAGTATATCAACGTCTTACTGCACTTAGTCCAAGCCTACAACCAATACTACTACAGACGCATTGAACGTGCCCTACAAGATGTAACACCTGCCAACGATGTGACTGTTTCTGACCGCTCCTTTTGGTACGTCTCGAAAGATGGCTGTCCCCATGAAAGGTGAAGTGTTAACCTCTGGAGATTGGCTTCGCATTGACAAAACCAAACGCACTTTCGACAAAGGTTACTTACATAACTGGATCACCGAATTATTTCATGTTACTGGACGAGAGCGTGATCGTCATCCTACAGTCTAAAAATTGGAAAATATGAACTGAGAAGTATTAAAAGGAACGTTTTACTTGCCTGAGTTACAACGTGTCACCAAAAAAGAAGACTACGTGTACGACATTGAAAGCATTCTCGAACGAAGAACCCGTAAAGTAGGAAAAGGTCGTTTAAAATAAGTCAAAGTACGTTGCAAAATATATCCTCCCAGTTTTGATTCTTGGATTGAAGCTTTGGAAGTCATCGACTATACAAATTTTTTTATCATCATGCCCTTCAATATAAGCTAAGATTTTGATTACTCTTTCTCCCATTTTTTTCTTAGCAAGATCTACAAAAGCAACCTATGTGTGTGTGGTGTGGAGAAAGTTTACCTAAAAGGCAAATCGTCTTTTTCTGTCAAATCTTTATGATGTATTGTGTCATCGGTGCAGCCGTTGCTAATTTGGGTTTGCAACAATGAGACCAAGAATTGTGGACCGTTTTACCCAGCAGTTGCACCGGTTATCTTCTTCCCAATCCTTCCTTGAAATACTCTTACAACGGGAATAACAGTAACAATATTGGTAGTCTTGCGTCCCACGTCTGTCATTCTCCCAACAGTCACTCTGCCAACCACAATCATATTTTAGATAGTCCTTTAACCTCGAGTGACTTCTCGGGCAGAGGAACGTTGGAATTATCAACAACAATATTGACCAATTTTACTTCACGTTACCCAATGTCAGTTCCATGGCGGTGTTTCCTAACAACGCGTTATGCTTTTACACGGCTAAATTACCTCAAGCCATTTATTTGGATCAAGATGTCCATTGAGAAATGGCTTTATTGGAAATGATAAACCCGACACAAATCAAAAACATCGTCGAAATCCTAAACAGTTTTAAAGTAGAATTGTATGACGAGCAATTGCAACAACACTTAGACGAACGCATCACTGTCAGTGACACGATAAAAACACAGGACCCAGAAACTAAACGGTCCACCAATTTGTTAACTATTCCTACCGTCTATTATTTTAGTGGTCAACATTTAGTGGCTACACTTGCTACCAGTTTCAATACTGTATTTGGTAAAGCCATGGACAAAGCCAGAAAAAGTGTGGTTTCAAGTGATGTATTTGCTAAACGGGGCTGATATTCGCTTACAACTGAACCGAAGCAGTACTGCTTTCTATTTGATGGCTCATGTCAACGAATACAAAACCATCATCCAAGAATCCAGGTTATACGTGCGATGAGTGGAAGTGTTACCTAAAGTGGGAAATGATATCATTCACGCTTTGTGTTGAACGGTAGCCAAGTATCCGATACGACGTGTGGAGTTTACATTTTTCACCATTGCCGCTGAACTCCGATCCAAGATCGAAGATCATCTGTTCCAAGGACAGTTAAGCCAACGTTTATTCATTGGTATCGTGAACAATGGAGCCCTCAATGGTGCCCACGATCAAAATCCTTTCCAGTTTAAGCACTGCATACTATCCAAAATCAAAGTCAGTCGCGATGGCAAAACTTTGTGTACCCAACCCTTCGAACCCGAGTTTACCCAGAAGGATTACTTGAGGTCGTGCTTATCGATGTACGAAGCCACAGGACAGTTAGGAACCAACACCAGTCAGGGTATTTCCTACGACGACTATGCAGAAGGTTACACTTTGTGGTCTTTTGATTTCACTCCAAACCAAGGCAACGACGAGGGATATTTCTACCCTATAAAATCTAGGCAACTGCGTGTGGAACTTCAAATTGCAGAGCTCTTCTTGACACGGTGAATGTCATTCTGTATGCCAAATTCGATAATACCATAGAAATCAACAATTTGAGAGTCATTCTAGACAATTAGACACTATGGAAAACTCTTGTCCCTCTTTGAATAGTGGAGAATCAATGGAAATGGAAAGGGAGATTACAAGAAAGCAAACCCCCAAGACCAAAACGAAGACGTAATAATGCAGTCCATACGGCGAGAAGAGGAACAACATTTAGTCACCTGTTTTGCCAAACAGTTGGAGGATAAAATGAGGGACGTGATCAAAAAAGAATGTTATGGATGTCAAAACAATCATCCTAGTCGAATTCAACACGATAAATGTATGATGATGAGTCAAGAAGAAAATCGGACGATTATCTCAACGAAGATTGGAGTCTCATCTCAGAAGAATCTGTGTTATTTCAGTGGTATAAAGACTTGCGTGGTCATTCCTCTCATCCATTGTTTGCTCGAGAGATTGATCACATCGAAGCTCTCTTGGCACAGAGTAAGGAGACGAAGCAAATAAACAGTTACTTGACATACCTTTTCAAGCAAAAAGTCTGGATTGAACTGATGACTTATCATCACCTGTGAAGAAGAAAAACAAGACCACAAAACATGGATACCTGGGAACTTTATAATCTTGTGAACCCCAGTTCGTACACTGATTCTTGAAATCCTGTCGTGTGTGCTAAAGATGATCTACCGCATCGAGAATCAAGCTTATGTCATCAACACAGTTGACAGTCATATTCCAGGAACTCAATGGGTTGCTGTCTACTTTCCTCAAGAGGATTGTGTGGAGTATTTTCATTCTTATGGATTACCCTCTTTGGAAGACGATATCATTGTCTTTATGAAAAGAAATGCCCAGACGGCACAATAATGTGAAATTACAAGGCACATATTACATGGTGTGTAGACAATATTGTGTCTCTTGTCTTCATCCACGCAGTCTTGAATATTCTTAAGAACATTTACTGACTTATTTTGATCGTCATTCGTCTCGAAATGATGACAAAGTAGATCGATGGTTTTGTGACCATTATGGCTATCTGTTGTCTTTAGCTAGAAAACGTAGTGTACATCAATGGCCCAATGACTTCCAACAGTGGAAATCTCAATTTGATTCACAGCGTTGACAACCATGTCAAAGATAATGTATTTGTTTTATTGAGAAAATAAAGTTTTTTAGTTGGAAAAATGTTTGTTTTTTGAAAACACAATGCTGGTTAGTTGCAAAAAGTATTTTGTTTGTGAAAAAAGAAAATGTTAGTTGAAAACAAAAATGTTTGTTAGTTGTTTGTTATTTGAATAAAAATGTAGGTGTTTTGAAACCAATGCGTCAGTCGTTTGTTTTACATTTTTATTAATATAGATGCTCTTTGACTTCTTTCTATCCCTCACATCAAACTATTTTAACGTTTCCAGCCCTAAAGCGTAGAGGGGTGTTTTCTATCGCGTCCGTGCTTGAACCATATAAAGCAGGGTTAGTCTCCAGTCTGACCATCCTTTGCTTCACTCATCCTCCTACGAAGATGTGCTCAAGACTAGCCAAGCTGAACGAAGCTTACGTCGATCTGCATCGTATCAGACAAAGTCCGATGCCGAAGCCTGAAGAGATAGAGAATGTGAAAATGCTTCAAGTGACGGAAACCCTGATATATAAACTCTTCAAAAGGAAATTCAAAAATAAAAAGAAGAAAGGACTGAGAAGTATAGATTTCAGAAGCAGAGAGAACAACAGCAACAGTAACAGCTACAACAGCAGCAGGAACCAGACAGAAGTTTTGTCGACTGTCGTGTGGACACGAAATAGTTTTCCTTCTCTTTCCGAAGAAGCAAACCCTATCCTATTACCAGACGAGGTTATTGTCCAAAAAACGTAAAGTGCTTTTTAGATAATATCTTGACAGAGTGGTCTCATGTCCAAAATGGTTTGGACCAGATCATGAAAGCCGAAGAACTGATTAGAAATGAGCTATTAGAAGAAGTGAAGAACATAAAAAGATAAATGGAGTAAGAAAAGAAAGGACAATAAAAAGAGGAATTTGAAAGATTACATAACATGTGGATATAGATACAAGAAAAGTTCGGAACTATGGGACATTCTGACTAGATTCCCGAGGACGTGAAAAAGAAGAAAAAGGGAACCATTGATAAAATCAAAAGGTGGTGGAACAACGGCAGAAAATAAAATAAGTACCCAAAGGCTCTTTCAGGGCGACTCATATACCTCGATAAGATATTTGCTTTCTTTGCCTCCATTTCCCTTGTGGATAGATAGTGCCAAATAATATTCCCCATGTTAAGTTCCCATTGATGCTCGATAGGCCCACCATGTTAAATTCCCCTTGACTCTAGATAAGCCCCTATGGCTGACGCTTGATGTGCCCATATGGCTGACGCTAGTGTGGCCCAAGCCCTTTTTGACTGGATTTGCCCTTGATGCTAGATCTCCCCATATTACTACCCACGTTAAAAGTCCATTCCTTTTCTTCAACCTTAAACATTGTGTTAATCAAATCTCCCATAAACCTGGCCACATGTGTGACAGGATTCATCATAGACCAGATGATAATAGTCTTCAATCCACACTTGTATCCCACGAACTTGCATCAGATGACCTCTGCATTATATGCCAAATCGAAGCATCAGTCCCTAACCCTCCACCTTTGTTTGCTACTATGAAAAAACAATGTATGATAAATGGAACCATACCAATGCTGACATCCAAAAAACTGAACAGCTTGCTTACCTCCTACAGCATAACAACTCGATAACTGCCAGCGTTCATTGCTGGCGAAACATACCCCAGGCACCAAGTGCAGAGTATCAATAAAACAGTGTTCCACCTGGTATAGCAGAATTCGAGACCAGCTTCGCACTGCTGAAAGACACCGCAATAAAGCAGTGAGGTTTTTTTTCCGCAAGACTCACCATTCATAAAGAAATCTATGAAGCCGCTAAGAAAAACAACACATAGTCCATTTAGCCCAATTATCCCACTATAGTGCTAAGAGCATGCAGAGTTCCATCTTCAAAGAGCTCTTGGAGATAACTAGCAACCTAATGTCATGAACAAATGTACACAACAGCCAACTATAGTCTCTCCAGTAGACCTTCCGGATCTATTTGCAAACGTCTTCCGTGACAAAGTAGAGACTATTAAAGTTACGCTTGACAACACAGTTTTAGTTGACACGTTGTCACGATACAGTTACAATACAAAATTTCAGCGAAAACCATTAGGAGCATTTGTACCTGTCTATATGGATTTAGTACGGACAATCGTGACGAAGAGTGCACTTAAGTCATTTGAAAATAATCAAGCTCAAACATACCTGCTGCCTGAATGCTTAGACCTAATTTAGTCTTCACTAACTAATGTTATTTATATATCTCTTTCTCTCACCTCACTGGGGGTATTCCCATCATTTGTCAAACCTGTCATTGTAACGACTCTGCTAAAGAAACCAACACTCGACCATAACGATTTAAAGAACTATCTCCCAGTCTCTAATATACCGTTTATTTAAACATGTTAGAACAACTTGTTCTAACACAATATGTATCTCATTTGAATTCAGGCAATCTTTATTTTTAGCAATGTACTGTCTGCATATCGCTTTTGCCACAATACTGAAGCTATTCTGAAAGTATTTAGTGACATTCTCTCTGCCTTGGATAGCGGAAATATTACAGTTTTCCCCTTCTTTGATTCGTCTGCAGTATTTGACACAAATATTACTTCACCGTCTGCAGCATGTATTTGACATTCAGAATTACGTCTTGCAGTGGTTAAGGTCTTACTTAATCAGCAGGACACAAATTTCATCTGCACATGGAATAAACTCCACCCCAGTTGATCTATGGTGTGGTGTTCTTGGACCTGTTTTCATCATTTTATACAATCAGCCACTCTCAAGTATCAAAGATCATCACCGAATGTCTCGTCAAATGTACGCTGATGACACCCAACTATACAAGTCTAGCTATCCAACTGAAATTCATGCTACCATCCATGGAGTAAAGATGTGCAAGTCTGATGTGAAATCAAGGATGACATGTAGTAAGCTGCAAACAAATAATGATAAAACGGATGCCATTCTGATCTCCACACAAAAACATTTGTATTCATATCTCTTACCTCAAACAATAAATAATAGCAAAAAGAAATTGAATGATGCTATTATGGACAGTACTCTCACATTGTACCAACATGTCAGGAACATATGCAAGGCTACATTTCTTGAACCGAGACGAATCAGCTCACAAATATCGTTTATTTGATGCCACTAAAACACTTGTGTGTTCATTAGTATTATCAAAACTGGAATATTGTAACTCAGTTATGTCTGGCTTGTTTTGTATGAGGTCTTAATTTGCCAAATAGAGGAGGTATGTTTATATTCTCTGCATAGCAAACATTAATTGACAAATATCTGAGATCGGTTCGCAATCTCCCTGTAGAGGCCTTTTTTGTTTGCAAAATAGGTGAGTTCACTCTCTATGTGCAGAGGTATTTTTTCTGTTGTTTGAAAAATAGGTTTGTTCACCCTCTCTGCTGCTACGTGTGATAAGAAAGGATACGGTGGCAAAAGTGCTAGTACAGGAGCACATTCTTGTGAAGAGGAGGCAAAAATCCAGTAAATCCCAATTAAAGTCGGTCTCTTCTGGAGGTAGGTCTGTGTTGGCTTTTGTCGCCGCTGTTATGCCACCACTACTCGTCTCCACGTGAACGCCAATTCATTGCCTTCTTAGTTTCAGTCATGTTCTCACTCTGTCGCATTGATTCACACAGAAGCTAGAACATCTGTATAGAGAATATGACGTCACATATAGCTCTCTTTGGTTTGAAAAACAGGCTCCTTTTTGTAGACTGAATTTTTGTAACGCTTGTTTGGATTGGTGAAAGAACTCAATCTGTTTCTATCCGCTATAAGGACTCGCATCACAATTAATACTTCCAGTTCAGTACCCACGAATGTAGTTCCAGTCTATTTTTAGAACAGTTTTTCCTCTCTCATTTTGGTGGTGATAGAAGAGTTATATTGATGCATATTTAGTAGGGATTTAAAGGTAATTGTTTATTCTTGAGAAGAATTTCACCGTGCATCTTGGAGGTATTTTAGATTAACATATGATATGTTTTGATTGTCACACTGTGCAATGGTCAGTGCTGAGAAATATATGTAGAGAAAATATAGTAAAATTAATTGTGGTGTATGGCCAAAAATAACCGTGGTTCACTTCATACCCTTCACCTGTTTTCGTCACATGATGTGTACAATTGTGGAATCGACTAATCTCCTATTGTCAATCTGTTCATTCAGGACCATTCCTTGCAAGTCAGATCATCTCCAAATGACTGATACGACTCTTTCAAAAAGAAGGATCTATGTGAAGAGACGATGCTGTCTAGAAAGTGTCTTAATCTAATAACCAGAGGTCAGACAAAGTTTGAAAAAGAGAAGATTCGTGAGACGCACTCTACGTTATCGGAATGGTGTTGACATGAAACAAAAGTCTTTTTTCAGGGTCATCACATTGTTACAAAAAATATAACTTTTCTTTCTTGTCTAAAACACCTTTGTCAACGTTTTCTGTGATATATATATATATATATATATATATATATATATATATATATATATATATATATATATATATATATATTAAAAACATAAATCTACATATGTATCCGTTCCGCACCAACAAGCGATGCTTAGATTGCTTTCGATGTATTGTTCTTCCCCCGCAGTCACTGTTTGGTCCGACTGAGGTCAGACACTTGCAGTATTGGATGCTCTAATCTTTAGATCACAAGAGTGGTCTAGAGGAATGTTGTATGTGTAGATAGGAATCACTCGATTTAAATACTTTAAAGGCATACAACCTAAGTTTTTCGACTTTTTTGTTCTTGCAAATGCATGATATTATGAAAAGTATAGTAGAAATAATGAGTAATTACAGGTAATTCAGTTTCAAAAAATGTACATCTGTAAGTTTAATCAATGAAATTATAACGATTTTCTGTACGGATTGCTAATTAATTAGGCAGAAACGGAATTTACCGATATTCTTCGAAGTCGCAGTGTCAAGTGACGCGCGTCAACAAAAAATGGAAGTCGAGGTAAGCCTGTGATTCTCTTTTGATGTAATTATTGCCTTATCCTTCGTCTTTCCTTCTCCTTAGTTCTTTATAGTCACCCACAATATATGTATTGCTTATAGATTTCTCATTATATATGATAAATTACAATAAGTAGGCAAAAAAGTCAATATGATGGAAAATCCTGACAATAAGGGGTTCCTAAGGGGCCATTCTTGAAAGTGTTTACTTCTCGTGTTTGTGTGATTCTGTTACGTTGTAAGATAAACCAACTAAAAATATGATAATTTGTATCATTGTAATCAGAACCGCTATTAAAAGGTCTCGCTAAAGTCGCTTCTTTGGCTCAGAATAAAGTTGATCTTCTTGGGCAGTTGCATTACCACATTACGTTCACGTATCCGATAGTCGATGTGATTTGCGCATTTGTTTGTATATTTATACGTTTGCTTCATTGCATAACACAAAAATTAATATTTTCCCACATAATATTTAATGGATTTATTTTATTTGGAATTTTTTTTTACTGACAATTTTAAAAAAAATTCTGCAGGACTTCGACCTGGTTGTTTTAGATGAAGTCGTGCTCTTTGTTGCACACGGGTATATTCAAGATGTCCTGGCAGCAGAAGAAGATAATGATTACAACCAGGGGAAAAGGCATACTGCTAATAGGCAGTTTATTTTATGGACTTAACGGATACCTAAGTACTGGCAACAGACATGTCATTCCAAGCTGTTGTGCATGGGGTATAATGGATAAATAATTTTGGCCAGTACCATGGCTTTACACAAGGAAGACTTTGGATGATCTATCCAAATATATGATGTGTGAATAATATAATTTATGTTGATTTTCTGTTGTATAAAACATTTCTTTTGTAGTATGCAATTTCTATTTTGCATGAACAAGTTTTGTTAAACATTTTTTTAGCTACCTACCCACTAAAGAATGATTATATGTATGGCTGTTTTGAAAGCAACTGTGAGGAGAATATTTATTAAAAACATAGGATGAATTGAAGTTGACTTGCATTGTCTTGGGATGCAAAGAATAGAAAAAACAAACGTACACTGGTGAACGTGATCTTAATCGTGCATATACAGTAACACATTAAGTTAAATGATAAATAATGCATATTCATATTGAGTTGAGAAAGCAAAACTTATTGCAGTGTTTCATGAATACAGATTGGTTTGCAAATATCAACAGAACTACAAACACTAGGATACTATTCTATCCAGACACTGCTCATTAATTACAATATCATGTAATACAAAATGGCTCTGGAAACAGAATAAGGTTTTTAAGACTAAAATACTAGTTCATCT
Source organism: Unio delphinus (assembly GCA_029339505.1). Taxonomy (NCBI): domain Eukaryota; kingdom Metazoa; phylum Mollusca; class Bivalvia; order Unionida; family Unionidae; genus Unio; species Unio delphinus. The sequence continues at coordinate 958,074 of JAQISU010000080.1, forward strand.
AAAGCAACCTTGAATGCTTATATCACATATGTGGATCATCAGCCATCTTATTACAACTAAATCAAATATACTCGACACCATTTAAAAGCATCAAATTTTCAGTTTTTTAAAATGTGTTCATTTACCATAGAAATAATTATACCCTTTATATGAATACCCAGATGAATGTACACAACTGCATACACTGTAAAACTAACTATTATATATTATGAAATGTACAAAACTTATATAAGTACAAATGTGCACATACAGGTATAACTTTAATTCAAGAGTACATGTACAGTCAGGCATAAAAAACTGAAGGATATCATCTAAGAATAATTATATCATATATAGAGGTTTTCCATGTTATTTAGGTTGGGTGGGGTGCTCCCAATATTATCTAAATTATTACAAAAGACCCCCTTGGCATGTTTTTGTGAGGAATTGAAGTAGTGATAGACAGATGCAATGCTCAGAGCCCCCATTCAGTGGTGCCAACAGTTAAATTAATGAATACACAAAATGTGAAAGTCAAATAAACAACAATTTAATCTCATTAAATAACAGTCATCTCTCAAATGAAATTCAAATTAAAACCCTATCACTCGTCTTTAACTCGACCAAGTTATGACCTATTTTATCATCTGACTTAGTGTAATAGATTTTCCTCTTGTCCTGTGTTCCTACTCGTCTGTATGATCTTTCTCTGGACTGGTAGTCCAATTCCATTCAGTCCATCACACTTCTGCCTCCATTCTTCCTTTTTCTTTGTCTCCTCCCAGAAACTTTTATATGAGAAACTAGTGTACCATTACTATAAATGATTACAGACATCCTATTTCAAAATACTAGACAGTTCTATAGAAATTACATTGATGTTTTAGTATCCTGTGCTTGGTTTCTATGCTTTTGACTCAAGTGATTACCAATTACTCAATGCCAAACTACTGCAGAGAAACAAATATTGAAATTAAGCCCACCCCCATGTATGTTTCCTATTGCATTTCTTTTAAAGTTAGGGTAGCTAGGTACTCATTCACACACACACACACACACACACACACATATATATATATATACTGAATAGTATATATAATGTACTAAGTACAATGCAAAACTGGCTCAGATATACATATCAAATTCAGGAATGCAGGGGTCATGTTACCAGGCGAGGAGACTTTGACCTATTGATTTTTTAGACGTAAAATGACTGGTTGTACTTTATACCTTCCACGATGTACCCATTAAGTTCTGGCAGTGTTGTAATCCAAGGCTACATGTATTTATGCAATGTTGATACCAATTAGCCTATGCAGACAAACAAACTCTTACACATTCACAGGGTTGTTTTAATTGTTAACTGACCTTTAACCCTGTTTGCAGCAATATATCACTGCTGAGTTTATGAAATTGGGCCTACTGTTCAGTGATGAAAATATACCAAATTCTGTTTCATAATTGTAACAGTGTGTGTGATTTGGATTTTTAAGATACCTTTTCAGTCATATTGCTACGATGTTTGCAGTGTGGCAGTTTATAGTGATGTTTAGCACTGAGGCATCATGCCACAGACACGTAGCACGACATCCCACCCACTTACATTATCCTGACAGTAGGACGACCAGTTCATACACTAACCTCTTAATGCTGAGCACCAAATGAGGCAGCTGTTAATACCATTTTTATGTCTTTGGTATGACCTTGCCAGGGATCAAGGCCTCCACAACCTATTGCATCTGAGGTGGATGCTCCTACCACTAGGCAACTGGAACGGTCAACACCAGTATGTAAATAGTAATTTGTTGTTAACAAATATAATCAGTATCATTTTTAATTGATTTCTTTTTTAATAACAAAAAACCCCAGAAGTTAACAGCATTTTTTTCTTTATAAAATTAGTTTGAAACTGTATGTGAACCGGTAATAGCAGACATCGCTGCACCTGTGATATACCACTTCATTATATTGTATTCTTAAAAAATTGGGCAAATAAATTCAGGAAAATATATAATTTAATTAAAACAAAGTCTAATTATTTTGTGTTAGAAAATTTAGCCTAAATATTTAATAATGAAATAAGAAATATGGGACAATACTATGCTGTGGAATTCGAAACAATGTTGTTAAGCTCAATGCTGTTTTCTGATTTAATTCATTTTCATGAACATACATGCATACATACATACATACATACATACATACATACATACATACATGCATACATACATGGATTGAAGTCATTTGCTCCAATTAAAAGGTACTTTATTATGCAATAATAACGACTTGCAATTACACGATTTTAATCTTGTTACTCCTTTAATATTAAATGAATTACAATGAATAGTTTCTGCTGTTCTTTTTTTAATACATCATATGGCCAAAATACACTGCATTTACTGCAATCTAAACATACATATAAGACAAGTATAAATGCAATGGGTATGAAAAGTTTGAAAAGGTCCTACATCTTGTGTTTCAAATGCATGTTTTTTTAAAAGCATTAAGAACATAATCAACAGTGGTCTAAAGATAAACTGAATCTTGGAAATCAAACAGATGCTGGACTTTGGCTCATAGTAGACACTTCAAGAAAGTCAAAGTCTATATGGGTCCATGGTAGGGATCATTTGTTATCATACAATCACTAGTATAGTCTCTCCATAACAATTTGATATCAATAGGTATTACCTGACTAAAAGGCCTAAATCATTTTAACTTAAAATGAGATTTCTGTTTTGTAACAATCTGTTCTGTAGGTGGTGGTGGTATTGGAGCAAGTACATCAGATATTCACCTATGATCATTTATGACCAAAACAACTGGCTGGTTCATTCCAACTCTATCATCTAACCTCATTTTCAATATCAGCTTTCTTTGGGTTTGCAGACTATCTCTCACTTTTTTGTTGAATGACCTTTGATATCTGACAAGAAAATGCAAAAATTTCACTGACAATGTCATGTTATATTTTTTTTAATTCTCAAAAGTTCAAATAAAAACTGCATTCAATTACATGTAACAAATCATTTTGCTACAGATGAAAATGTAAATATAGCAAACCTGTATCTAACCCATATATCATAAAAATGTTTAGATTATTTACAGAATTTTCTAATTACATTAGACTAATTCTAACCAAAATTGGTTTATGAAATTTATTTTAAAAAATTTCTTCTGTAAAAGATTAAATTGTACCACAAACAGATGGTTTATCAACTTTCAGGTAAAGCATTATTATTTTAACGTAAATGAATTATTATGTTAACAAACAAGAATAAAGTTTATTACCTTATTTTTCCATCTGTGTTTACAATCACATCTCTGTCAATATGATTGTTATGATCAAGAGTTGCCAACAGATTCCTAGCTCTGAAAGCTGGTGGCTTATATGAATATTCTTTAGAGGCATACAATATAATCAAACATTTGGAAATTCTACAGTTCTGCTGTACTTCTGAAACAAAGTAAAATGACTAAATAAATAAATTGATTCAGATGCAAAGAACTATTTCAAAATTATAAGTCCCAGTTAATCTGTTTTGATGAAAATGCCAGTGTACAGTAGTTTTATACAGGCAGAGAATAATCAATTCATTCCACCCCTGCAAAATTTTTCCTTGTCACCTGAAATGGGGGTAGGGTATGCATTTGTGGGCTAATTTTGAATACATTGTAATACATCTGCTTCCAAGAATTGTTTGCTTAGATATATGCTTAGGTGTGCTAGAAACATCATTCGGCATGTGCATAAGGGTAAAAGTTGGAGTTTTGTCTTCTTCTGACCCATCATTTTCCTCCTGGCTACTTTTTACTTCCAATCCCCAATTTATCCTACTTCTGAAAATGTTTATCTGTCTGTGTATAGCTCAGACCGATATGAATTAGACTGCAAGCAAAAAAGTAAAAATTCAGGAAACAAAATCTGATTACAACAATGGGCATGTGCACAAAAATCGGGTAAAGCTTGACCCCTCCCCCCCTGTACACATGCATACTTTATTTTTTTACACACACCCCATCTGCGTACATGCAATTGCCCTCCCCATTCTGTAGAACAGCCTATATTTAATCCACACAGAAAAGATCAAGGATTAATAATGTTATGTATTTAATATAACAGATAGTCCACCAATGTTGAATGTGTGGCTGCATCAAATAAATAAGCTGTGTAACTTTAAAAAGTTTGTTGATTGTCCACTAAAACTCAAACACCAACAGAACCCAGTCAAGCAGGTTACATATTAGACAAATTACTATCGAGCTATATGTGTAAATACATAATCAGCAGACCTTTCACCCCCATACACAAGCATATGCATTTGGGTAAACCCCCCTTGCCCTCTCCAAGTGTACTAAACGAACAAACCATAACTATGGCCTTAGTGTGGTTTGTATTTATAATACAATGTATTCATATTCTTACAATGATAACCAGTATATCTTCATTTTTTCAATTACGCATCAATACTATATTTAAGATATATTGTAATTACACATTTTTAACTTGTATGTTCATACACTGCAAAGAAAGCTTTTGTGGGAGCAATTTTCTGGTTTATACACAAATGCCATCCACAAATACCAATACAATACTATACATGCATATATATGGTTGCTTTTTAGTATACTTAACACGAATATTCTCCTTTTTTGTATGTATCACAATTATTTTTGTTAGTATACTTTCTCAAATGCGTTGATAAAACTTTTAGACTTTTCCATCATAACACTTTCCTTCTCCTTAAGTTTTTCAACTTCAGACAAGACTGAATCCCTTAAAATAAAATTTTGAAATGTGTAAATACTAATGTTGAACTTGGAAATCTTTAGTTTTGTATCAAAAGAAAGCATTATCATTTATCTTGGTTATTATAATGAGAATGATAATATCTCAAGAAATAATAATAATAATAATAATAATAATAATAATAATTTATTTAAAGGGGTAACTCATTTAGTCAAAGACTATTCTCTCTTGAGACTAACTAAAATACAAACAGCATGATGAGGAACATATCAATAACAAAATGACATGTGCCAACAATTTACAACAACAATATTATTCTAAATAAAACAAATCATATTTTAACAAAATGTACAATCTTTTCCAACTGCAAAATATTAAACTTGTATAGAATGATACATTTTCAGGTGCATCTACCAAATTATTTGTAAACTAGTAAATATACATAAAATTTAATAACATGTAGTAATACTTATATAGATGCCTAATCTGATTCTCATGTGGTTATATCAGAGACAGCAGGAATTTGTATCCTATGAATTGTTGGCCCAGGTATGGAAGTTGTGGCCATGTCTTCTTTGACAATCCTCTGTTTCTGATGTTTTCCTTGCACTGGCATTAAATTCATAACTAATATAGCAAGGGAAAATAAATATTTCATTACACACACAAATTTATATATATATTTTACAAATAATAGTGAATGAATGAATGTTAAATTAAAGTGAACCGGCCCCGGTGGGTCATTATTCACTGTTTTATCTTTCAAAAGAAATTTATTTAATTTTTCCTGTGGGGTAAGGAATGATGCCACATCCCCTCGGGCATTTATGAACACATAGTGTGCTATTTAATTTGGTCATGCACAAAATATACTTAACTGCATTACTTTTATTTACAGCCATCACTTTTTACATTATGAATATTTTGTATTAAAAAAAAACAGTAATGTCTTCTTGCCCCTAAATAGTCTTATGGTTGCATGCGAAAATGAAGATGAGCATTAATACCCCTTCGGTAGCCTCAATGGTGATGGTATCTAGTAGATACAATGATGGTATGCTTAACAAATGGTGAAGGTCTATAGCAGACACAATGATGGTATGCGGAACAAATGGTGATGGTATCTAGTAGGCATAATGATGGTATGCGGAACAAATGGTGACGGTCTATAGTAGACACAATAATGGTATGCGGAACAAATGGTGAAGGTATCTAGTAGACATAGTGATGGTATGCGGAACAAATGGTGATGGTATCTAGTAGATACAATGATGGTATGCTTAACAAATGGTGAAGGTCTATAGTAGACACAATGATGGTATGCGGAACAAATGGTGATGGTATCTAGTAGACTTAATGATGGTATGCGGAACAAATGGTGATGGTATCTAGTAGACATAATGATGGTATGCGGAACAAATGGTGACGGTATATAGTAGACATAATGATGGTATGCGGAAGAAATGGTGATGGTCTATAGTAGACATAATGATGGTATGCGGAAGAAATGGTGATGGTCTACAGTGGGCATAATGATGGTTAAAATTAGTAGACCGCAAAGATTGAAGACAATTGTAAACGACACAACTGCCGAGCACGAATGTTGTCTTTCTATTCAAATCACAATGGTAGTACATAGACAGCACATTTAAGATCATTAACCTAGATTGGTTTGCAACCAAAATATTTTTAAAATTCGGTTAAAGAGATTCATCTCGAGTTTAAGATTATAATGAGATCTATATTTTTCAGAGAGACGAAAGAGATTTTTATCGGGTTTAACATGACACGCAGAGATTATTTGCAGTCTTCAACTACGTTGTCAAGGAAAAAAGCGTTACAAGATTGTAAAGGGTTTGAGTTACAAATAAACCAAAAATTCTTTATTCAAAACATCAAAATTGACAACGTTTGAGGCTTTAGAAAATATTGTGTATTACTATGACATAATGATAATGCAAAGAAAGAAAAACAGTGTATGTTCTGATTATATTCACTTTTCCGTTTAGAAATGTGTATTTCAGTAATTTGATTTAGAAAATAGAGATTCGGTGTTTGGAAGATCTTTTGCAAACCCAGAAACTAGTCCGTCATTATATATAGGCTTCATTCAAATGGAAACCTTTTCTCAGAACGTTACAAATTAGTTTCATTCAACGGATCTTTTTCAAATTTCTTGTATAAATATTGTACGACGCTAAATAGCCAAAATGTGCTGGTGTGCAGTTAAAAATCAATCAATCAATCAAACAATCAATCAATCAATCAATCAATCAATCAATCAATCAATCAATCAAATTTCCTAATATGTTGAAGGTATATACAAGATAAACTAAAAATAAATCATAGTAGTGTTAAATTGAATATGATAAAAGTGAAACTTGAATTCTACCTTTTTCTTTCAGAATAGCTGGTTGTCCGGACCACAATCTGATTTTCATGTTAAAACCTAAACTCTCAGTACAAAATTATACAGTGTGGTCGGACAAACATAAGTTTGGGTTTAAAATACTCTAGTAACGTTTCCAGCTCCAATAGGACAGAAAATACATCGGATTAAAATTGATAGCGATCCATAATTAATGAAGACCCAGGACGGATAAGATCCATACAGAACAAACAAAAGAGTGGGTGAGGTATGGATGATTATATCGTATTTACAACTATATTTTGTGACTTACCTAAGTACGAAGTTCTTTTATGGTAGATCTGACTAACTACATTTATTTTGTAAAAAAAACATAATACCTAACTAAAATGTGTATATGATTATGTACTAAATATTCAATCATGTTTACAGCAGGGAAAAATGTTTATTTTAATCTGAGCATAGAAAATTAATGTCAAACGATGGCAATTCTTAGACTTGTTGACAACATTGAATGTCTTGGAAAGTGACGGTTCGAAGATGGCATAATGATGGTATGCGGTATCAATGTTGATGGTTTGTAGTACACAAAATAACGGTATGCGGTATAAATGGTGACGGTTCGAAGTAGACATATTGATGGTATGCGGTAGAAATGGTGATGATTGTATAGTAGACGTAACAATGGTATGAGGTGGAAATTGAAACGATATGTACCGGAAATATGAATGATATGCAGTAGACATATTGATGGTTTGAAAAAGACATAGTGATTTTTTGCGGTGGAAACGGAATTGATTTTTAACTTAAATAGTATTGATATGCTGTATACATGGTCATCGTTTGTAGTAGACATAATGATAGCATGCGAAATAAATAGTCAGGGTTTGTAGTAGACATAATAATGGTATGCGTTAGAAAGGATGATGGTTTGTAATAGACATAATAATGGTATGCTTTTGAAATATTAATTGTTTATATTAGATAACATGATGATATGCGGTAGAAATGGTGATGGTTTATAGTATACATAATGATGGTGCGTTGAAAATGGTGACGGTTCGAAGTAGACATAATGATGGTATGCGGTAGAAATGATGACAGTTCAAACTAGACATAATGATGGTACACGGAAAAAATAATGATTTTTTGTAGTAGATATTCTGATGGTATGCGGTAAAAATGGTGATGGTTCGTAGTGGACATAGTGACGGTGCGAAGTTGACTTAATGATGGTAAGCGTTAGAAATGTTGATGATTTGTAATAAACATAATGATCATATGCGGTGGAAATTGAAATGATATGTAACGGAAATACTAATGATATGCAGTAGAAATGGTCATCGTGGGTAGTAGACATAATGATGGTATGCGATATAAATGGTCTTGGCTTGTAGTAGAATTGCTGATGGTGTGCGTTAGAAATGGTGATTGTTTATAGTTCTGAAAATGATGGTATGAGGTAGAAATGGTGATGGTTTATAGTAGACATAATAATGACAGGAAGTAGAAATGGTGTTTAGTAGACATCATGAAGGTATGTGGTTGAAATGGTGATGCAGTAGAGATAATGATGGTATGCGGTGGAAATTTAAATGATATGTACCGGAAATAGTAATGATATGCAGTAGAAATGGTCATCGTTTGTAGAAGTCATAATGAAGGAATGCGATGTAAATAGTTATGGTTTGTAGCAGACATAATGATGGTATGAGATAGAAATGGTGATGGTTTACGGTTGAGATAATGAAGGTATGCAGAAAAAATGGTGATGGTTTCTAATAGATATAATAAAGGTATGCAGTAGAAATTATCATGGTCTGTAGTAGTGATATGCTATGAAAGTCGTTATCATTTATAGTAAACAAGATGATGGTTCACGGTAGAAATGATGATGGCCTGTAGTATACATAATGACGGTATGAGATAAAAATGTGATGCTTTGTAATATGCATAGTGATTATACGCGGTGGAAAGAATATGATATATAAGAAAAATGGTAATGATATACAGTATAAATTTTCATCGTTTGCAGTAGATATATTAAAGGTGTGCGGTAGAAATGGTCGCGGTTTGTTGTAGACATAATGATGGCATGCGATAGAAATGGTGCTGGATTATAGAAGACATAATGATGGTATGCGGAAGAAATGGTCGTGGTTTGAAGTAGACATAATATTTGTATGCGATATAAATGGTGACGGTTCAAAGAAGACATAATGATGGTAAGTGGGATCAATGGTGATGGTTTTTAGTAGAAACAAAAACGGTATTCGGTAGTACACTAAATAATGGTATGCGGTAGAAATGGTGATGATTTGTAGTAGACATAATGATGGTTTGCACTGGAAATTGAAATGATATGTTCCGGAAATAGTTATGATATGCAGTAGACATATTGAAGGTTCGTAGTAGACATAGTGATGGTATGCAGTGGAAACGGAAATGATATGTACCGGAAATAGTAATGATATGCAGTAGAAACGGTCATCGTTTGTAGAAGTCATAATGAAGGAATGCGATGTAAATAGTTATGGTTTGTAGCAGACATAATGATGGTATGATATATAAATGGTGATGGTTTATAGGTGACATAATGAAGGTATGCGGAAAAAATTGGTGATGATTTCTAGTAGACATAATAATGGTATGCAGTAGAAATTATCATGGTATGTAGTAGAGATAATGATGGTATGCGGTAGAAATGTTGATGGTTTGGAGTATACATAATGATAGTATGCAGTGTAAATTGAAATGATATGTACCGGAAATAGTTATGATATAAAAGAGACATATTGAAGGTTTGTAGCAGACATGGTGATGATATTGCAGTAGATATGGTTTATCGTTTGTAGTAGACACATTGATGGTATGTGGTAGAAATTGTCATGATTTGTAGTAGACATAATGATGGTATTGGATAGAAATAGTTTCGGTTTACAGTTGACATAAAAATGACATGCGGAGGAAATGGTGATGGTTTATAGTTGACATAATTATGGCATGAGGTTGAAATGGTGTTGTTTTATAATAGCCATATTGAGGGTATGCGGTGAAAATGGTGGTTATATATAGTGATCATAATGGTGGCACGAATTGGTGATTGTTTATAGTAGACATGATGATAATATCCGGAAGAAATGGTGATGGTTAATAGCAGACATTATGATGTTAAGAGTAAAAATGGTCATGGTTTATAGTTGACATAATGATGGTATGCGGTTTAAATAATGATGGTATCTAATAGATATAATGACGGTATGTGATGTAAATGGTGACGGTCTATAGTAGACACAATGATGGTGTGCGGAACAAATGGTGATGGTATCTAGTAGACACAATGATGGTGTGCGGAACAAATGGTGATGGTATCTAGTAGACACAATGATGGTATGCGGAACAAATGGTGACGGTCTATAGTAGACACAATGATGGTATGCGGAATAAATGGTGAAGGTATCTAGTAGACATAATGATGGTATGCGGAACAAATGGTGATGTTATCTAGTAGATACAATGATGGTATGCTTAACAAATGGTGAAGGTCTATAGTAGACACAATGATGGTATGCGGAACAAATGGTGATGGTATGTAGTAGACATAATGATGGTATGAGGAACAAATGGTGACGGTCTATAGTAGACACAATAATGGTATGCGGAACAAATGGTGAAGGTATCTAGTAGACATAGTGATGGTATGCGGAACAAATGGTGATGGTATCTAGTAGATACAATGATGGTATGCTTAACAAATGGTGAAGGTCTATAGTAGACACAATGATGGTATGGGGAACAAATGGTGATAGTATCTAGTAGACATAATGATGGTATGCGGAACAAATGGTGATGGTATCTAGTAGACATAATGATGGTATGCGGAACAAATGGTGACGGTCTATAGTAGACACAATGATGGTGTGCAGAAGAAATGGTAACGGTCTATAGTAGACACAATGATGGTATGCGGAAGAAATGGCGACGGTCTATAGTAGACACAATGATGGTATGCGGAACAAATAGTGATGGTTTCTAGTAGACACAATGATGGTATGCGGAACAAATGGTGATGGTATCTAGTAGACACAATGATGGTATGAGGAAGAAATGGTGATGGTCTATAGTAGACATAATGATGGTATGCGGAAGAAATGGTGATGGTCTACAGTGGACATAACGATGGTTAAAATTAGTAGACCACAAAGATTGAAGACAATTGTAAACGACACAACTGCCGAGCACGAATGTTGTCTTTCTATTCAAATCACAATGGTAGTACATAGACAGCACATTTAAGATCAAAAACCTAGATTGGTTTGCAACCAAAATATTTTTAAAATTCGGTTAAAGAGATTCATCTCGAGTTTAAGATTATAATGAGATCTATATTTTTCAGAGAGACGAAAGAGATTTTTATCGGGTTTAACATGAAACGCAGAGATTATTTGCAGTCTTCAACTACGTTGTCAAGGAAAAAAGCGTTACAAGATTGTAAAGGGTTTGAGTTACAAATAAACCAAAAATTCTTTATTCTAAACATCAAAATTGACAACGTTTGAGGCTTTAGAAAATATTGTGTATTACTATGACATAATGATAATGCAAAGAAAGAAAAACAGTGTATGTTCTGATTATATTCACTTTTCCGTTTAGAAATGTGTATTTCAGTAATTTGATTTAGAAAATAGAGATTCGGTGTTTGGAAGATCTTTTGCAAACTCAGAAACTAGTCCGTCATTATATATAGGCTTCATTCAAATGGAAACCTTTTCTCAGAACGTTACAAATTAGTTTCGTTCAACGGATCTTTTTCAAATTTCTTGTATAAATATTGTACGACGCTAAATAGCCAAAATGTGCTGGTGTGCAGTTAAAAATCAATCAATCAATCAAACAATCAATCAATCAATCAATCAATCAATCAATCAATCAAACAAATTTCCTAATATGTTGAAGGTATATACAAGATAAACTAAAAATAAATCATAGTAGTGTTAAATTGAATATGATAAAAGTGAAACTTGAATTCTACCTTTTTCTTTCAGAATAGCTGGTTGTCCGGACCACAATCTGATTTTCATGCTAAAACCTAAACTCTCAGTACAAAATTATACAGTGTGGTCGGACAAACATAAGTTTGGGTTTAAAATACTCTAGTAACGTTTCCAGCTCCAATAGGACAGAAAATATATCGGATTAAAATTGATAGCGATAATTAATTAATGAAGACCCAGGACGGATAAGATCCATACAGAACAAACAAAAGAGTGGGTGAGGTATGGATGATTATATCGTATTTACAACTATATTTTGTGACTGACCTAAGTACGAAGTTCTTTTATGGTAGATCTGACTAACTACATTTATTTTGTAAACAACATCATACCTAACTAAAATGTGTATATGATTATGTACTAAATATTCAATCATGTTTACAGCAGGGAAAAATGTTTATTTTAATCTGAGCATAGAAAATTAATGTCAAACAATGGCAATTCCTAGACTTGTTGACAACATTGAATGTCTTGGAAAGTGACGGTTCGAAGATGGCATAATGATGGTATGCGGTATCAATGGTGATGGTTTGTAGTACACAAAATAACGGTATGCGGTATAAATGGTGACGGTTCGAAGTAGACATATTGATGGTATGCGGTAGAAATGGTGATGATTGTATAGTAGACGTAACAATGGTATGAGGTGGAAATTGAAACGATATGTACCGGAAATATGAATGATATGCAGTAGACATATTGATGGTTTGAAAAAGACATAGTGATTTTTTGCGGTGGAAACGGAATTGATTTTTAACTTAAATAGTATTGATATGCTGTATACATGGTCATCGTTTGTAGTAGACATAATGATAGCATGCGAAATAAATAGTCAGGGTTTGTAGTAGACATAATAATGGTATGCGTTAGAAAGGATGATGGTTTGTAATAGACATAATAATGGTATGCTTTTGAAATATTAATTGTTTATAGTAGATAACATGATGATATGCGGTAGAAATGGTGATGGTTTATATTATACATAATGATGGTGCGTTAAAAATGGTGACGGTTCGAAGTAGACATAATGATGGTATGCGGTAGAAATGATGACAGTTCAAACTAGACATAATGATGGTACACGGAAAAAATGATGATTGTTTGTAGTAGATATTCTGATGGTATGCGGTAAAAATGGTGATGGTTCGTAGTGGACATAGTGACGGCGCGAAGTAGACTTAATGATGGTAAGCGTTAGAAATGTTAATGATTTGTAATAAACATAATGATCATATGCGGTGGAAATTGAAATGATATGTAACGGAAATACTAATGATATGCATTAGAAATGGTCATCATGGGTAGTAGACATAATGATGGTATGCGATATAAATGGTCTTGGCTTTTAGTAGACGTGCTGATGGTGTGCGTTAGAAATGGTGATTGTTTATAGTTCTGAAAATGATGGTATGAGGTAGAAATGGTGATGGTTTATAGTAGACATAATAATGACAGGAAGTAGAGATGGTGTTTAGTAGACATCATGAAGGTATGCGGTTGAAATGGTGATGCAGTAGAGATAATGATGGTATGCGGTGGAAATTGAAATGCTATGTACCGGAAATAGTTATGACAAGCAGTAGACATATTGATGATTTGTAGTAGACATAGTGATGGTATGCGGTATGGACGGAAATGATATGTACCGGAAATAGTAAAGATATGCAGTACAAATTGTCATCGTTTGTAGAAGCTATAATGAAGGAATGCGATATAAATAGTTATGGTTTGTAGCAGACATAATGATGGTATGAGATAGAAATGGTGATGGTTTACAGTTGAGATAATGAAGGTATGCAGCAAAAATGGTGATGGTTTCTAATAGATATAATAAAGGTATGCAGTAGAAATTATCATGGTCTGTAGTAGTGATATGCTATGAAAGTCGTTATCATTTATAGTAGACAAGATGATGGTTCGCGGTAGAAATGATGATGGCCTGTAGTATACATAATGACGGTATGAGATAAAAATGTGATGCTTTTTAATATGCATAGTGATTATACGCGGTGGAAAGAATATGATATATAAGAAAAATGGTAATGATATACAGTATAAATTTTCATCGTTTGCAGTAGATATATTAAAGGTGTGCGGTAGAAATGGTCGCGGTTTGTTGTAGACATAATGATGGCATGCGATAGAAATGGTGCTTGATTATAGAAGACATAATGATGGTATGCGGAAGAAATGGTCGTGGTTTGAAGTAGACATAATATTGGTATGCGATATAAATGGTGACGGTTCAAAGAAGACATAATGATGGTAAGTGGGATCAATGGTGATGGTTTTTAGTAGAAACAAAAACGGTATTCGGTAGTACACTAAATAATGGTATGCGGTAGAAATGGTGATGATTTGTAGTAGACATAATGATTTTATGCACTGGAAATTGAAATGATATGTTCCGGAAATAGTAATGATATGCAGTGGAAACGGTCATCGTTTGTAGAAGTCATAATGAAGGAATGCGATGTAAATAGTTATGGTTTGTAGCAGACATAATGATGGTATGATATATAAATGGTGATGGTTTATAGTTGATATAATGAAGGTATGCGGAAAAAATTGGTGATGATTTCTAGTAGACATAATAATGGTATGCAGTAGAAATTATCATGGTATGTAGTAGAGATAATGATGGTATGCGGTAGAAATGGTGATGGTTTGGAGTAGACATAATGATAGTATGCAGTGTAAATTGAAATGATATGTACCGGAAATAGTTATGATATAAAAGAGACATATTGAAGGTTTGTAGCAGACATGGTGATGATATTGCAGTAGATATGGTTTATCGTTTGTAGTAGAGGCATTGATGGTATGTGGTAGAAATTGTCAAGATTTGTAGTAGACATAATGATGGTATTGGATAGAAATAGTGTCGGTTTGCAGTTGACATAATAATGGCATGAGGTTGAAATGGTGTTGTTCTATAATAGCCATTATGAGGGTATGTGGTGAAAATGGTGGTTATATATAGTGAACATAATGGTGGCACGAACTGGTGATTGTTTATAGTAGACATGATGATAATATCCGGAAGAAATGGTGATGGTTAATAGTAGACTTTATGATGTTAAGAGTAAAAGTGGTCATGGTTTATAGTTGACATAATGATGGTATGCGGTTTAAATAATGATGGTATCTAATAGATATAATGACGGTATGTGATGTAAATGGTGACGGTTTATAGTGGGCATAATGATGGTATGCTGAACAAATGGTGACGGTCTATAGTAGACACAATGATGGTATGCGGAACAAATGGTGACGGTCTATAGTAGACACAATGATGGTATGCGGAACAAATGGTGACGGTCTATAGTAGACACAATGATGGTATGCGGAACAAATGGTGACGGCTTATAGTAGACACAATGATGGTATGCGGAACAAATGGTGACGGTCTATAGTAGACACAATGATGGTGTGCAGAAGAAATGGTAACGGTCTATAGTAGACACAATGATGGTATGCGGAAGAAATGGCGACGGTCTATAGTAGACACAATGATGGTATGCGGAACGAATAGTGATGGTTTCTAGTAGACACAATGATGGTATGCGGAACAAATGGTGATGGTATCTAGTAGACACAATGATGGTATGCGGAACAAATGGTGACGGTCTGTAGTAGACACAATAATGGTATGCGGAATAAATGGTGAAGGTATCTAGTAGACATAATGATGGTATGCGGAACAAATGGTGATGGTATCTAGTAGATACAATGATGGCATGCTTAACAAATGGTGAAGGTCTATAGTAGACACAATGATGGTATGCGGAACAAATGGTGATGGTATCTAGTAGATACAATGATGGCATGCTTAACAAATGGTCAAGGTCTATAGTAGACACAATGATGGTATGCGGAACAAATGGTGATGGTATCTAGTAGACATAATGATGGTATGCGGAACAAATGGTGACGGTCTGTAGTAGACACAATAATGGTATGCGGAACAAATGGTGAAGGTATCTAGTAGACATAGTGATGGTATGCGGAACAAATGGTGATGGTATCTAGTAGATACAATGATGGTATGCTTAACACATGGTGAAGGTCTATAGTAGACACAATGATGGTATGCGGAACAAATGGTGATGGTATCTAGTAGACATAATGATGATATGCGGAATAAATGGTGATTGTATCTAGTAGACATAATGATGTTATGCGGAAGAAATGGTGATAGTCTACAGTGGACATAATGATGGTTAAAATTAGTAGACAGCAAAGATTGAAGACAATTGTAAACGACACAACTGCCGAGCACGAATGTTGTCTTTCTATTCAAATCAAAATGGTAGTACATAGACAGCACATTTAAGATCAAAAACCTGGATTGGTTTGCAACCAAAATATTTTTAAAATTCGGTTAAAGAGATTCATCTCGAGTTTAAGATTATAATGAGATCTATATTTTTCAGAGAGACGAAAGAGATTTTTATCGGGTTTAGCATGAAACGCAGAGATTATTTGCAGTCTTCAACTACGTTGTCAAGGCAAAAAGCGTTACAAGATTGTAAAAGGTTTGAATTACAAATAAACCTAAAATTCTTTATTCAAAACATCAAAATTGACAACGTTTGAGGCTTTAGAAAATATTGTGTATTACTATGACATAATGATAATGCAAAGAAAGAAAAACAGTGTATGTTCTGATTATATTCACTTTTCCGTTTAGAAATGTGTATATCAGTAATTTGATTTAGAAAATAGAGATTCGGTGTTTGGAAGATCTTTTGCAAACCCAGAAACTAGTCCGTCATTATATATAGGCTTCATTCAAATGGAAACCTTTTCTCAGAACGTTACACATTAGTTTCATTCAACGGATCTTTTTCAAATTTCTTGTATAAATATTGTACGACGCTAAATAGCCAAAATGTGCTGGTGTGCCGTTAAAAATCAATCAATCAATCACTCAATCAATCACTGAATCAATTACTCAATCAATCAATCAATCAGTCAATCAATCAATCAATCAATCAATCAGATTTTCTAATATGTTGAAGGTATATACAAGATAAACTAAAAATAAATCATAGTAGTGTTAAATTGAATATGATAAAAGTGAAACTTGAATTCTACTTTTTTCTTTCAGAATATGGTTGTCCGGATCACAATCTGATTTTCATGCTAAAACCTAAACTCTCAGTACAAAATTATACAGTGTGATCGGACAAACATAAGTTTGGGTTTAAAATACTCTAGTAACGTTTCCAGCACCAATAGGACAGAAAATACATCGGATTAAAATTGATAGCGATCCATAATTAATGAAGACCCGGGACGGATAAGATCCGTACAGAACAAACAAAAGAGTGGGTGAGGTATGGATGATTATATCGTATTTACAGCTATATTTTGTGACTGACCTAAGTACGAAGTTCTTTTATGGTAGATCTGACTAACTACATTTATTTAGCAAAAAACATAATACCTAACTAAAATGTGTATATGATTATGTACTAAATATTCAATCATGTTTACAGCAGGGAAAAATGTTTATTTTAATTTGAGCATAGAAAATTAATGTCAAACGATGGCAATTTCTAGACTTGTTGACAACATTGAATGTCTTGGAAAGTGACATACATCATGGTTCTGCTACTGAGTCATAGTTTTGTTCACTTGAAAATTTATTTAGTTCTACCTTGACAGCAGATAAGGAACCATTCTTCTTGTTATATACTATTTTAAACTTGGGTAGGTTTATGTATTTGGAATATTCGTTTGAGCTACATATTGACAATTTATGCTTTGCCGACTAAATCGTTAAATTTTAACTATGGTAAATCAGTCAAGGACATCTTTAATTATACTATGGTAATATATCACTAGGCTATGTACCCATTATCTCAGTCTTGACTATTTTCACACTACCCTGTTAAAGACTACAAACACTTCAGTACTTTTAATTTGTAATATATTAGGAACATCACGGGAATTGATAAAAAAAATACATTTAAATTATCACGTTGTAATCTTGGGAAGTAAATTCATTTTTTTAATTTGTCACAACCTGTTGATGTTTGCTCTTTTTAGTTACTTCATGTGAGACCATATGCTCGCAAAAGTTTTGCTTTGTGTCTGGTGCCTTTACAGGTGTTATGAAGTAGAACTTGATAGCGTGTGAGTATGTGTGCGTGTGTGTGTGTGTGTTCATCTCTAGATGTGTGAATATTAGCTCTAGATTTCATTTCTAACGAGCAGAAATTCACCAACACTTGCTACCTGCTATTCCTGGATCTGTAAGATTTTTTCCCTGAGTTCGGTATTCATTCTATGTAGCTGATATGCTTAAATAACTCCATATAAACTCTGCTGTATCCGGATACTGTGGGATATGTATGCATACATATTATCCTGAAAGTCGTGTATATGACGTGAGTGTTTATGTGCAGAATCTTGTTGTAATGTTTATCTTTTTGTTTCATGATTATCTCTGTAAGTTAAAGACATATAATCTAATAAACGTTAGCAGCATGATTAATACAACTTGGAACTTATTATTGTCACTGTATGGAAAGGGGATTAATATGACCTAATACATGACCTCAGTATTTTTATTCACTGTAACTATAATTGTATATAGTGTATAAATAGGCCATGGGAGAGACCCGCATCTTTACATTATAATCACCATCATCTTGACTTGTATTTTTTTTCTTTCTGAAACGTTTTTGATATAGCGAAGGAAATACAAGAACTAACAAAGAATGCATAGACTTGCACATACACATGTAATTTTAGATTGAAGGGAATAGTTATAGCGAATCAACACGAACATATATGAGGAATGTTTTAATTAATGCTTTTAATAACAGTGGCGACAAATTGACAACTACCTTTGCTATATTGATTACAAACTCTCAGAGGTAAAATTATTTTAAACGAACTAATCATACACCATAATACATTTGTCTGGCCTAGATATCTTTCTTGAAACTGCTTCGTCGTCTATAATTAATAATACTTATGATGTCAATACATTTTTAGATGTGCTTACCAGACCTACTTCAAAAAAGCTTTTAAATCTTGTTAATTCAAAAATATCCCCCCCCCCCCGCATTCCATACTAGACCAGGTGACATCGTAATCAAGTTCAAAGAGATGACATATGTTGTATATATCTATATGGTATTAATATTGAATGTTTGCATTGTTGTGGTAATATATGATAGGGTATGTTGCTAAATATAAAAGATTGACCGCCGTGGTATGAAAACTAAGGGACAGATTGCAAACAGGGATACTGCTACATTCAAGCAAACCGAGAAAAAACACATTGTCCTGTATATATGAAATGTTAAAACACATTGTCCTGTATATATAAAATGTTTTATTCTTTTTCATGCAATAATTATTGACATAATAGTGTCTCTCGTCTTGCAAACGGCTGAATAAAATGCTGCTCAACTAAATATCTGAATGTAACATTTCAAAACTTGAAAGCAGTTTTTCATAGTTAACACTATGTACTGTCAGAGAAAACTGGCAGACCAGGTCATAGTCTGAGAACACAGATAATATAGTGCTAGAACTTGAAGGTTAATATGATGCAAATTCAGAAAAATGTAAGGTTCAGGAATTGTTCTTAGGGGTCTATTACATGCTCAGTTTAGGAAACGTGGTTGTCCAGAGCTGGAAACTGACAGTGAGCGTGATCCAAAATCTAAGGAAAGTGAGCAAGGAATTTATAATCAGACTGATGACCGTTACGAGAATTCTGACCGTTATTAGTTATTAATGGACCATCGACATTATATACAGTTTGTAAAAACTCAAGGTCAAGAGTTAGTATTTGTCAGTAAGCAAAATGCATAGTCTGCGAAATTTGGTGGTTCAAGAAGATAATAATTCCAGAATGCAAATGAAGTGCTGCTCTTATGTAGAGACTCTGACCAATTCTTAAACGAATTTTTTGAGAAGGTTGATAGCTAGGAAATAGTGTTTAGATATGAAAACGTAAAGTACTGTATGGGTACATTTAACAGCCATAGGGTAGTGGGAATTACACCAATACAAGCTTTGATGTTTGTAATTTAACAAAATACAAATTTAACAAAATCCAAATTAACGTGGTTAATGAATGATGAATCAAAGCAGAAAACACGGGCTACCGACTAGGCAAAATGTCTAGCAAGGCTAAACTAACCCAATTTGAGAAGATATTGGTCAGTTAGTCTTTAGTCTGGCGTTTTTGACCTTATAATTGTTTCATTATCGTTAGAAGCTTTTCTTTATGCAAATGATGTTTCAGCAGAAGTGTTTGTTCGCCATCCCTGCACGAAATGAACTGACCAAGAACGGATAGAATAACAGATATACATATAGTTTAAGATTATAGTTGCAGAGAAACTACTATGCGGATTGATTAAATTAACGATTTCATAGCATTGGCGACAAAAACTGACAAATACGTTTTGTCATATTGATTTTGTAAACTCAAATATAGCATTTTCGTAAATGTGTGTCGTGTAAAGATAACGTTGTTTATACTATTTGGTCTTCCAGGATTAATAATGCTTATCCTGTCAATATAGTTTCATACGGGCTTATAAACTGCATACCAGGCCCACTTTCGAAAATCTATTTGTTCTGCACAACTCAAACATTTATCACTCCATCGAATGTCAGACCAGATATAATCGTAATCAATATAAGTGCTTAGCTTGGTGAATTATGTTTGGTATGAGAATAGAACGTTTACATTGCTGTGGTAATATATGATTAGAGTCTACATATAAAACTTATACATAATTCCAAAAGCAGAATCGGAAAAATAAACCACTACAAAACAGATTCAAGCCCATGTCCAGGTTTATCTTACTAATGGATGTTTCTAAGTGACCTTGTCTCACTGGAACTACGAAGTACGATCTAAAACGTTTACGTCTAAGCTGGCAAAGTGTAATCTAGCATTATGAACATACATTATTTTTTATTTATATGTATACTTATAACATCTGTATTACAACTGTTGGTTTATTTTGGGACTTGTACTGTTACATGTAATTAGCTGTAAATACATATATTTAGTAATGTTTGGTGCCCAGCATCATCGCGATTTGAAAATGAGTTGTTTTGGGGTGTTTATTTCGTCATTATCTAATCAGGCACGTACAACTAACAACGTGGTAGATATGGTAACATGTGAACTAATTTTAAATGATCAGATAGGTAAACGTACACCTGCTGAAATCTGGGCGGTATTTATCCTAACTGACCCTGTCAACTAGTTTTTTTCTTTTTGCAAGAATATCTATTGAAACAGTTTATCCATTAAACATTAACAAATTATATCGCTCAATCATTTTCATCATATATTGCCGCACATTTCAACAAGAGTTCCCATACTTTGCAAGATTTATCTTTTCAACCTATTGTTATAGCTGATTATAAGATTGGAACTTCTGTTAAATGAAATGAAATGGATTAATACAATATATCCAAAAGGTCTAAATTTCAAAACAGTATACGAATTAATCAATCATGCCTTTCAATTATGTCCAATGTTTACAATTAGTTAACAGTAATTGTATAATCAGTCTAATGTACCAAATAACTTAAAAAACTGTTGTCATAAAAATAATTTCAACTAATTCTCACTAAAATATGACTAATTATTTATAAACTGCAAGCATAATGGTCACAATAATTGTCTTATTTTAACTGTTTCTTATACAATATTGAAGGTTCGTCAATATTACTTTATTGTATTTATTTATCTAATTTTTAAGTCTGTATTTATGCCTAATGCAAATATTATTAAACTGTTTCTCGCTCCGCATCTCTCTCTCTCCCTCTCTCTCTCTCTCTCTCTCTCTCTCTCTCTCTCTCTCTCTCTCTCTCTCTCTCTCACTCTCTCTCTCTCTCTCTCTCTCTATATATATATATATATATATATATATATATATATATATATATATATATATATATATGTCGAATTTTGTACTGCATAATTCTTCAAATCAGGTTCTATATGTTTAAAAAATATTCATATAGTAGTTTCTTTGTTCATTAACATTTTTAATCAATAATATTCTAAGTGGTTTTGTTTCTAATATATATCTGCATGTGTAACCTCCTTAATTATGTTTGTGGTTGAAAGACATATTAAATTGATGTACAAAATTTACTAAATTGGCATGATCCTGTCTCGTGCATACATCTTCATTTTAATGTCTTTCATGTATTTTACCTAATCATATATGGCTTTTTAAGTACACCTTTATATGCTGCAAAAATGAACTTGGAATTTGATAACTTGACTACAACTAGATAAGTTCGATATGTGTTATGTAAAAATACGTTGGTGCTTTAGGAATTTGCAACTTGCTTTAGAAACGTCTCAAGTATATCTATACATCAATGGCAATATATGGCTAGCACATGTTTACTTTAGATAACGTAATCGATCACGCTTTCGTCATGTGTACTGTATTTATTCCAGATATTGCAATTATCTAATCTTGCGTATAAAGCAACAGTTCAATTCGATGTCTATACTAGGAAATATAGTTCACTATTGTCGATATTCAACACGGGAATAATTTCATAAAATCCCATGTGATAAGCGGAGACCTATTTATCACGAATATCATATGTACAAATGTACATGTTTGAATCAAAACGTATAAACTAACATAAGTACTCACATAAGTACTCTATATGTTGGCAGCAGCCATTCTTATCGCTCAATAGAATATAATGGTGTATAAAATAATGCTTCCAAGTGGTATTGGCGTTAATTATTATTTTGCACAAAGCGTATCACCTGATAATAAAATAGTTTACTGTGATCTCATAAATCTATTTATTTTGAACATCTATGTCGGCGATTTCAGCTAATGATCAAGAAAATTTGTATTTGATGTGCTGATGTGAACCTAATATACTGCTTGAGAAATCCATCTATGATGGTTGAGTGGCTAACTGGGTTTGACGGCATTTTCAAACATTATTTTTATATTATTCCAAATCAAATGGAAGCTAAGTGATTTTGCAAGGAACACACACCAAGGCATTTTACCCTATTTCCCCAGGCTACATATCATAAACGCGATAAGCGGATTTTAAAAACTCTTATAAATCCCTTCAATGGCCGCCACGAACCTCTACATACACCATCTTACCTAATACGTGAGCAATTCGAATGAGTAGTTCTTTGAAGAGTAACAATCCTGCACGAATACTAAGTGTTTTTAATAGGCCCATTAACAGTGCGCTAGAATTCTTGATCATTACGTTATCAGTATTCACCATGATGGTTCCGTCCATTTTACTGTACTTAATATGTGCATTGGTTGTGATCTCACTTGAAAACCGATTCTCAAGTATTTAGAAAATTATTTATTAAGTAAATGCAATGGACTTCCCAGATTAAATGCTGACCGAGATTACAAATAAAACTGGTTTCGTTAGCATTTTATAAATGCTGACCGAGATTACAAATAAAACTAGTTTCGTTAGCATTTTATAAATGCTGACCGAGATTACAAATAAAACTAGTTTCGTTAGCATTTTATTTACATCTACGTAGTTACACGTCCCACACATCTTTAAGGGACATCAGGAAGTCGTACGACGTTTACATTGTACTGTGGCACAAATGGTTACGTAACTTCTGCCATTGCCAAATTTATTCTTTCTTGCTCTCCAGATAGTTTACTTAGTTTGTTTAAGCTAGCAGTTGAAGAAAATACAATATGTTTTGTTCGTGTTACATAAATGAAATTTATTCACATGCTGTCATTATTTTTTGAAATTGTGCATGATACAAGCACACGACTGGTCAAATAAGCTCATTCAATGTGTCCAATACATTGATACATAAATAATCAAAATGTTCACTATACTATTAATATTGCCAGAGTATTCAGTACCAAGTTCCAAAAGTGCCAAGATTTAGATTGCAAAATATATCAACCATTAAAGATTGTATCTTCTCTTTTTATTTCCTTTAACTTTAACCTTCGATATACATATACATACATACATACATACATGCATGCATGCATGCATGCATGCATACATACATATACATACGTACGTACGTACGTACGTACGTACGTACATACATACATACATACATACATACATACATACATACATACATACATACATACATACATACATACATACATACATACATGTATGTGTGTATGTGTGTGTGTGTGTGAGAGAGAGAGAGAGAGAGAGAGAGAGAGAGAGTGAGAGTGAGAAAGAGACAGAGAGAAAGACAGACAGACAGACAGAACAGAGAGATATATTTTCCTCCTTCTTTCCACTCTGTATGTAAAAATCATATATCATTGTATATATGGCTGAATTTCCAAAAGAAAATAGTTTAATCGTTTTCAAAATGGGATCGTCTTCAAGGACAATATTACAGTTTGTTGCGCCCCAAAGATCGTCCTTGAAGAAGTAATCCAAGTAAAAGGTCTTTACAAGGGAAAGAACGTTGACAATCTTATACATTTAGAGCAATTGTTACCTCCCATACATGACCAAGATTTATGTGGAATTATTCAATGGGGAGATTTAATCCGATAGACCTATTGTGCTGTGAGTGAATCCAACATCAGTAAGAGGTTGCTAATTCAATTGATTGTATGCCAAGTGTAAAACAGAGATTTCAGAAGGAATAAAATAAAAAAGAGCATACATTTTATACATAAAATAAAGCAAACAATTCAATATGGAAAATACCTTGACAACCAATACACACGTATTCAGATACTGCTTAAATCAACTTGAATGTATTGGGTTATAAGTGCAATAAAGATCATAAGTATTGCATTATGTTAATGTCAAATGTTAATTTCTTTGTGAGAAAATACGACAGACACACATGATCTGTGTGACTAACAGTTTTCATCAGTGCATGAAACATTTTTTCTTTGGTTATAATATACATATATAATATATAGTTTAGTACAATATACTAAACTAAAAGACATGTCTCATTCAATATCCTTTCATAGCAAAACACATTATATATATATATATATATATATATATATATATATATATATATATATATATATATATATATATATATATATAATGTCAAATGTTAATTTCATTGCGAGAATATATGCCAGACACATATTATCTGTGTCATTGTTATTTTTCATTTTTTTGTTGTAATATACATATATAATATATAGATTAGTATAATATACCAAACTAAACGTCCTGCAGTGCTAAATCAAACTAAACATCATGCAGTGTTTAATATCCTTTCATTGCAAAACAAATGTTATATATATATATATATATATATATATATATATATATATATATATATATATATATATATATATATATATATATATATATATATATATATATATATATATGGGTGAGGGGTTCCTGTGTGTAGATTCAACAATGAAACACGGGCCACGAGCAAAGTCTAAATCCTTAATTGCAGTTTTAATTTCTTAACCATTATAATTATGGCGAAGGATTTTTTTTTTCTTTTTGTGTAAAATAATGGTTATCTTCTTTTTAGGAAAAATGCTTTTAAAGTTAGGTTTAAATGGCTGGCTACACAGTGTCTGACTGTTGATTAATTTATGTCCGTATACCGATGTGGATTTAGAAGCGATGACACTCTGCATTCCCATAATACATATTTATTTCAATTGTTTTAACGGAAAAAATCTATCTGCAAACATACTTAACGAAAGATTTATTTGAAACCGACACGAACCACATATTTGCAATACACAGTTTTAAATAAATCATTCCGCGGTCGTAGGAATATATCAGTGTCGATCTGAAACATACCACTAAGCCCATTTTAACAACTGATCTGAAAACTAGTGCAACAGTTTTCACACCTACAGAGATGACATTATTTGCCTGCAAAGTGAAAACATAATAGTTTCATGACAAAATACATGCTCTAATGTAGTCTTTCTGGATATTGTTCATTTTATATCACCACAAATGTGCCATTGGAGTTTCTCTAAGGAAGTTTTAGTTAATTTAGTGATCAACCCAGCTACTTTTCAACAGTTCCTACAATTGAAGTGTGTGATTTGAGGTTTAAACATGATCACACAAGTAAAGTAAAATTGTTTTCTACTGTTATACCAATGATACACCTAAATTTGATTAAGATCATTAAGATCATCGATGTAAAGCGATATCAAAGCGCCATTGATAGCATGGCTGCCTGAACAACTTCATTAGTCGCAGTATCCCCGCGTAATGCGGAATTAGTCGTAATACGGTCACCTTAAAAAATATTTACTGATAATGGAGTTCAAGAGTGTATAATTTCGGGAAAACATTAGGCGTTGTTTCCAAAGCAGTGTATTTGCTCAAATATATGTCTTATGAGCTGTCTAATCACTCTTTACTATTACAGACTAGCAAAATACTAAAGAAGGGATTAAAATGGTGAGTAGAAAACATTTGCAATTGTATCTATATCCGGTTCATTGTATTGTACTTGTGGCATCCCCGTTGCTTTTAAATAAATGTGAAAATTAAATGCAAAAACAGAAGCCCTGTCATAATATCGTGGTACAAAGAATACATTTGTTCCCACTTATGCCGTGCATTTTCTCCTCGGGGCTCGATGAAGTCAATCATGTTTTGCTCTTCGCTGATGGGTCCTAATTTGGATGGTGAGTGATATACGAGATGTGTATGTCCTGTATTAATGTGTACAATAAAGTCATTGCTTTAATTAGGTGTAAATTAGGTGATATACAACAAAATCTCTCAATTCAAACTGTAAGCGATGTCTATGTAGGACTATACAGAATAATATTGAATAGCTTAGAACATAAATGCCAAGGCTAATGAGACATTGTCCTCTGCAAAGAAGCACGTAAACGAGTTTGATTCATATTTCATGTGCAGGTGTGCTCGTATTATTTTCCAAGAACTTTATGTGAAATATTGTATGCATTTTGTGACGCAAACATTAATTTTCACAGCACGATATACGACACCTGTCTTTGGAAACAAATATACATTGCATAAATTAGTAACTTGTTGCATTGGCATTTGCGATTAAAATTGCATAGTCCGTCAACTTTTCCAGAAATGCATCACATGTAAAGAACGGTTGTATAATACAATATATTCAATACATGATACGAAAATGCAGATTGCACATTCCCCCACAGTCTATATATATATATATATATATATATATATATATATATATATATATATATATATATATATATATATATATATAAGAGTGCATCTCCAACGCAGGTACACCAACACACGCACAAATATAACATTGCAAGATATTCCCAAAGATATGTTATGCATCTACCGTTTTTGCAAAAAGTGTTTATAAGGTCACAATTATAAGGTGTAACTATCCTTTAATCGGTAGATTTTAGGCGGGAGACATGTTTCGCCTTGTACATCATTTCAGAAAATATTGATTTGTGTTCTGTCTTTTTTGTTGTTTCAGATGTTTAATATTTCCTATGAGATATAGTATTGTCTTTCTTGCATTATAGTGTCTGTTTCTCTCTAATCCATACAGAAAAGGAAACATTTCTGCAAAATTATAATATTCAAGATCAATTTGTGTCTTCGTTAATTTACCAGATGCACGTTTTGGTAGGAAATATTAGCTGCGTTCAATGCAAATCCGGATAAATCCATTCATTATCTAACAAAATATAGTCCATGAACAATTCAATAATTTGTCAGCTACAAATCGTTATTTTGGGTGGGGTAATTTAGTCTTTAAACATACCTTAATTTTCAGGAAATAATGTTAGCTATTAGGTACTGTAGTTTTCTCTATTTGCAGCAGTGTTGTCTCTGTGATATCACCCATTCATATAAGTAACATAGATATTTTTCAAACGAATTAAGATGTGAAAAGACAAGTAGTCACATTAGTTTTACTGTTTGCAAATAGATTCATGCTGCGTTTGGTTATGGAAATGCGCATATTGTTACAGAAGGGACGACATTATTGGAGATTCTGAAAATAATTTGGAGTTAAGACCCTCAGGGTACTATCGCCTTTAATAATAAAGACTATTTCTTCTTATGTTAAACGGTTGTGTTGATGTGATTATAATATAAGCAAGCATGACTTGCCGCAGTTTATTTTCTTTGGTTTATTCAGTGCATTCCATGCTCAACAGACATTTGCTAAAGAGTGGATTTGGTACTTACTTACCTTTAATAACTATTGTTTATAGGAAACATAGGTTGGTACCATATAGGTTTGACGCCAATGTATGAAAAACTGGATTTCGAAGATTTTGATTTACCGTCCTTACAACAAAATAACAAGAATACACATAACAATTTTGATGTCGTCCACTGCTGGCCTATAGTCTAAGGCTTTTTTTCCGTTAGTTTGTACCCCCCTGCCAATTTCATTAACGAATAGCATACACGAGATAAAAAATCAATAAATCTTACTCATTTCATCTATTGATTTATAATTTCTAACCCGATTGCGACCAGGGTGTCCATGACACCTTTATCGTCTGCGCGTCTGAGGCCTAATGGAAGTGTTCATTACAAACATGACCATTCTCGAGATCAATTTTCAGTTCCTGGACAAGTCCATTTTCAGCGAAGTGCGGATGCATAACTACACATGTCCCGTAGATTTTATACGTGGCAAAGGGATATAACTATTAACCTTACCGTAATTGACGGACGTATCCAGGAGCAACTATATATGAACAATGACGTCACTCTGATTGCGGAAAATAGACTTGCCCAAATTGTACGTAATATGGCGTTTTGTTAGAATGGAAACTTCCGTTAAATAGGCACAGAGATGTCATGAGGTACATAAATACATGGACACAGAACTGTGTATAGTTTGTAAAGAAAGAGACCTTATGCATATTAATGTATTCAATTGTTAAGGGAACGGAAGATTAGATAACATTCCGTGGGAAAAAGATTTCTTAATTAACAAATTTGAATTCATTATCCTGACTTATGTCCGCTGTCCTGATATTCCCGTTATCTACTTAGTTAAAAGAAGCATGCCCCATATTCATGTTTTCGTAATATATTGTTTATAATGATATAAGCGAGCTTGGAAAGTTTCTTTTCTCGCTCATACTCCGTTTTCAAACGACACAAACGACATCAGGTAACATCGGCCTTCTGTAACTCCAAAAAGTACCTGATCGTGATAATGTTTGCTCTTTGTCACAATAATTAAAAGATTACAAAATGTTTGCTTAATTTGAACTAAGTTTACATTTCCTAATGTTTGCCAATGTATTGCAAACAAAATTTTGCGCAACTTTGTCTTCTTTCCTTACCGGAAGTGCAAATATAATTATAGCAATATCATATCGTTTGTATTGGGTATACAGCATATAACAAGTTCGTACATCGGTTATGGTCATCAACGCTTTCTTGATCTTATCAATTTCTTCTTGAAACTGTAACAGTATCTATCCTTGTAGTCAAAGCCGTCCTTATTCTTCAAAAGTTAGACTCTTTTCTTCATTATTTATATTTATGGTTTTGTTTCATCTTCGTAACCTATAATATATTTCATACAACTTGTATTATTTCACGCTCATCAAGTGTTTTTAATGTTATATATCTAAGTTCTCCTTTTTTCCGGTTGTACATAAATATGGTTGTACATAAAAAAGCTACTCAACTTTCGAAAACTTGACACAAAAGTTTAATAAAAGGAAAAATTTAAATTATGTATTACTTGTATACCAATTTATATCATGTTTAATAAAAGGAAAAATTTAAATTATGTATTACTTGTATACCAATTTATAGCATGTATTAAAAGTATGCAATAGTTTTCGATATGTAAACTTATGTAATAGATGGACAATCTTCAAAACAACATATTCAATGTGAAGAAGCTGTCAGTCAAAGCAAATAATAGCTAAATAACATATAACTAAATAACATATAGCTAAATAACATATAACTAAATAACATATAGCTCAGTCTGTATAGACTCTTTCTACCTCTTATTGTGAGAAGGGCATGTGAAAGCCAGACAGATAGGAACGCCTGGCTGACTGATGCGAACGGTAACGTTGCGTCTTAAACACCACATGTATCCTTACGATATTTAGATTCAATCCCTGTCACGAAAGAAAAGAGTTGCAAGAATAATAAACAGCAAACAGTTGGTGTCATCAAAGGTGCTAAAGACGTTACTTTGCCGTTAGGACACATATGTACTCCAGAAAATCACATTACCTAAATGTGTGATTTACAGAAAATGTTACTTGCAGTCGGTTGACAATACATATAACACCGTCTGTATATGCAATTGCTGAATGAATGAAAACACTAAACGTTTCTCACGTAGAATTGACGGTTGTCATTGTTATCTTTGTTCTATATTACACCCAAAAAAGAGAAGCAAAGATGGTGTCGTACTTTTCTGTTTTCATTTTATAACCATTCTTTCTTTCTTGGTCTCTGTAATATTGATTCTGTCTACCTATATCTCAAAGCAGTAGGCTCCAGAGGAAAGTACCGCCCGTTTTAATTTCACCCAATGCAATACAATGTGTGTGTTTATGTGCGTATCTGTTTGCTTTCTCTTACACACATATAAGGCCTTCCTAACAGTACTTTTACATTAGAGACGCAGTACACACTTCCAGAAAATTGAGAACTAAGGTTTACAAGCACAACTTTATATATAGTTTTACACAATACTTGAAATCTTTTGACCCTTATAAACCCCATGAAGTCAATTCCAATTGACCAACAGTTGATATTCCCATGTCAAATTTCCATTGACTCTATAGCGCAAACCATCTCTTTTTAACGTTGCAATCTCACAGAACCCAAGTCATCCCCATGTACTAAATACACTAACAATGACATACCACGAGATGTATACATTTTTTAACGAAAATAAACTAGGTTTGCCTAACTCATATTAATAAAAAATGTATACAACGACTAGTAAGTATGTCATTGATACAGCATACATACTATGCATATATTTTATTATATCACATACAAATTCATATATGTTTCTTTGAACGGAGTTCAGATTTAATACATGCAGCGCTGTATATACCGAGTAAATACATCCACTAAAGAAATTGCTACAAAATATAGTTTTCCTTCTTTTCACACTCATCTTTGCATGAGAGCTTGTTTTAATGAAGAAATTTGAGATATATAAACACATGGTTAGCTACTTCATTCACATGAACGTTAAACACTTCACTATTGTTGACCGCTCCGGTGGCCTCGTGGTGAGAGCGCCCTCCCCCCTTCGGAAGCAGAAGTTCGTGGGTTCGAACACCGGTCATGTCATACCAAAAACTTACAAAAATGGTACTAACAGCTGCTTTGCTAGGCGTTCAGCATAAAGAGGTTAGTGTAAGGACTGGTTTTCCTGGTGTCAGGATAATGTGACTGGGTGGAACATCAAGATACATGTCTGCAGCATGATGCCGCATTGCTAAACATCACTATAAACTCCCATCTTGCAGAGATCGTAACAAAAAGACTGAACAATATGTATCTATATATCTATGTATTCATCTATCTATCGATCTATCTATCTATCTATCTATCTATCTATCTATCTATCTATCTATCTATCTGTCTGTCTGTCTGTCTGTCTGTCTGTCTGTCTGTCTATCTATCTATCTATCTATCTATCTATCTATCTATCTATCTATCTATCTATCTATCTATCTATCTATCTATCTATCTATCTATCTATCTATCTATCTATCTATCTATCTATCTATCTATCTAACTATCTATCTACACCGTTACGGCGGCCTAAGTCGTTAGATCGTTTGACTCCGGTGCTATAGGTCGCGAGTTTGAAGAGACCGCGTTATACCGAAGACAGAATGGTACTAGCAGCTGCTGGCTTGGCGCTCAGTATTAAGAGGTTTGTGTTAGGACTGTTTGGCCCGGTATCAGCAGTGTGTGATTTGGTGAGATTAGATGCAACATGTCTCCGGCATGATGCACCAAAACTAGATATCACTAAAAACTGCCACACTGGAGATATCTCAGCGATATGACTAGAAAATTGCTAAAGCTACGTCAAATATCAAAATAACACACACATTTATCTTAACGTGTTTTAATAATACACCAAATGTCTTACGGTAGATAGATAATGATATGGTTAGCTTTGTTTAAAATATGAAATCATTGAAACTGTGTAATAATATTCATCTTGTGGCTTATTTGTACCGTTCTGCTGGATGATTCGAGCCTCGGTATCGTCTAATTGCACGGTGATCAAAAGCAGGAAGAGACTATACAAATCTGGTTCCGCTTGTTTTATGTTCCCCAATCATTTACGTTAACATAAGATAAAGAAAACCATAAAATAGCCATCTTTGGTTCTAGTGTAAAATCAACCTTTAGGATAACACTGTGCAAATTTCCGTTTTTAATCCTCCTCCACACATCTCCATCCACAAGAATATTCAAAATTGGATGGCCAATCGTAAATTATGTACTCGTGTTTTTTGTTATTTTAATGTTTGTATTATTATTATTATTATTATTATTATTATTATTATTATTATTATTATTATTATTATTATATCGGT
This sequence comes from Unio delphinus, assembly GCA_029339505.1. Classification (NCBI taxonomy): domain Eukaryota; kingdom Metazoa; phylum Mollusca; class Bivalvia; order Unionida; family Unionidae; genus Unio; species Unio delphinus. Next base: position 990,798 of record JAQISU010000080.1, read on the forward strand.
CATTGGCTGTATAATTTACTTGTCAAAACTATCTAGAATTGTTTGTAGATAATGATCGTTGTTATAAAATTACTGTGCATAGAGTGAGAAAGTTGCCAGTCAGGGGAAAGACGCAAAATATAAAAACGTTTGCTATGGGTGAAGATTGTGTAAAATTTATAACGTTAAGATCGAAAATGAATTCCATTTTATTAAAGTTTGCCCGGTAAATGTAGAAATAAGAAGAAAGTACTTACCCACCTTTATATAAAAACATTCAACTTTAGCAAAAATTAGGCCCTTTATACAGAATGACTCTTGTACAATTCCTATTAATTTAGCAATACTTACTACGAAAGTCTTAAAGATTAGAGAATCCGTTTTATCAACGACTCCTGCTACATAAGACTTGAGATCAATATCACAAATCCAGAAACACATTAGAGTTATCCATACATCCGTCATTTTTATTACCTTGCTATATATAATTGTGTCCTACCCAATTGGAAAAATTCAATTACGATTACTTGCATGTATATTATTTCATATAAATACTTTACTTTGTTACGCACTATAACATATTTTTGTGCCGCATGATGTATAGAGATATACCATGGACTAGTGTACTGAGTAAAATATATATATATATATATATATATATATATATATATATATATATATATATATATGTGTGTGTGTGTGTGTGTGTGTGTGTGTGTAATATAATATAATGTAATGTAATGTAATGTAATATAATATAATATAATATAATATAATATAATATAATATAATATAATATAATATAATATAATATAATATAATATAATATAATATAATATAATATAATATAATATAATATAATATAATATAATATAATATAATATAATATAATAATATATAATATAATATAATGTAATATAATGTAATAATAATGTAATGTGATGTAATATAATATAATATAATATAATATAATATAATATAATATAATATAATATAATATAATATAATATAATATAATATAATATAATATAATATAATATAATATAATATAATATAATATAATATAATATAATATAACATAACATAACATAATATAATATAAATATAAATATAATATAATATTCCCATGATGGATACTGAGCATCCTAAGACAATTTTGGTTCTTTAATCAGGTAAGGATTATTTAATTTGTTTTATGCTCACATTTTATGTTAGAATCAGCAATGGAATAAATTGTATAGACATAGTAAACAGTTGATATGGATTTATTGCACTATTTATTTTATAGGTTTTACCTTGAAAATTAATATCGGTGTTTATAAACAATTATAGTTCCTACTATCAAAGTCACTTTAAACTATTCGCTAAAACTAAGGCTAATCATTGGATTTGTAATTCATTTACATATTGGTATTTTGCCATTTGCCATATTGAATAACACAAAGCTGTAGTATTACTTTAAGATGGTGATTAAACATACCGCTTTAAAATCAGGTTGTAATTGTCACAGAATTAGGCGAAAATTAATTTATTTTTTTTCTTGATTTACAAACTGATCTCACCATTTTCTTTGTTTCGTCGTACATGCATTACCTGGGGTGAATAAGTGGTTTACTCCAAGGTAAGCGGCGTGTAACGATTTGCATGTTCCTGACTTTGAATTACATGAAATCCGGAACATTAGTTTCACGTGGTGCACGGTAAGCTTGCCGTGATTTCTGCTCACCTATTTGAGGGTATATAAGGCAGAATATTTATTATCAATATTACGGGACCTAAAGTATCTAATCACAGGATAGATAAACTCGTCTTTCAATCTCCAGCGAAAGGGGTGAGTGTTAAATTTACATTTCGTTTTATTGTGAATTTTATTCAGATTATCATTTCATATAATGATGCCATTATTGCAATGCTGATTTTAAACGTGGAATATTTAGAATTACTAGTCACTATTAGACTTTAAATGCAATAGCGTAATCTAAGGTTTAGATTGGTTTTGAAACAACTACTATTAGTGTGGTTTCTTTATTGCAGCTGATAACGTCGGCTGATAGCATCTCTGATAGTATCTGATAGCATCTCTGGGAACATCTTTGATAACGTCTTTGATATCGTAGCTGATTTGTTGCAGAACATCTCTGAATTATAAGCTGAATGTGATTGATTGTGCCGTTTAATTGTGCAATCGAATTGAAGTATCTGACTGTCTGTCTGTCGAACTGTCTGTTCGTCTACATCTGTCGTGACGCGTAAATATCCGGAAATCTAGAAGTCCGAGTGTCGGAGCTGTCTAGAGTTGTAAACATCCTGGGTGGCATCTTAAAGTATTTGGAACCGTTGGTTCTAGTAGATGTTGTATGCTGTCTGTACGTATAACTGTGGTGGATCCATGAAGGGCAAACGGCCGATAAAAGTATTGGTCAACCCTAGGTCTTCGGGGAAACTGGGCGGCGATTCAACTGTTGGTGAATCGTACGGTTATACAGGGTCGAGACACATGTGTGTGTTGCAATTGTAGTACAATTGAATACATTGTTGTATTTACATAGTTACTTCAAATCACAGTAGTATTTCAATGGATTGCATGAATCTCAATAAAAGCTAGCAACTTGATTGAATACATGTATATGTTCGTGCCAGTTGTCGCAATCCATACGTGCGATAGTATAGTTTGATGTTTTGTGTTTGTTATCATAATTTATACCTGCGTAATATAACTTTTGCAAAGGTTCCTTGGATCTGTGTATAGTCCAAGGGATTCCTTTGTATCTGTGTTTTATTTTGTATTAATATTTAATTTATTCATGTATTGTGAATGGTTGTGAGTGTAATTGTGGGTTGAGCGCATGAGTTCTTGTATTGATACATCATTATTTTTCATTAATAATTTATTTCATAAATTTATATTTTCTTTCACATATTGTGTTTGTGTTGTTCATTTAATCCACCATCCTCTCGGTAACAATTCTGTTACAGTAATAATAAAACAAGGGCTCCATAATTCATTATTGTTTTAGTATTGGAGACACGCTTAACTAGATAACAATGATTCCTTTGTAATGCGTTCAAATAGGTCACACATGTTCAATATATTGTATCGCCTTTACAGGTCTAAGAATAATCTAAGCGTTTGTTAAAGTAACTCGTTTGGAAGGCATACTTTCCAAGCTACATTGTTGAATCCTAACATCGCAGCTATTCATGGAAAGTATTTCTGTATTAGCCATCAATTGAATATGGATTTTCCAAATGACAGCGGTCGTTATGTATGGAGATATGCCATGGACAAGTGTACTGAGTGAAAACAAAATGTATGTATGTATGTATGTATGTATGTATGTATGTATGTATGTATGTATGTATGTATGTATGTATGTATGATTATAGTTCCTACTATCAAAGTCACTTCAAACTATTTGCTAAAACTAAGTCTAATCATTGTATCTGTAATTCATTTAAATATTTATATTTTGCCATTTGCCATATTGAATAACACAAAGCTGTAGTATTACTTTAAGATGGTGATTATACATTCCGCTTTAAAAGCAGGCTATAACAATAAAATAAGGGCTCCATAATTCATTAATGTTTTAGTATTGGAGACACGCTTAACTAGATAACAATGATTCCTTTGTCATGCGTTCAAATAGGACGCACATGTTCAGTATATTGTATCGCCTTTACAGGTCTAAGAATAATCTATTGTGAACGATAAACAACACAGATTTTTAACACAAATAACATTTATAAACGATCTATACTATTTAGGAATTCTTTACTCATGATAGCGCATTTGTTAAAGTAATTCGTTTGGAAGGCATGCTTCGTAAGTCACATTTTTTGAATCCTAACATCGCAGCTATTCATGAAAAGTATTTCTGTATTTACCATCAATTGAATATGCATTTTCAAAATGACAGCGGTCGTTAAACTCCTTACATTTGTGTCCATTAATTTGATATCATTACCAGTTATTTAGTGGAGTGAAATATTCCATGACTGGAAGTTCCTAAGTTTATATATGTCACTTCCTGAAGCCAATAACAACAATTTGGGAACATATTCTGCTATTCTACTAAAAAATCTTATTAGTCTTATTCAGGATATCATAGGTGAGTAAATTAATCAATACGGACATAAGCGAACCATAACTTTTAAAAAAATAGGTTAATCTAACTGTGTGGCTTGTCAAGTTTCGAGTGTTTGTCGTATGGGTTATTAAGTAATGATTCTTTTAGGCATAACAATCATTTAACATTTACACCGTTTTGCAAGTTTCTTATATTTAATTATTGGCTTTGGTGGCGATCAACAGAGGGAAAGAAAGTCAAGAGAGAAAGGTGCTTATGAAAAGGTATTTTTTGGAAGGGCAGGACGAGTATAACTGTATTGTCTGTTTAACAATTTTCAGCGGAACGTATATATCTGTATACGTACAAAATTGGAAATTTCATTTCAAATTTATTCATTATCATAAATTAAAGTAAGTGTTATATTTAATAGGAAATCCAAGAGTCCGAACCAGAAGAATGACAATAATGTTCATCCTGCATGATATACAATTATAATGGAGAAAATTGTATCAATTAAAGTTTAACGTCACGTGTAAGTCGAATGACAAAACTTCACAACAATGAGAAGTCGTTGTTAGAATTGTTTTTTCTTTTATAAGCAGCGCTTATAAGCTATTTAGCGCCATACAATAGGTTGTATGCATATACGTTTAAAAATATCGACCAGCGATATAAAAAAATCCTTATAGTTCAAAGTAAAATGGTAATATATTGGTAACAATAAAATATGAAGTTTCCCAATGAACGCGATGTGTAAATGGTGAATGTTAATGAAGCCATATATAAAGATGTTGAAAATAAGGGGCGGTATCTATATTAGATCAAAATTGCTCAAGGTGATGGAATACAAGTTATAGTTTAAAACAAAGTTACTTCCTTCAGGAAATCTAAAATACAATTGATATGTACATTATCAAAAAGTTCCTGACTGTTATGTACATTATTACATTATACTATTTACCACTCGTAGATTGCAGACCGAAAACACTCTGTCATAAAGTGCTTATCAGTGAATGGTTCATTGCAAGTAATTCACTCTGGCGGATCTTCACTTTTTAGGGGTACTCAGCTCAGTATTTTCAGTATTCTCCGCATCATCCATATATTTTGACTTTTGAACACCGGTTTTCGTGATTGCCATATCTTGACACTTAGTGCATTTAATAGGGTTTTGAATGTATATATCGACCTTCACTGGCCAAATCCCAAATTTGACCACTTTGGGAAATGTTGTTGAAGGTGAGTAAAATTGTCCAGGTTTCCTGCAGATTACGAATTCTACGCAATGCAGTTACAGCTTCATGTTTTATTCCTCGATGATATTTGTGTTGTTGACTCCAGCTAAGTCGCGACAGCGCATCATACCTTTGGATGTATTTAGTGTAGTGTGATCAGATAAGGTTAATGAATGTCGAAGAATGTTTTTAATTTCTTGTCTGTTCAACCTTTTCGCTAACACTCATCAAAAGGCGATTTAATTGTTTGACACTTTTTGATGTGCCAATAGATCCGGTAATATTTTTTTATATTACAAAGGTTGACCGTGCTGCAAGTGGCTTTCAAGCATCCTTAGATTGAACAACTATGAATAACCATAAAACTTGAAAATGACTCCACACTCCATGGTTCGTGATAAGAGTCGGATAGTGGTTTGATTGATTTGTTTTTGGTATCTTCGTTGCAATTTCCATGATGATTGCATTGTTAAGATTGCAGTACCCATGCTCCCCAACCACCATGGAGCCCAACGAGTTGACGCTTTTCAAGTGCCAGGGATACACAGATGCTGTACTCAGTAGATAAAATTACCTATGATAACCCCGTGATGTCACGCTATAGGGATGGTAAAATTACCTCCCAATTGACCTGTTAAGCCATCTCCTTCTAATACGTTTTCTAACACCCGAGAAAGGGAAATCTAAAAGGAGCGAATTAAGGTGTGACGGTGGTACAAGTTGTATACAAGAAGAAAGATAACGAAGTTGAACAAGTAAATAAAGACTTCCTTGGGCTCGGCGTGACCAGCCAATTTGTCGAGACCAGACCCTTCCTGACCACCCGTCTAGAAGAAGTAGAGGCCAAAGCAGTGTATTGCATCGGAAACGCCTCCGCTCAACTACCAGGAGCATTTCCTCCCCCAACACGGGTCGCAACTCACGGCAAACAGGTTGCCTCTACATAGTCACCTCTCACGAAACTTATTGAGGCACACCAGGCCAGTTCTACAACCCCGAATCCGCAGCGGAGTTGTTAGAATTGGCATTTTTCTAGTAATGGCATGTACAATTAGAATAATATAAAATAATAATCTTGTGGGAAGAAACAATATGATCAAACCGTTTGAGCTTCGTTCCGTAGATATAAATGAATTGACAATAATGCATCTTCTATTGAGCGTCGTGATATGTCCACGCATGCTTCACATCTACTCTAACCAACGCGACGTTACCCAAATAATATAACAACACTACAAATCAGCTACCCAGTAATCCATAAACAACCATTATATATGTAATAGATTCTTATTCATTTAATGGCAAGCTCCACAAAATAATATTTGACTTGATATAACAACACGATCGCTTAATAGTTTGAGCGCCTATGTTTTCAATCCCAAGGGTTCACACATGCCTTGCACGCATGGTGTGTCCTGATATATTAATGTATTCTGCTGTACCTGACATTGTAGAACAGAACCGGCAGATTAATTATGTAATAATGAGACTATAACCCCAGAGACTGGCAAGGGCAGCGTGGTATAGGAATTGTTGTAGAGCTGTGATTCCGATAAAACGTACAATGTTAAAGAAACAAACGTATTGTGCTTATTAGGTATAGTTTTGTATGGATGCCAAAGTATTTAATGTAATACAAACTAAGCTCGGTCAACTGTGTGCTATACATTGTATTGTTGTCACCGATTCTAAAGCTACACATAATATAATCAGACATACAGTATGACAAATGTGGTTCATATACTATTTACTTTCTTTTAAAATGTATTATTTTATCAGAGTAGTTTCAACGTTTGCAATTTACTATAAAATTAGCATATAATTATAAGTGTTACTTGAATGGCTTCAATGTTAACTTCAATATCCATATTCGAGGGTTTTATTTCTTGTAAGCTCTCGCTATGACTGCTAGAGTGATCACTAACAAGTTTCAATATCCAAGTCATTTAGGGATTTACACTTCGCCTTTTTTTTGATTATGGTATTGTTAGCGGTGTTAAGAAAATGTATAAAAGCTAACATGGTCACAGGTAAATTGCTATGCTTACACTGATAATAAGGTTTCCTTTCGTTTGCGTTTCGGACCTTTTGTTGTCGTTGTGGGCCTAAACACGATCCGTGAGCACACAATATGCTATGCATGTCGGTTTATACAAATGCTCGAGAAAGAAAAAAGGAAACAAATCCCGGCAAGAATCAACGATCAAAGTGAAGCCATTGGCAAGCTTACTCGCTTACTCAGATTGGCTCAGCTCTAAATAGGAACCCACGCGGACATAGATGACATTTATTGCTAGAGACAAGCGCTTTAGATGTTGTATTATTTTCAAAACTAATTAACAAAACACACACACACACACACACACACACACGCCATATATGACTGAATGCAGGGCATTCTATATAAATAGTGCATTGTGTTTAGTATTTTAAGTCATATTTATATTACACCCTGCTCATTATATGGTGATAAATCAATTGTCACATAGGTCTACTGAGGTACATAAATCCATGGAAACATAACTCTTTACTTTGTAACTAAAGAGACACATATCCATATGAATGTACTCTATTTGTCAAGGGAACGGAAGGTTTGATAACATTCCGTTGGACAAAAAGATTTATTAATTAACAAATTTTAATTCATTATCCTATCTTCTGTCCACTGTCACGATATTCCTTTTATCTACGTAGTTAAAAGAAACATGCTCCTTATTCATGTTTTCGTAATTTCTTGTTTTTAATGATGTAAGCGAGCTTGGTAAGATTTGTTTGGCTCCTACTCCATTTTGCAAACAACATTAGGCAATATCGGCTTTCTGTTACACCAAATAGTACATGATCTTGATAATATCATCTATTGTGTTATACCAAATAGTACGTGATCTTGATAATATCAGCTATTGTGTTACACCAAATAGTACATGATCTTGATTATACCAGCTATTGGTCATAATATTTAGAAGATTACAAAATATTTGCTTAATTTAACCTGAGTTCAAATATCTTTCTGTTGGTCGATGCATTGCAAATAAAAATATTTCCAACATGGTCTTCTTTTCTTACCGGAAGTGCAAATATAATTATGGCACGATCATATCGTTTGTATACATCGTATATAACAAGTATATACATCGTATATAACAAGTATATACATCGTATATAACAAGTTAGTACTTCGGTTATGTACATCAAAGAATGTCTTGCTATTATCAGTGTCTTCTTCAAACTGTTACAGTATCTAACGTTCCTTATTCTCGAAAAATTTAACTCTTTCTTCATTATTTATATTTGTGTTTTTTCTTCATCTTCGTAACCTATAACTTATTTCATATACCATTTATTCTTTCAAGCTTATTGCGCCTTTCTTTACGACACCATTTTAGCTGCTAATGATACGAGTCCATGATAGTTTCTCTTTATTTAGATTTCAAATATCACATGTGTTTTAATTGCTTAGAGAATGTTTTCATCCATCCACAAAATCTACATTTTGAGAGTGACGAAAAACTTCGGACTGGGCGTTCAGTGTTATGGTCACTACTAGCCGTTGTTCCAGATTATAGTTTTTGAGCATTTGAGCTACTAGCCCTACTCTGCTCAGCATTTTTGCACTACATACAATCAGAATAAAATATACTTTAAGCAATAAATATATTTAAATATTCTCAATTCATCGTATGCTATGATACCCTGCTTGGGAATGCCAAACTAAGCATATTACATTCTAAGTATATTTCACCTTCACATTGGAGCCATATTTTTAAAACGGTACGGTTCAGAGTACATTCTGGAAAAAATACCTGGGCCGAATAAATCAATGTAACCGTTTCATTTAATTGGATTCATTCGAGTTCATTCTTTCTAGTTTGTAGCTGTTATAAAATATTTTTCTTTCGTGTAAGGAAAGATAATTGAGTCTCAACTATACGGGAACGGTAGGCTAGGACTGGTTAACTAATTTTACTAAATCGTCAATATTTAACTATTGTGCTTGCTTTGCTCTCTATCTTAGATTCCTATCTCTATGTTGCATGTCTGGGTTCAAAATATTTAAGATACTACAATATGTTTTTGCATGAATATGTGTGTGATGATTTTGTTGTGACTGCAGGGGTTGTAAGATTCATTTAAACCCTGCAATAGCTAATAATCTCTAGACATTATGACATAACTTTTATTTCGATATTTGAAAATGGTTTGGTAGAACTCATCTTATTTGAAAAGTTTGAAAGTGTTGGCATTATTTTAAAGTTTATAAACTGTTGGATTTTTTAAAATGTAAAATTCGAAATAGCGCCTTCAGGAATTGTGACCATAATTTATGTAAGTATTGTTCTACCATATATAGTGGTTTTTATGTAGACTTTCACCATGGTTGAACTGAGTTAACGTGGATAGTGCAGGGTCGATTGCATTGGATTGCATAGGATGTCCTCTAGTTATTCTATATAATTATGTCGATTTATCTCCCCATTGATACATATGTTTCAAACATTTTTTACAGAACACTGTAATGCGATACATTAATTTTGTTTCAGCCTATAAGAGTTTGACCATATATATATATATATATATATATATATATATATAGATATATATATATATATATATATATATATATATGCACTATGTACAGGATCGAGATTCTGATTGTTTATTTGCTTCACAAGGATGAGTTGATTGAAAAATACTTGGAATGGTGTACAACGCTCTGGAAACAAGGGATGGGGAGGTATATTTTATAGACGTTTTATCGGAATTGTTTTTTTATATCTCTCTTTGCACAATTGTGAATAGTAATTGGGAGAATTGTTATTGTAATTTCAATTGTGCGATAACAAAATAACATTTGAGAAACACTTCACGATACTATTTTACTTACTTGGTGCGCAATCTAGCAGAAAAGCACTGTGTATTTGTACATTTCCAAAACCTGGAATTTCGTAAATCGGAAATATGTATTCTCTCTCTCTCTCTCTCTCTCTCTCTCTCTCTCTCTCTCTCTCTCTCTCTCTCTCTCTCTCTCTCTCTCTCTCTCTCTTTAATACTATCCATAAGTTAAACCCATTTACAGTGTTGTTCGAAACTTAGCTTTGGAGATCATCCTCATTAGTATTTATGTAGCTGCTGCCATACTTTATTTGTCTTATGTTCAATTGATTGCTATTCAAATCGATTATACATGTACACACGCTCAAAATACCTCATTGTTTACACAAATCAGTTTGTGATTTTATTGAATACATTTTTGTTTCTCGTTAATAAATATAGTACTCCTTTATAACTGGACATAATCTGTATTGTTAAATGTTGTTAACCTTATGCAATAATTTCTATTTGACTTCCATTTTATTTATTTGTATCAACACCTTGCTTAATACACTGTGGGCCTTCACATTTTAACATAAATTGAAAAGTGTCGAGTACGAAACAGTAACGGAAATCCAACTTGTAAACTTTTACGCTTGTTGTTGATTTACCATGTAAAATCACCATGGTGTGATGGAGACAGATTATCTATTATATATGGGATAATATATCATCAATGATAACCCTTTGAAATTTAAAAAGAATTACCTGACTTTTAACTGATTCGTATTTCAAGAACGCAAACAAGTAAAGTTTTACATACTTTTCCTTTAGCACCAGGTAGGATACAGGAATAAATATAATTAAAGCTGAACGAAATATCCATCGATATCTACTATATTTGAATTCTATATTTGAAGCTTTATTAACTTGATTTTAAAAGGTATAATGCACCCACCTTTACAGCCAAATCAAATGACATTTCACTTCACGTTTAGGTACTTAAAATGATACGTATTTAGGTAAGTTCAGTTGCATGCCATGTACTTGATTTATCTGAGAGAATCAAAAGAATATATTGAAACTCTTGGTATGAAGAGTTGGTATGAAACTCGTGTTAGAAGTATAGTAGTGTATTTCTTCAAGCTGATATAAAATTTATAATTCCGACCAGACCTATCGACAGTTTTCAGAATTAAACTTTTTACTGAGTTCGAAATAATAATTTATATATTCAGCTTGTATTGATCCTGTGATCAAAGTCCAGCAGTATGAATGATTTAGTATATCATGTACGTTTTCACGTATTCACTAAATAAGGATTGTTTTGTTAGAGCATTTATTAACGAAATGACAATGTAGAGGTCTCTCGTTATTGAGGATGGGGTGGGGTGTTCCCAATATTATTTAAATTATTACAGAAGACCCTTCCTGACTCGCTTTTGTCAGAAACCGAAGTAGTGCCGACAGTTAAAATAATGAATACACACAATTTGAAATTCCAATAACAACAATTTAATATCATTCAAAAACATTCATTTCTCAAATAACATTCAAATTAAAACCCTATCATTCGTCTTTAACTCGACCAAGTGACGGCCATTTTCATCATCTGACTTAGTGTGATTTGCCTTCTGACCTGTGTTGCAACCCATCTGAATTATTGTTTTCTGGACTAGTAATCCAGTTTCTTCCAGTCCGTCTAACTTCGGTTCTTCCTTTCTATTTGTCTCCTAGGGACTCGGAACCAACTGCACTAGGGTATTTCCCTCTGTCTCCTACGGGCCCTCTGGTGCCTAAAAGCTTTCGGTACTAAAACGTCTTGTAATTCCCAGAATACGAAGTTTCCAGACAACTTTGAATGACGTCCGAGTGGATTATATATCCTTATAATCTACGCAAGATGGGTTAGCGACTACTACGGTTTAGTTCTCCAGATGATATATTTAAGCTTGCGTTTCGTATGTTGGCCACTTCTTGCTCAATTCCGAGTGGATGTTGATTCACCTAATTATCAGACACTGCCACCTACCAACAGTCTATCAAGGGTTGATTTATGATGTTCCTTTAATCCAAACCCAGGATTTCACCACTTACATGTGAACCGTATTATGGCAATCCCATGTAAGTAGCTGGGCACATTTAATGGGCCTGTCACTATTTCTTATGACCATGTCAAATAACTGACTTGACAAATCATTGTTTGCTGAAGTCAGCTTCGTACATTTATGGCGCGAAATTATTAACCTTAAGGTCTGACATATACATGCTGCAATCTGGTTATTCCATTCCATGTGACAGAACCATTTATAAGTCACTACGTTATTAAAGCAGTTAATCTGTTTTCTTAAAACATATAAACATATCATACATGTTATATTGATACCAACTGAATTGTTATTGAATATTTGTTCTATCACCTACATGTCGTGAGATGTATCAAACAACTGAATCTTTCAACACACGCGATTGAAATAAAACAAGAAAAATATCACCTAACAAGCCGGAATGTATACTTTGAGAGTCGAACTCACTGGCATGATTTAGATCGAACTCAGATTTCTCACATATAATTTTGTGTTTGATCTAATACTTCGGTGTATTTAACCAAATAAAATGGGAGCCCTTGAGGAAAACCATATATACTTGTTCATTTTAAAACGGTTCGATCTCTTGCCCTGTATGTCTATGGTGGTCTTGATAACATCTCGAGATGCTGGACTTTAAATATACGCTTATAAAAGCAATAATACAATACTACTTATTTTTTGCGGTTGCATCTAGTCTAGGCTGGACTCCTTAGATTATAAATAGTTAACCGTATTCTATCACCGCTGTGAAGCTATATTCTGAATGCCAAATACAAGACGATGAAGTAATATATCATGGTCTATTGTGTCAAATGTTGCAGATAAATCTAGGAGGATGAAGACTGTAATCTTTACACTATCCAAAGCAGAGAGAATGCCATTAAAGTATGGTTTCCGTACTGTGGCCACGACGGTATGCAAACTGTGCATTGGTGAAAAGACTGTCTGAATTAAAATGTGATACAAGTTGGGTTGGAACAACCTTTTCGAAGATGTTTGATATAAATGGGAGATTTTATACTGGGTGTTAGTTCCTTAAATCGTTATAGACAAGTGCTGGTTACTTCAGCAGAGGTTTTACGATGGCAGTTTTGAAAAATGATTGGAATTCTTCCGATGAGAGAGATATTTAAATAAGATCAGTTAGTGAAGTCAATATTGAGTCTAAGCACTCAAGCAGCTGTGATGTCGGAATAGATCAAGTTAACAAGACTTTGGTGCACTCTTCATCACAATTTTCCGTACTAAATCAACAGAGACAGGTTCAAATGCTCCTAATGGTTGTCTCTTAAATTCTGTATCGTAACTGTATGGTGACGAGTGAGTTGAAATTGTGCTGTCACGCGAATCTCTAATGGTTTGTACTTTGTCACGGAAGAAATTTGCAAATTGGTCCGGAAGGTCTACTGAAGATAAGGTAGTTGGAACTGGTGTACCTTTGTTGTACACTTGATATTAGTTTGTTAGTTATCTCGAAGAGCTCTTTGCCGCTTGAACTCTCCGCGATCATTAGTACTGTAGTGGGATAATTTCGCAAAATGGACTATGTTTGTGATGCTCTTCTTAGCAGCTTCATAGATTTGTTTATGAATAGCGAGTCCATCTATCCATCTATCTATCTATCTATCTATCTATCTATCTATCTATCTATCTATCTATCTATCTATCTATCTATCTCTTCAAAATGATAAATGATGGACTCAGTCTGAACTATACCATTAGTATGGAACTGTATTATATTATTTGAATCAATTCTGGTCAACGCCATCCAGGCGACTTCATGGTTAATAGGGGACGAGTGCATGTCTGGTTTAGAAATTTATAGATCATAAAGATTAGTCTGGATTCAGATTTTAGTATTGCAAGTTTATCTCACATTTAGATGTATGATCTTGATGCTTAAATGGTTTAAACTTGCTACAGTTGCTTTTTCAGTGACATGGTTTATGACCATAAAATTGTAACATACGTGATATATAAAGCATTCATTTATCAGAAGATGCCGTTTTAGCAATACATATATTTGTATTAAATACGGTTTTCAAAGGTGCAATGTTTGTTTGGTTAATCTATCTATCTCTTCAAAATGATAAATGATGGACATTATATAAAATAACAATATAATCACGGCTCTACAATTACTTAATAATCATCTTAATAATATCCTCTATCATGGTCAAATGTGCCCAGTTCTGATAGAGATTATGGCATATTTGGATTTGTTCGTACAATACTTTGTTATTTATATTTAGGTTAATTGTTTGTTAATTTTAAATTTAGTTAATACATGCTTTGGTAACATAACCTTTTATACGACTTGACCTTGTCCATATATCAGGTCAATTATGTTTGACATGATTGGCTTTATTTAATTTTTTTTATTTCATTTATTTAATCAAATAATAATAGCTTCATGAAACGTTGTATCTAGTTGCTAACTTTGTTCAGGAGTAAATGATAGTTTCGTTTAACAATATTGACGTTTCTCAGTGTAAGAAGTATTAAGCTTATTCAAGGTCATACATGGGTTTCGCAATAATTTAGTATGTGACAATTGGTAGCAAACCTGTTCTTATTTTGATGAATTCAGTTTTGACCCTTATCCTGGAATCTGTTTTACGTCTTAATTAATGTTATAACTTATGTTTGTGGTAAATGTCAGTTGTGCTCTAGCACATTACGTTCTTATCACGTGACTAGTCCGGGCTGAAATTTATTTTCGAGTTCTCTGGGCATACAAAAGTGCTTTACTAAAATCTTTGATAAAGACATTGATTGTAATTTACACTGAAATCAAATATGGAATAATTCCATGTGATTCAACAACAGACTGTTGATACATCTGCTGTTCGATATTAAAGACATCATCGCCTTCAATTTCGGATTTCGTTGTTAATCGAACTCAGGTTCATTCATCACTTTCTTAATACTTTGACCTATATTTTGGTAACTATCAGATCATGATTGGACTTAAATCAATCTATCATAAGTTCTGTTTTTCTTACTAGGATAATACATGATTTGATACAATTTGCAATGATTATTGTCTTTACACTTTTGTATTACTTATTTATAGATCATAGACTCGTAAGAAGCTATATCTATCTATATATATTTAGAAAAGCCTCCCTAGTTTTAAACGTCTAAGATTATCTCATTCCGAGGTCTGTTTCATTTGCCTCACATTTTGTTTCTATTGGTGTACTAAATGGAAAATGAACAAACATTTGTATTGTATACAAGACTTCATCGATACATAATTTTAAACTTTGAAATCTTTGGAAAGCATCGTTTTCATTAACATTTATTCACACAGAAAAGAGCAACATATATGATTAAACACAAGTTTCCTTTAATTAAAGTATACTTATAATCTGCTAAGATAAGTAGTTTTGATCGCATGTGACAAAACATTACGATATATCCTTAATTACCTTTTTTACCTATATGTTTTTATTTCTTAGGCGATCGTCTAATTTGCCTGCTAGAAGCTAAGTGAGAATGTTTGAAAGATTTACAGATTTGGGGATATTTATTGGTCCATACCAGTTCATCCCATACCAGTTCATCGCATCAAATCTGGTTCGTCTACAGGATCTGTTTGGATTCGTACTTTGGTTTTACTTACTGTTTCTTTCAGGGAAAAATAATCTGACACAAATAAGTCGTGCTATAATTCAGTTTTTTTTTACTATCATTGCATGTATGAATTTGTACCATATTGACGCTCCTATTCTTAGAGCAGTGGATAACTTTGAAATTAATGGAATAACATTTTTAGCTGTGCTAATATTGCGAGACATATATACCTTTATTTTAGATCTCATCCCTTTAGAAAGGATTCAAGTCAATATAAAAACATTTTATCTGGCCCTTTGTATATTCCTTCTAGTTTCAGCTTAGGTGCCCTATTTTGTTTATATGAAATCCTACATGTTAGAATGGGTAGAGGACGGACTAACTAATTTCAGAAGTAATTTCGTTTCTTGTTGGGGTGACATTAGAGCTATTCCACAGGATAAGATGATTTAAATGTCCGTGCACGACTTATCTGTCACTCGAACGACTTACATCTTTGACGTTTGAAGCCATCTAATGTCGATCTACTCCGAAGAACAATTTCTTCGCAAAGATATAAAACATCTTCCTAAGGTAAAATATTCAATGAAAAGATATGCCGGTGAAGGAGCCAGACTTGAATGTGAGATTAAAGTTGGTGCCGAATTATTATAACAGTTTTATTCAATACATCCATTTATTTCGAAAGATCGTTTGGATATACAGCATTCCTATAGACATAAGATTCAAACATTGTATCTAAATCAATCTGAGTCTTTGCTATATAATATTGCCCTCGATATTTTCCCCCTGAAGATATAGGATTTTGGCATTTACAGGGCTGGCGTCAGACTATATCGAGATAGTAGTGAAAAAGTACTATCGAGATCTGCACACCAATTATATGATGAGATCGAGTTATTTATATGTGTTTTTAGTGTTTCACAGATCGATGATTATTATATTTATCAAGATGTACCTGCTGGAGGCCTGCTGAGATTTGGACATTTGTTTTTAATTGCAGTATCAAACAGTAGTAATGTGCGTTTAGAACACATTGTGAATGGTGTTCAATTTAATTTAATTCCGGGTATAACACCTGAATACTGTTTAAATTCGGTACAGTCAGCAACTGGTACTGTTTCAAACATGAAGCTACTGAAGCATCATGAATACAGAATTCATAAAGTCGACATTTTTGAAATTGTTGCAACTATATGTTTATGCCCATCGCTGTTCGGAATACACAGAATCAGGTTAATTCATGATATGTATGATTCAGCAGACAAAAAATGGATAACTCTAGAATTTATGCATCCACAAATTACTGTTGTGTATCCGACATCGCCCGCGTTACCATGGATAAATATATCTGAGCAAGAAAGGTTTCTGATAGAAGTTAGTAAAAAGGATAAAGACTTTACTCTTTTCAACGGTACACTGTTCATGTATCTTCAAAATGCAAAACACATCGAGTTTGGTGTGATGAGTAAGTTAGAATATATTCTAGGTTTTGTAGGACTATTACCCTTTTTCATTGCAATATACTTGTCTTTAATTGTATTGCTGTATTTGGTGAATGTAATGATTAGGCTCATCTTGAAAACAGAAACTCCATTTCAACGAGAACTAGGACATCAACGTCAACAAATTCATGGAAGCAATACTGAAAATCAAGTATCGACAAGTGATACAGAAAGAAATATGTATGCGTACGATGCTTTCATATCACACGTGGAAGAGAACAGACATTTTGTCATGCATATTCTGCAACCAATTCTCCTTCAACATCGTTTAAAAGTGTTCCTTGGTGATGACGATCTCCCTCCGGATCCAAGAATAGAGAACTTAGAAACAGCTATCAAAAAAAGCAAGATTGTTTTAATTGTCATTTCAAATGAATATTTGACAGATCAGTTGTATAAGTTTTTCTCCCCAACATAGTACTTCCTTCGTTGCCTGATGGGAGAATCTCATGCGACAAAATAGTGCTCATCAAATATAAACCATGCAACATCCCTAATACATGGTTAGCCCACGATAAAATTATACTTTACAACACCTAAATACCATCTGTGCATTGCATGCACAATTGAATAATATGATCCAAATAGGGAAACACATTTTAAATTAAGGATTCATGTATAGCATTGATATTGCATAAGCATTAAACAACTGCTTCACCTGAGTTTTCGTATTCATCCCAATATAAATTTTAATAGATAATGAAATTCTTGAGATAACACAAAACATGCTATCGATTCTACCTGATCAATAGTTCACAATTGTACAGTATGATTTAAACCAGTCTAACATCTACAGATGATTTAGCTTATTCATCTATTTGGCTTAGACTTGGTTAAAATGCAGCACGTGTCTCCCCTAGGCCTCAGTATGGCAAATCAGTCAAAAAGGTGTAGTCTTACTGGACAGTTTTCTTTCAGGTGTATTTGCATCCATCATTAACTATTGCAGTAAAAATGAACCAATTTACATTACAAATAAAACAAAACTAAATTGTTTTGTATAGAAAGCAATTTGTAGTTCCTGGGGCGCCTGTTTGATTGATGAACCAATACTACCACAACCCCCTCCGTTTTACATTGACTTTGAATGGCAAAGAGCAAAAACGGCTAAAGAATAAGCATGTGCAATATGCAATAGTAACCATCACTAGACCTAAAACAAATTAGCATACTTTTCATCACACCTAAATCATCTCAATGTTTAAATATTTGCCACTGCAGCACACATGCGCACATACGTAAGTCAATTTAACCCACGTCACAAATTTAGCACGTGTGATTTTTTAAACGCTACGCTTATGATAGTAGTTTCATATCTTCTACCGTAAAATTAAGGGGTCTCAAAAAACGAAAGAGAGTATATCTTGAAAATAACAAAGATTTTCAGCATTTTACATTACTGAGTTTGATAAGTACGTAGTGTCTCAACTCAATAACACCGTATATGCTAAAACAGACAAATAATTAGAATTTAAAATAAATACATGGTTGCATACTATGGATTCAATGACAAACCAGAACAGATAAGTAACTATAATGTAACATTAAAAAATTATAACGTTGTCTTAGAAAATCAAACACTACACTGCTTATTGCCTCTACGGACAACAACTATACTGACATTTCCCTACATAGTAAAACATTCATATGGCATTTCTCTTATAGTCAAACACTCTACAGCAATTCAAAATTTATAATGACATAATGGCGTAATTCTTACAATTTTATTATAGTCAAAAACTTAGCCGACATTTACATTGTAGTCAAAACTCTAATGACATTTGTCTTATAATCAAATACTATAGTCAAACATTATAATGAAATGTATCTTATTGTCAAACACTATAATGACTTGTATCTTACAGTCAAACACTATAATGACATTTATCTTATAGTCAAGCACTATAATGACAATCTCTTATAGTCAAACACTATAATGACTTGTATATTATAGTCAAACACTATAATGACATGTATCTTATAGTCAAGCAATATAATGACATGGATCTTATAGTCAAACACTATAATGACTTGAATCTTATAGTCAAACACTATAATGACTTGTATATTATAGTCAAACACTATAATGACATGTATCTTATAGTCAAGCAATATAGTGACATGGATCTTATAGTCAAACACTATAATGACTTGAATCTTATAGTCCAACACTTTGACATGTATCTTAGAATCAAACACTAAAATGACATGGATCTTATAGTCAAACACTATAATGACATGTATCTTATAGTCAAACACTATAATGACATGGATCTTATGGTCAAACTATCTTATAGCTAAACACTATAATGACATGTATCTTATAGTCAAACACTATAATTGCACGTATCTTAGAGTCAAAAACTATAATGACATTCTCTGATAGTCAAACACTTTAATGACATTCTCTTAGAGTCATACACTATAATGACATGTAACTTATAGTCAAACACTATAATGACACCTATCTTAAAGCCAAACACTACAGTGACTTGTATTTTATAGTCAAACACTATAATGACATGTATCTTATAGTCAAACACTATAATGACATGTATCCTATAGTTAAACACTATATTGACTTGTATTTTATAGTCAAACACTATAATGACATGTATCTTATAGTTAAACACTATAATGACTTCTATCTTATAGTCAAACACTATAATAACTTGTATCTTATAGTCAAATACTATAATGACATGTATCTTATAGTCAAACACTATAATCACTTGTATCTTATAGTCAAACACTATAATGACATGTATCTTAGAGTCAAACACTATAATGACTTGTATTTTATAGTCAAACACTATAATGACTTGTATCTTATAGTCAAACACTATAATTTCACATATCTTAGAGTCAAAAACTATAATGACATTCTCTTATAGTCAAACACTATAATGACTTTTATCTTATAGTCAAACACTATAATGACGTGGATCTTATTGTCAAACTATCTTATACTCAAACACTATAATGACATGTATCTTATAGTCAAACACTATAATGACATGTATCGTATAGTCAAACACTATAATGACCTGTATCTATAGTCAAACACTATAATGACATGTAACTTGTAGTCAAACCCTATAATGACTTGCATCTTATAGTCAAACACTAAAATGACTTGTATCTTATAGTCAAACATTATAATGACATGTATCTTATAGTCGAACACTATAATGACATGTATCTTATAGTCAAACACTGTAATCACTTGTATCTCATAGTCAAACACTATAATGACATGTATTTTAGAGCCAAATAATGAATTGTATTTTATAGTCAAACACTAAAATGACTTGTATCTTATAGTCAAACACTATAATGACATGTATATTATAATCAAACACTATAATCAATTATATCTTATAGTCAAACACTATAATGACATGTATCTTATAGTAAAATACTATAATGACATTCTCTTATTGTCAAACACTATAATGACATTCTCTTATAATCAAACACTATAATGACTTGTAACTTATAGTACACTATAAATGACACCTATCTTAAAGTCAAACACTATAATGACTTGTATTTTATAGCCAAACACTATAATGACATGTATTTTATAGTCAAACACTATAATGACATGTATTTTATAGTCAAACACTATAATGACTTGTATCTTATGGTCAAACAATATAATGACATTTTTCTTATAGTCAAACACTTTAATGACTTGAATCTTATAGTCAAACACTATAATGACTTGTATCTTATAGTCAAACACTATAATGACTTGTGTCTTATAGTCAAACACTATAATGACATGTATCTTATAGTCAAAAACTATAATCACTTGTATCTTATAGTCAATCACTATAATGACATGTGTCTTAGAGTCAAACACTATAATGACTTGTATTTTATAGTCAAACACTATAATGACTTGTATCTTATAGTCAAACACTATAATGATATGGATCTTATAGTCAAACACTATAATGACTTGTATCTTATAGTCAAACACTATAATGACATGTAGCTTATAGTCAAACACTATAATGACTTGTATCTTATAGTCAAAAACTATAATGACATTCTCTTATAGTCAAACACTATAATGACGTTCTCTTAGAGTCAAACATTATAATGACATGTAACTTATAGTCAACCACTATAATGACACATATCTTACAGTCAAACACTATAATGACTTGCATTTTATAGTCAAACACTATAATGATATGGATCTTATGGTCAAACAATCTTATAGTCAAACACTATAATGACATGTATCTTATAGTCAAACACTATAATGACTTGTATCTTATAGTCAAACACTATAATAACTTGTATCTTATAGTCAAACACTATAATGACATGTATCTTAGAGTCAAAAATATAATGACATTCTCTTATAGTCAAACACTATAATGACATTCTCTTATAGTCAAACACTATAATGACATGTACCTTATAGTACACTATAAATGATACCTATCTGAAAGTCAAACACTATAATGACTTGTATCTTATAGTCAAACAATATAATGACATGTATCTTATAGTCAAACACTTTAATGACTTGCATCTTATAGTCAAACACTATAATGACTTGTATCTTATAGTCAGACGCTATAATGACTTGTATCTTATAGTCAAAAACTATAATGACATTCTCTTATAGTCAAACACTATAATGACATTCTGTTATAGTCAAACACTATAATGACATGTAACTTGTAGTCAACCACTATAATGACACCTATCTTAGAGTCAAACACTATAGTGACTTGTATTTTATAGTCAAACACTATAATGATATGGATCTTATGGTCAAACTATCTTATATTCAAACACTATAATGACATGTATCTTATAGTCAAACACTATAATGACTTGTATCTTATAGTCAAACACTATAATGACATGTATCTTATAGTCAAACACTATAATGACTTTCATCTTATAGTCAAACACTATATTGACTTGTATCTTATAGTCAAACACTATAATGACTTGTATCTTATAGTCAAACTTTATAATGACTTGTATCTTATAGTCAAACACTTTAACGACACGTATCTTAGATTCAAAAACTATAATGACATTCTCTTATAGTCAAACACTATAATGACTTGTATCTTATTGTCAAACACTATAATGACATGGATCTTATGGTCAAACTATCTTATAGTCAAACACTATACTGACATGTATCTTATAGTCAAACACTATAATGACATGTATCTTATAGTCAAACACTATAATGATATGGATCTTATAGTCAAACACTATAATGACATGTATTGTATAGTCAAACACTATAATCACTTGTATCTTATAGTCAAACACTATAATGACTTGTATCTTATAGTCAAACACTATAATGACTTCTATCTTATAGTCAAACACTATAATGACTTGTCTCTTATAGTCAAACTCTATAATGACATGTATCTTATTGTCAAACACTATAATCACTTGTATCTTATAGTCAAACACTATAATGACATGTATCTTAGAGTCAAACACTATAATGACTTGTATTTTATAGTCAAACATTATAATGACTTGTATCTTATAGTCAAACACTATAATGACATGTACCTTAGATTCAAAAGCTATAATGGCATTCTCTTATAGTCAAACACTATAATGACATTCTCTTATAGTCAAACACTATAATGACTTGTATCTTATTGTCAAACACTATAATGACATGGATCTTATGGTCAAACTATCTTATAGTCAAACACTATACTGACATGTATCTTATAGTCAAACACTATAATGACATGTATCTTATAGTCAAACACTATAATGATATGGATCTTATAGTCAAACATTATAATGACATGTATCATATAGTCAAACACTATAATCACTTGTATCTTATAGTCAAACACTATAATGACTTGTGTCTTATAGTCAAACACTATAATGACATTTATCTTATAGTCAAACACTATAATGACTTGCATCTTATAGTCAAACACTATAATGACTTGTATCTTGTAGTCAAACACTATGACTTGTATCTTATAGTCAAACACTATAATGACATGTATCTTAGAGTCAAACACTATAATGACTTGCATTTTATAGTCAAACACTATAATGACTTGTATCTTATAGTCAAACACTGTAATGACTTGTATCTTATAGTCAAACACTATAATGACATGTATCTTAGAGTCAAAAATATAATGACATTCTCTTATAGTCAAACTCTATAATGACATTCTCTTATAGTCAAACACTATAATGACATGTAACTTATAGTACACTATAAATGATACCTATCTTAAAGTCAAACACTATAATGACTTGTATCTTATAGTCAAACAATATAATGACATGTATCTTATACTCAAACACTTTAATGACTATCAACTTATAGTCAAACCTTATAATGACTTGTATCTTATGGTCAAACACTATAATGACACATATCTTAGAGTCAAAATCTCTAATGACATTCTCTTATAGTCAAACACTATAATGACATTCTCTTATAGTCAAACACTATAATGACATGTAACTTATAGTAAAACACTATAATGACACCTATCTTAGAGTCAATCACTATAATGACATTCTCTTATAGTCAAGCACTATAATGACATTTCTCATACATATGAACAGTGCTTACTCATACAGGAATGTCTCCCGTCCCTGCCACATTAACTACTACCATTGAAGTGGTGACAGTATACATGGACCGGATGCAATTTACAACATTTTCTCCTAAACCTCATTTTTTTAAATAAAGATTTTCATAATAAATCCAGGCTCTATTCGATATAATTCTTTCTCCCGATCAGATAGCATCATAGCCCCTTTCTCTCCCCTTTGTTCCATTAATTTAATGATATTACCTATGGGGAGAGAATTATCTATAACATTGGTTTGGGTCTACTAATGACTTTATACACGTGTTTAGTCTGTACCAGTATCTTACTTACTATCTTGTAGTCCGTGTTATGTAGATTAATGGTGCGGCAGTTTCCGATGTTTTCTAGTTCCCCTTTATATATGAGAGTGATGATAGCTTCATTCATTAATTTTATCATAGTCCAATTAAAAATAATATTATTAAACATTATTTCTGGTCTGGGGCTTAAGTAGTCCTGACAATTTATATAAAATACTCTTGAGAGTCCATCGGCGCCTTCCCTTTTTTAATGTTTGTGTTGCTTTCCGAACTTCTGCAATAGTAATAAATTAATTCCACACTGTTCGATCATTGTTTGTAATTGTATTTATTTTAATCTTATTGATATATTGATCCATATTACTAGGGTCAATGTTTTAAGATTTGTACAAGTTCGTATATAATTTTTACACACACACACACATATATAGTAAACATTTTGTAGATATGTTGTTAACATGATATGAAATTCATTTTCTTGCTATTCATGCTTGTTGGCAAGTAAATATTTATTATATTCCACTTATTTATTTTTATGTGTTGGTAGCATCCTTTTAGTTCTAGGGGCGTAGGCTCTACTTCCAGGTTCAATCCGTTTGCGATACGTCTAATAATTGAAGGACCCAAGATTTGATTTCTGAACTATGGTTATTTATTTTATACTCAGCGGTGAATTACTTGATTTTCTAGTTAAAATAATATTGATATTTCACTGCAGTGAAAAAATAACAGTGAAAAAATAACAATATTTTTTCACTACAGGAACTACATTTTTGGGTCAGATGTTTGGGTCTGCTCTTTCACTGTGTCACAAACTTGAGGTAGCCAATGTATGTGAGCATAAAATAAAAAGAATATTTGCTTGAAACGAGTGAATAATGGATATATTTCATCGAGTGGATAAAAGACTCTAGTATTTTCACTCGTGGCTTCGCCACTCGTGAAAATACGGAATTGTTCATCTACTCGATGAAATATATCTGTTATTCACTCGTTTCAAGCAAATATCCTCTATGTACAAAAACTAAAGCGTTTAGCTTTTCTTCCAGCCTTCGTATCGTTACCGTAGACGTAGTATGGGTTTCTTGTACAAATATGGTATCATGTTTTGAGATAAACAAATATATTTGTGTTTTATCATTTATACCATTAATATAGATGGTAAGAACTTTGAGGTTCATTCCCTATTTTATTAATTATTTGAGCTGTTATAATTCTGTATGTTATAGTACTGATATTTTAATATGCTATCTTTTGTACCCAAATTACACCTTAGAATCTTGATGAATTGAATTATAAGTATGATAAATATCTTTTCATTATAACTTTTTACAAGGTTTTATACAGGGCAAATAGTTCAGTAGATTTATATTTGTGATCAATAATTAGCCACACTTAGATGACACATTAGGGGGTCAGCTTTGAATGTTATTTGTGGTTGTGTCAGTAAAATTTGTCCTATTCGATAGTTTTGTTTCTGGTTTTTGTTGTATAAAATGTATTTTTGAAGGTATTAACCTTAATGTTTAAAAGTTGTTTTCTATGACCCAGAACTAACTTGTATAAGAGTTTGTTCGATGTCCAAACTTAACGGACAGTGTTTATAACAATGTGCATGCCAGAGAGCCCATGTGTATATTTGAATAAACTATATTATATTTGTAAGTCTTTAGTTCAAACAGATCAATCATCTTCTCAGAATGTTTTCATCTTCTTTGTTTGGATGTGTTTTCTTTTGTTTCTGTTTGTCTATGCTTGTCTCTATAAATACATTTCATCATATAAATTGTTTAGACCTATCTGTCTCTTTGTGTATATATATATATATATATATATATATATATATATCTATATATATATATATATATATATATATATATATATATATATATATATATATATATATATATATATATATAATTACAGCAAGACAATCATCATTAATAGAACACTGCTTTACAATCATCTAATAATTTTTTTTATTATTCTGAAGAATTCCCTAGAATAGCAAATTAAATTGCAAAAATCCCTCAGTATTAATGGAATAAATAAATCTAGCACATACAATTACGTAAGTCAGCATATATGATTATAGAATCAAGCTGTTTCATCAAAAGTAATAATAAAAAAATTGGGTTTTTTAAAACATTTTTTTGGGCGGGAGGGGGGATTACCAATCCCACCAATTGTACCAATTGTTTTTCCATAGACCTCAATGCTAATATTTGGAGAGATAAATATATGTTCTATCCTAATTTGGCATGCATCTGATACACTGCTATAGAGAACAATGTTAGATTGTCAATTTGATGATAACAAAACCAGGTACTCCATTGCATTTAAGAGATTAAGATTAACTCTGCTGGAACTAGACAGGGGTATGAGTTATCTAGTCACAACATACATATTTTCAGTCATGTGTCTTACATTATCAAAAAATCATAAAAAAATACAAAATATGATCTATATAGGAATTAGCATAAATTCACATGTTGTCAAGAGGCTAAACTTTTTTTAAGCCTAACAGAAAGTACAACTTTTACATAATATACCAATCATAACAAGTGTTGTTGTTTATTTCTGATTGCAATGTTCCCTACACTTTAAGCGCCACCCACTTGGACTTGCACAATTGGTACCGTTATACCCATAGCAAACCTTGATTTTTCCAATAATCTGTGAAATAGCTTGGGACTATAATATTAACAAATGTACTTAGTCTCGATTGTCAAAAACAATTTTATGAAATACTTAGCTATGTTTTATATGATTGTGTATAGTAATGTTATTGAGCTGTTTAAACTCTTGTTTTCATACCTTTGCTTCACTATCAAACTCGTCTTTTGAAATAAAATGAATTCTTTTAACTATGAGTTGTGTTTTATTCATACTAGCACTTATCGAACTTCACTTTGGAAATGGTATAAATCACATTATGTCATATTGTTTAATATAAAGGTCAAAGGTCAACGCACTAGTTAGCATGTACCAGTTCTACTGTTAAAGAGACATTTTGATCTAAAATAAAGGACTTATATTTATTTCATGAACACAGAAAGAAACAAGAGGGACAGGTGGCCATGGCCCAATCTAATTATAAAGTATTAGATTTGAACACTTTACACTGTCAGCATATGGAAGAGGTCACTAACCCCCAGTCCTCACACAAAGGTCAAGCTACCCAGCCCCTTTGTCATACAAATAGAAAGCTTCCCTCCTTTGTGTAGTGAATAAAATTGATGCAATAAGCCAATCTGACACCAAATAAAGTAGATAACAGCTTTCTAAGTGGTTATGTTGGATTTGGGAGTGACAATGGGGACAAAAATACAGAATAAGGCTAAAGTTTAACAATGAGTATAATGAGTCCAATGGATTTTAAAACAGGAGGAAAGTGTGTATCTAAATGGGAGATGTAGCTAATGATACTAGAATTAAAGGAGACATAAGCAGCAATGAGAAAAATGAGAAGCGAGAGCTTGATGATATTACCTTGGACAATATTTGGAGGCAGTGGACCATAGGTGCATGGACAATAAAAAAAGACACCTGTGCTATAACATCCCTTACAGGCACCAAATATCAGGTGACATGGTGTTCATTCCCAGCTAATATAAAAGAGTGAATAATGTAGATAATATAGATAAATATAATTCATATTTCTTCTAAATAAGAAATTAATAATAATGGGCTTCAGTTAGGCAGCAAAATACCTAAACCAAACAAAGCATGTTGGATCAGTTTTCAAACTTGTAAACCTTACTGGGAGAAATTATTAAAGTACTTCTAGTTAAATTTGCATCAAGACCGAGGGCTAATATGATATTTCACAAATCTTCTATTATTTTTATACACCATCACTAAAAATCTGGGTTACTATTTATTGAAATGTTATGTATGGTGGAAGGGAGATAACTGAATGATATACATAAGGTGTGTACTTTTTATTTCCTCCAATATATTATCCATGTAATACAGATGAGTTCAAGAAGAACATGTATTAACTTCAATGCAATTAAATTATCCAAAAATGTATTACTGATAAAGTGAGAACCTAAAATCCAGGATTATATATGTAGTGGATACCTCATGAATGATTATGTAACTAACTATAGAATCACATTTTTAATTTCAAGACACAAAAGTTTACATAAAGAAGACAATTAGAGCAGGACAATTAAAATCAAAATAGGAAGGAATACCATATCTTTAGCAAACTACCTAAAACACATATACCAAAATATTCTTTATGATACAAGCGAACTATCTACACATGGACCAGGAGTGTCCTCTATCCTGGTCTATAACATGCTTAACAAGAACAAATTTTTTTTTATCCATGTTTTTTCATCTTTTGTTCATTAAATAGTCAATATTGGCTAAAATTAACTATATTAACTTTACATAACTTATTTTTTTTGCCTATATGCTAATATTGGAGCTGACTACACAGTCACAAAGCCATCAGTCTATATATGTCATAGATATAGTTACAAAAGCCCCATTCCAAAGCTAATGCATGTTATTTTCTACATTTTCTATGTAAAAGTCTGTCAATATTAGACCAAAACATCTCAATATCCATTGCTTAACCAAACGACAATATGACAGTATATAAATGGTGGTTATGTATACTCGTTACTATGGATACACTGTGAAGCTGGTATTATCTTTTATGTATTACGGTACCAATTGTTTTTCCATAGACCTCAATGCTAATATTTGGAGAGATAAATATAATTTTTATCCTAATTTAGCGTGCATCTGACACTGTTATAGAGAACAATGTTAGATTGTCAATTTTACGATGACAAAACCAGGTACTCCATTGCATTTAAGAGAGATAACTCTGCTGGAACTAGACAGGGGTATGAGTTATCTAGTCACAACATACATATTTTCAGTCATGTGTAGTACATTATCAAAAAATCATAAAAAATACAAAATATGATCTATATAGGAATTAGCATAAATTCACATGTTGTCAAGAGGCTAAACTTTTTTTAAGCCTAACAGAAAGTACAACTTTTACATAATCCACCAATCATAACAAGTGTTGTTCTTTATTTCTGATTGCAATGTTCCCCACACTATAATCGCCACCCACTTGGAATTGCACACTTGGTACCGTTACACCCATACCAATAATCTGTTGAATAGCATGGGACTATAATATTAACAAATGTACTTAGTCTCGCTTGTCAAAAACAATTTTATTAAGTACTAAGCTATGTTCTATATGATTGTGTATAGAAATGTTTTTGAGCTGTTTTAACTCTTGTTTTCATACCTTTGCTTCACTATCAAACTCATATTTTGAAATAAAATGAATTCTTTTAACTATGAGTTGTGTTTTATTCATATTAGCATTATCGAACTTCACTTTGGTAATTAACACTAACTGGGAATAGTTTTTTAAAGTACCTACTCTTTTACTGTAATTAATTATGACCCTATTTCCATAAATGATCACAGCCTGAATTATTTTTGTAGTTCTATACATGTCTTGACTAAACATATAGTTGTATCTAAAAGTAAGCAAATAATCTAAAGTGTGTTGGCAATCATATCAGGTCTTTTTTGTACAAAGGACAATGCAAGATAGAATACAATTAAGCAAATTTATTATAAAGGTTATTAACTATCTATGATACATCAGTAGCTCATTAATATATGGACCGTACTGGTAGTGGAATATTCAATTGTATATATATC
Source organism: Unio delphinus (assembly GCA_029339505.1). Classification (NCBI taxonomy): domain Eukaryota; kingdom Metazoa; phylum Mollusca; class Bivalvia; order Unionida; family Unionidae; genus Unio; species Unio delphinus. Next base: position 1,020,684 of record JAQISU010000080.1, read on the forward strand.
ACATGTAAATAAGTATTAATGAAATAATACCATAAAATAGTATGAAAAAATCAAATTGTATAATTCACATGTACATTCGTACTAAACGGATATGATATGATAATGGAAAAATAATTGTATCTATATAATATACATAATACTGTATACTAAATGGATATATGATAATGGAAAAATCAATTGTATGTATGTAATGTACATATACTGTATACTAAATGGATATATGATAATAGAAAAATCAATTATATCTATATAATGTACATATACTGTATACTAAATGGATATATGATAATAGAAAAATCAATTGTATCTATGTAATGTACATGTACTGTATACTAAATGGATAAATGATAATAGAAGAAAAAAATCAATTATATCTATATAACGTACATATACTGTATAATAAATGGATATATGATAATGGAAGAAACAATTGTATCTATATAATGTAAATTGTTAAAGTATCTTTGTCATGTAAATAGGTAATGAATTGTTAAGTCTGTACTGGAAATAAAAATATTCAGTTGTACCTGTATCATGTATATATGCATTAATTGTATCTGTATCATGTATATATGCATTAAAGTTCTGTTTTTGTACTGGCAATGCAAAAATCTGTATTCTGAATACAAAACTTAGATTCGTATCATGTGTATAGGGAATAAGGTAACTAGGCTGTACTTGTAATGGAAACATCCATTTATATCATGTATACAGGCAATAAGGTGATTAGACTGTACTTGTAATGGAAACATCCATTTGCATCATGTATATAGGCAATAAGGTGATTAGACTGTACATGTAATGGAAACATCCATTTATATCATGTATATAAGGAATAAGGTGATTAGACTACTTATAATGGAAACATCCATTTGTGTCATGTATATTTGGCAATAAGCTGATTTGTGAAATTGTACTGAAAAAATATATTCACATCATTAGATATAAACACAGTAATAAAGTGATCTAACTGTACTTATATGTACAGGTAAAATCCATCTGTATCATTTATTTATATAGATAGCAAATTGATGACAGTACTTGTATGTACTGGTAAAATCCATATGTATGATTTATATAGGTAATACATTGATATGACTGTACTTGTAATGGTAAAATCAATATGTATCATTTATATAGGTAATAAATTGATATGACTACTTGTAATGGTAAAATCCATCTGTATCATTTATATAGGTAATACATTGATATGACTGTACTTGTATGTACTGGTAAAATCCATATGCTCTTGTAATAGTAATATCCGTCTGTATCATGTATGTTGGTGTCAAAAATACAATATCCATTTCAGTTTAAGGCAATATTTGCCCAAGTTGCAATGGTGGTTTTATTCCCATTAAACATAGCCACTGACTCTCTCTCTCATCTGTAAACCAATATCAAAATTTGGGCAATTCTCTTTCTTACCACACCATCATAACAGTAACAATATAAAACTGTCCATTCTTACAATATCAATAATATGGTGACAATATAAAATATATGCTCATATTTTACAAAAGCATTATAATGGTGACAATATTAGATATGTTCAGATGAAATAGTTATTATTGATTTAAGCATATAAATATTACATTATGGGGATTACTATTAAGTCAAATCAAGTAAGTAAGTCAAATCAGTAACACAATTCCAGATTTGCACATTTTAAAAGTGAAACGTGTTTTTTTGATCATTATTTCTCTACACTTTTTTACACTGGAGTTGAATCTTTGCAAATTTTCAATGTTTTAATGTGTGTTGAAAAGTGCAGAATTTGTATGTTTTCATGTATGTTAAAATATCAGAATTTTACTTTGTTTCATTATTGCTGAAATATTGCAGAAATTCAAATTGCTTTACCAGGTGATGGTTTTTAGTTTGTTTTAAATTATGTTGAAATGGTGCAGAATTTAATCATGCATACATACACTTACATGCATCCATACATGATTTGTTGTTGTTGTTGTAGGGTTTAACGCCATTTTTCAGCACATGATAGGCTATACATGGCAGCCAGTATTATTGGTGGAGGAAAAACCTGGGGAAAATCCCAAGAAATAACCGCCGACCCATGAGAAGATACTGGCAAGCTTTCTCACATAACTACATTAGCCGAATCTTAGACTCGAACTCGTGCAGACAGAGGTGAGATGGCAGTGATCCTAACAAAAAGCGCTTTAGACCACTCAGCCACTTGGGGGCTCCCCATCCATAGGTGAACATACATACATAAATACATACATACATGTATATATATATATATATATATATATATATATATATATATATATATATATATATATATATATACATACCTACAAACAGAATACATAGATACATGCAAACATACATATTATAATGTACAAACACACACACAAACACACACACATATATGCATGCATGCACACACACATGCACGCACACACACACATACATAAATACATCTCAGAATAATACCATAACTGGAAACAAAAGCAAATCATATTTCTGTATCAAAGCAATATGGACAAAACATATTCTTTAAGTTCGACGAAATGTTTCTAGAGCCCCCAAAACCTTCAGGGTGATAAGAAGAGCAATGAAATGACTGTATGCCTAATTCATGAATAACTTGCTGGAAAATAAAATTTGACTTTTGATCAGACTGGACATATTAAAGAAGGTAAACCTATGTAGAAAACTTTATATAAAGGTTTTAGTGTGATTTAAGCATTTGCATAATTTCGTTCTGAAGCTGAAGCTCATGGTCCATCTGGTCCTTGAACTGGAATTGTTTTAATATTTCTATAAAATTCAGATAAGAGACTTACTATTCAAGCCCAGAGAATATTTATGCAAATCCGTCTCCTCCAAATACTGAATCAAATTGTTTAGGTGTTGCTTTACTTTAAACATATCTGGCAAGCTCCATCAACCTGTCATTTTTCATAGCCTATAACTGCTCATTGGTAAGATTTGGAGAGAAAGGTCACTGCATTAACATATTCAGTGAGATTGCTAACACTTGGTAGTTTCAGTAAAGATTTCTCAAATATCTCAATTAAATTCATAATACAAGTAAAAATGACAATTTTTAAAACAAAATCAAATTGTAAAGCCATTTTCTTAAATAGGTTTAAATGTTTTAAAGAAATTCATATTTTCGATGAGCTTACAATTTGAGGCAGCGGTCTTGAATTAAGTAACATAAATAAGCAGAACCAACACGTTTTGTAAAATTCAAGAACAACTTGATTGTCTCCAATACTAAATGAAAATTTTAAAGGGCCTTACAAATCTTGTGAATTAAGTAATAAATGTTATATGACAAGGCCAATAGTGTAGATAATTCATAATGATTTGAATGTTCTGTTTTACCAACAGTTTTGAACGTGCTTATGTGTCAATAGTCCTGTCGAATCTCAATGATATAATCCAAAATGAAATCATGATAATCCCAAAGTATCATTTTACTCAAAAATATCAATGAGGTTTATGTTAGGATTTATGGCATCAACATTGTAATGGCTATATGATTCTAATTTAAATAAATGTTCTATACATGTAAATATAAGAACTGAATAAAAACTGTCTGACGATAATCACTTTTAAATAAACTTAAACTCAACATACAGCAAGATAACTCATGCAACTGTTGAAATTCTGTCCAATTTATATACAGTAAAAGATGATAATCTTGAAAAAATAATAACCTTTAAATACATAACATACAGCAAGATAAATCATACTGTTGAAATTCTGTACAATTTATATACAGTAGAAAATAATAATCTTTAAAAGATAATAACCTTTAAGTGATAGAGTCATGAATTCATATATAAACTGAATTCATTCAACAAGTCAAAGGATATTGTCCAATGGTATGGAATCACGATTTATTGTATCAGCAGCATTCCATTAAGAAGTCAAAGGATATTGTCCAATGGCATAGAATCATGATTTATTGTATAAGCTGCATTCCTTCAATAAGTCTTAGGATACTGTCCACTGGTATAGAATCATAGTTTATTGTATAAGCTGCATTCCTTTAAGAAGTCAAAAAATTCTGCCTGATGGTATTTTGTTAACAATTCCTCGAATTCACATCAAATGACACATCTTTGATTTTTTGGGGGCAGATGTCTCTGCTCTTCTCTTTTGTTCTGGAGCTCTTGGATCTAAACAACAATGGTAGATTCTGGCATAAAATATAATTGCTTAAAAAATTATTGTAAAGTCAGATGGTGAAATACATTAAATGCAAATCAATTTTAGCTTCTGAAAAAACTATTGAACTACTGTTGTATTAAAATTTTCTTGAAAGGTGTGCTCAATGACCTATACTGAGTAATAATATATGAATACATGTGGTCAATACTGACATCAGTTGGATTCATGTGGTCAACACTGACCAAATATGGATGGCTGGTCAATAATGATAAATAAATGCATACTTGATCTATACTAATTAGATATGGATGTCTTTAGTCAATACAGAATACATTTGATATATCTGATCAACATGGCATATACAAGGATACAAGTGGTCAATCTTGACAACAGATCGATGCATGTGGTCAATATTTAGGATATATGGATGGATAGATGTAGTTAATACTGAGTATACATTGAAGTACAGAATCAATATTAAGTACATACATGTGATCCATTTTGATTATTTATGGACGCATATGGTCACTAATGACAACATATGAATACATGTGGTCAACACAGAACACAAATGAGTGCATGAATAATTACAGCATGTTTACATTAAACATACTTTAGCGAAAACTTGTGTGATGAGAAATCTTAGAAATTTTTTAAGAAAAGAAACACTGGTAGAACTCTAATGTTCTTGTTTCTAAATGGATTAAACTGTTTGACGGGTATATTATCTTTTTTTTCATTATTAATTCTAAAAGTAATAAGATACTTTCCCTCAACTGTTGTCAATCATAATAGTTTGATCACAAGTGATAGAGAATGATGATTGTGTTAAAATGCTACAGAATGTCAAAGGAAATGTATCACTTCAAGCAAGAATCACACAGTTCTGACTTGTGGTCTTTCAGCAAGAGTAACATAATATAAAGATTCACTGTGTTTAATTGTCCTGTATGTGAAGAGTTTACTTACATGGTACATTATAAATATGCCATGTGCTTAATTGTCCTGTGTGTGAAATTGAGTGTATATAAAAGGTACATTATACATATGCCATGTGCTTAATTGTCTTGTGTGAAAATGAGTGTACATACACTGTACATTATACATATGCCATGTGCTTAATTGTCTTGTGTGAAATTGAGTGTACATACACTGTACATTATACATATGCTATGTGATTAATTGTCTTGTCTGTGAAATTGAGTGTACATAAACTAAATAAATTGAGTGTATATACAAATCCCATGCGCTAAATTGTCATGTGTGTGAAATTGAGTGAACATACGTGGTACATTATAAATATGCCATGTGCTAATTTGTCCTGTGTGTGAAATTGAGTGTACATACATGGTACATTATAAATATGCCATGTGCTAATTTATCCTGTGTGTGAAATTAAGTACATAAATGGTACATTAAACATATGCCATGTGCTTAATTGTCTTGTGTGAAATTGAGTGTACATAAACTGTACATTATACAAATGCCATGTGCTAAATTGTCCTGTGTGTGAAATTGAGTGCACATAAACAGTACATTATAAATATGCCATGTTCTAATTTGTCCTGTGTGTGAAATTGAGTGTACATACATGGTACATTATAAATATGCCATGTGCTAATTTGTCCTGTGTGTGAAATTGAGTATATAAATGGTACATTATAGATATGCCATGAGCTTAATTGTCTTGTGTGAAATTGAGTGTACATAAACTGTGCATTATACAAATGCCTCCGCTTAATTGTCCTGTGTGTGAAATTGAGTGTATATAAATGGTACATTATACAAATGTTTTGTGCTTAATTGTCCTGTGTCGTCAATCAAATTTAGTGAAATTCTTCTGAGTGGTTTCTGAGAAGGTGTTTAATAGTTTACTATCATTAGTAATGTTTATTGTCTTTTAGAATCCATTGAACAAATCTTTAAAAAAAAGCTTCATGCCTGGATTATTTTATTCAAATCTGATCAAATTTGTTTAAGGTATTTTGAGAAGTTATTAATAGCAATTGTGAATTAGTGATGCATGAAAGTCGATACCATAAGCACACTTGGCATTACAATTAGATGAGCTAAAAGGTAACCTGTACCCTGGTGTTTTTCTTTCATTTCTGCAGCAATGTTTTCCTCCTCTTCTTCCAACATTATTTTAAGATCTGCTCGGTGGGCCAGGATCAGACATTCCTTAAACCTTACATAGGTATCTTGGTCTCTTTTCTTAATCTGATCTATGAGGAGTGATATGGTGTTAGTTGTTGTTGTCTGTTCCTGTAATATCAAATCAAGGAAACTTAAATGATGTGGTCTGGTGATGTTTTCTGCTCCTGTAACATTATCCAAAGAAAATATTGCTACATGATATAATATAAAATGTTCCTTGCTCTTGTAACATCACATAAAGCGAAACGTGTTATGAGCGATATGACTGATGTTTTCTGCTGCTATGGAATGATACAAAAGTGTTAAATTATATGATGTCATATAGTTTTAAATCATGCAACATCAAATGGTGTTCACTGCTCATGTAACATACATGGAACATACATGTATGAGCTTGGATATGATGTCAGGTATTATTCCTTGCTCCCATAACATCATACAAATGAAATCTTGTTTAAAAATGTTTCAAACAGAAGTTTAAAAACCCAAGATAACGTAAAAATATAGATGTGCAAATCTAGGTCCAAGTGTCACCCACAAAACAGAAATCAACAACACTTACTTTTAAGTACTGTATATACTCGTGTATAAGCCAAACAAATTAGGAAAACATAATGGCCTTGAAGAAGAGGGGATTGACTTATATATAGGAAAATGTCTAAACTTGATTTTTTGGATTTTTGTTGACTACCGTAATGTCTGTAAATCTTGGGACATGAATAAAATATTTTCTGTGTCCTAAGACATGGGCATGTAAATAACTTTCTTTAACTTGACAAGTTGTTAAACTGTTATAAAGTATAGAGATTTGGGACCTAAAGTCAGGAGGTTTTTTGAGGCATTTTTAAAAGCTTGTATTTACTAAATGTTGATTGATCTTCCTGTTTTAATATAGATGAAATTTGCAAATACTCTCTGTTTCTCCTTGCGATGCACCCTATTGTCCCACTGGATAGGCCCTATTTTCCAAACTGCACACTAGCAAAAGATTAGTTTTCAATAAACAAGCAGAAAAGCCAGCATGACCAATTAAATGTTAATCTTTGTCCATGCAACTATTTTGCAAAAACAACTGGCCCTCCATCCTAATTCAAGGAAACCTTGTTTTACACTATCGTGTGTTATGCAAGTACCAACAATTGACACACTCTACACCTGCCTCCACACTCAACACTACAAAAACCAATAATAATGGATAACAGGTTGTGTGAATGAATAAACCAAGAAAGAAAAAATCCAAAAATGCTACACATTCAACCACCTAAAGATCTAAAACCCCTTTAATGCAACTACTCCTCTATTATAGACAGCTCCTGAACTATTTAGGTGTAGAAAAGCTTCCTATGGAAAAGAAAAACAACCAATACTCCAACCCAAACTGGGAAACAAGATACTTGTACTACAAACTCTCTCCCTCAAGCAACAACTCGGAAGTAATATCAAGATTTCATTCACTGCAACATACTTTATACATAAGCAGTAGTGACATGCAAATATTCAAACTAGTAAACAACAACAACATAACATAAACCCATAGTGATCATTCTTGGGATTGAAAATAATTGTGGACAGTTTTATTCTTGGTGGGGATTGTTCAATTTCTTTTTGTTGTCGTACAAGATGGCATCAATTTATGTGAATAATGTTTTAACTGAACATATTATTTAATCAAGAAGTGAATTAAAGAAATTATTTCATCTCAACAATACTTTACATGTGCTACAAAACATGTAGGTCTTTTCGTATTAGGAAGAAATTCAAATTAATGACATACTGTAATAATCGGGAGTTCTCTGCGAAAATTGAAGGATATTATGAAATTGGGAGGTAGGAGTGGAACAACCCTAAAAATTGGTAGTTTTTCCCCTCTTGGTGTAAAAGTTGACAAGTATGTTTTACGGCTGTTTACATCGAAGCAATTTACAACTGAGATTTTACAGTATTAGCACGATTTTGAAAGCATTATATCTGAAATTTCATTATTGTATTTTGGAGATTATTAAGTTAAGCGCAATGGTGCTCATCACTCAACTCAAAGGGATGTACTTAATTCAGTGCATCATCAAACCTACAGTGTACATGCAGTGGTGCCATTACGTAAATACGTTCAATAGCCTAATTTCGAACATTGAATCAAACCAAATTTTTGTTCACTATGTTGTCATACTGGGATCACATTTTAATGAGTTAGTTATTTACAATTTCAAAGTAAAAACATAATTACCGGTATGGCACCAATATTGGATGCAAGATTTGCACTGTTAATTTTGTACAAACTAAATATTGTAACAAGTCTCTAATGAGATCCTCATGTTGATATGACCATCCATTCAGGAGAATAAGATTTAGCAACAACAGGAAAACTTTAAAGTTGTAGACACACTGGATATCAAAATGACAACAATTACATTTAGGGCCAAATAGACTTTGGCAAAGGAGCAGGCCAACTTGACATTGGAACCATACCTTGACATGAGGGGAAGGCCAAATAGACTTTGTCATGAGGAGCAGGGCAACTATACCTTGACATATGGGGCAAGGTAACTACACTTTGACATGAATGGCAGGGCAACTAATCCTTGACATATGGGGCAGGGCAACTAGACTTCGGCATATGCAGAGTAACGAGACTTTGGCATAAGGGTAGGGCAACTAGACTTTGGCATGAATGGCAGGCCAGCTAAACTTTGGCATGAGGGGCAGGGCAACTAGACTTCAGCATAGGGGTAGGGCAACTAGACTTTGGTATATTGGCATAGGGGTAGGGCAACTAGACTTTGGCAAAGGGGAAGGGCAACTAGACTTTGGCATAGGGTAGGGCAACTAGACTTCGGCATAGGGATAGGGCAACTAGACTTCAGCAAAGGGGTAGGGCAACTAGACCTTGACATAACGGGTAGGGCAACTAGAGTTCGGCATGAATGGCAGGCCAACTAAACCTTGACATATGGAGCAGGGCAACTAGACATCGGCATAGGGGTAGGGCAACTAGACTTTGGCATAGGGGTAGGGCAACTCGACTTTGGCGTAGGGGTAGGGCAACTAGACTTTGGCATAGGGGTAGGGCAACTAGACTTCAGCATATGGGTAGGGCAACTAGACTTTGGCAAAGGAGCAGGCCAACTTGACATTGGAACCATACCTTGACATGAGGGGAAGGCCAAATAGACTTTGTCATGAGGAGCAGGGCAACTATACCTTGACATATGGGGCAAGGTAACTACACTTTGACATGAATGGCAGGGCAACTAATCCTTGACATATGGGGCAGGGCAACTAGACTTCGGCATATGCAGAGTAACGAGACTTTGGCATAAGGGTAGGGCAACTAGACTTTGGCATGAATGGCAGGCCAGCTAAACTTTGGCATGAGGGGCAGGGCAACTAGACTTCAGCATAGGGGTAGGGCAACTAGACTTTGGTATATTGGCATAGGGGTAGGGCAACTAGACTTTGGCAAAGGGGAAGGGCAACTAGACTTTGGCATAGGGTAGGGCAACTAGACTTCGGCATAGGGATAGGGCAACTAGACTTCAGCAAAGGGGTAGGGCAACTAGACCTTGACATAACGGGTAGGGCAACTAGAGTTCGGCATGAATGGCAGGCCAACTAAACCTTGACATATGGAGCAGGGCAACTAGACATCGGCATAGGGGTAGGGCAACTAGACTTTGGCATAGGGGTAGGGCAACTCGACTTTGGCGTAGGGGTAGGGCAACTAGACTTTGGCATAGGGGTAGGGCAACTAGACTTCAGCATATGGGTAGGGCAACTAGACTTTGGCATGAGGGGCAGGGCAACTAGACCTTGATATAAGGGGTAGGGCAACTAGTCTTCGGCATGAACGGCAGGGCAACTAAACCTTGACATATGGGGCAGGGCAACTAGACTTCGACATGAGGGGCAGGGAAAACTAGAACTTGGGATGATGCAAAGTTTCAGTGCAATCTGTCAAATGGTTTTGAATAGCAATAACAAATGTGGGCTAAATCAAAGATGGACATCAGACATGAATCCATTTGATGAGCTCCTTTGGTCAACGATCAGTAGAACAAAAGATTAGTATATGAAATATTAAAATAAACTTATAGTAACAAAAACATGATGTCAAATGGCCTGAGTTAATTATGATGTGAATCATTTTAAAGAATAATCCAATATGTGCAGTATACAAACTTAGTGTTGAATGTAAGAAACAATTTTCCTTTTCTTCATCAGGGTGGAGAATACTGGACCTTTCTTACATAAAAAAATGCAATTTAATTCTAAGAACTTCAGAACTATGAGGAATTTAAAGAGGCATTTGTAATATTTTGAGTTACCTCCCTTGGCCCAAAAGTTGACACTGGCTTGTGGGTCAAGTGCCATTTACTGCACACATGACAACTTGATAGATGATGAACTTGGGAAAACCCAAAGACTACCAAACCACAGAATGCCACTGGAAAGCTTTCTCACACACCCATGTTGGCTGAGCCAAGATTCAAACCCATGAAAACATATGAGATGTTAGTGATCTATAAAGGTGAGTATTGTAGACCACTAAACCACCTGGGGATATTAGTTGATATTAAAAAGAAATGATCTCTGTCCATATGGCATACAGTTATATATAATAGGATGTAATTAGTCCCACAAACCAGGATAACTCTGATAATCTAGCCTCTAACCCACATAATACTACTTGTATAATTTAATAAACCTATTTGTGAACAAAGAATAAATAAAAAAAATGTCATTGTCTTCAATAATAAACGAGAAAATGTCAGTTATTTTTTTACTAAAAAATAACATTCATGCACATAAATATTATATTGTTGGTATATAATATTTAAGAAAGAATAACAATAAATAACAATATAGTAATATATATATATATAAATTTTATTTGTTTGTTTGATTAAGATTTTTTAATGTAACTTTAACAATTGTTCAGTCATACCGCTACAATGTCTGCAGTGAGGCAGTTTATAGTGATGTCTAACGCTGGGGCATCATGTGGCAGCCATGTAGCATGATGTCCCACCCAATCACATTATTCTCACACCAGTCCTAACACTAACCTCTTAATGCTGAGCATCAAGCGAAGCAGCTGTTTGTACAATTTTTGTAAGTTTTTGGTATCACTCGGCCAAGGATCAAACCCACGACCTCCTGCCTTCGTGGTACACGCTCTAACCACTAGACTACTGGATCGGTTAATATATATATATATATATATATATATATATATATATATATATATATATATATATATATATATATATATATAATATATCTTGATACAATTTTCAAAGTATTGCATCTAAATGACATTTTCATTCAATCTGCCAACTCTTGCTTTCTGTTTAATTAATTTCACTTATCGTTTAATTTTTTTTTTTTTTTAAAATAAATAAATTCCCTAACCTATATTCATAAATAGGTATTTAATTTCTCTTTTTTCAAATTTGTTGGTGTATGTGTGTACATAAATATATATATATATATATATATATATATATATATATATATATATATATATATATATATATATATATATATATATATATGTGTGTGACCAGACACACATTTATTTTATTAAAAATTAAGCCTGGTGTGGTACTCAACACATATAAAGAAACAAAAGTCTTGTGTGGTCAAGAAATAAAGGTGGAATGAAAATTAAAGTCTTGTGTGGCACTAGACACAATTATAATTAGAAATAAAGACAATCCACAGCTGTGGTGCAAGAGGGACGTAATTCTTGGACGTTGACTGTCATAGTGTTCCTATCAATCTGAACCATAATGTTGAACTCAGACAATGGGAAGAATATGAGAAATTGTACAGAAAGGTGGGAGGGCACAGGTGTATAGTTACCTCCATTGTAGACTGAATGTGTCCACAACCAATGCAGACTTTTAGTGACCTCCATTCGGTTTAAAGCTACAACTGAGCTCCATGTAATGAATGTTGTTGTTATTTTGGTGACTTTAACATCACTTTTCAACTCATACATGGCCAACAGTACAACTAGTCAAGGAAGGACCTGGGAAAGCTCCACTAAGAACCACCAAACTGACATCTTGCCTATCTGTATGGGTTTGAGTCTCAGACCAGGCCAAAGATTGTGTGAGAAAGCTTGCTAGCAGCTTCCCATCATCTTTGCTAGCCAGAGTCAGATATGTAAACCCTATCTACAACTTGGCAGAAAGATCATACATTTCTGTGCAAATCTGAACACTGTTCCTATAATCAACTCAAGGGGTGCACACAGCTGTAATAGACTCATACATAATAAGTAATTTTCCACCTCCAGTCTGTGTTTGTTCAAATGCATCCTTTCCCTCTAATACACATTTAATGACTTCTATCTGAAAATTAGTCATACCTTTGATGTTAAATCTACAAAGTATCCTTTAGAAGACAATTGTCTTCACTATTTTTAGCATGTATCCAATGTACCAATTTTACATGCTACTGGTAACAGGGCATTGCAAACTAAGGGAGACAACTCATGATTTCCAAACAATGTCACAAGGACAAAGAACGAAATATCTGATTGATTTGCCGAAGTGTAGAACAGATCAACATATAAAAATCTTGGCTAGTGAAGATGGTCTCCCATGATTTGTCAATTTATCCAGAGATTTTGCCAAATTCTTCCTCCACCAGATACTCTGATTTGAAGTCAGAAACTTGTTTCAAAACTTAGTGTTTGTGTGACTTGGATTTCTAACATAACTTTAACAATTGTCCCGTTATATGGCTATGATTTCTGCTGTGTGGCAGTTTATAGTGATGTCTAGCACTGAGGCAGCATGCCGCACACATGTAGCATTATGTCTTACCCAGTAACTTTATCCTGATACCAGCACACCAGTCGTAACACTAACCTCTTAATGCGTAGCACTAAGCAATGAAGGTGTTAGTACTAATTTAATAAGTATCCGATATGACTTGGCCAGGGAATGAACCAGTGACCTCCTGTATCTGAGAGGGACATACTAACCAATTAGGCCACCGGAGTAGTCTCAAAATAGTGTGGTTATAATTATGTGTGTATGCACACAGACCTACATGGCATGTGATGCAATACAACATTTGATAATGCTAAGAATCTAAACACTTATTTGCTAAAGTCTTTTTTAAATGATGTAAACAGTAAATATATTTTAGTTTACTTTATTCCAATCTGAATTACTAGTTTATTGAAGTTTATATGGGTATATAATTCATTCTCAATTGCTTTAAGTTTGTTCTCTTGCACCATGCACTCTGAACCCACCAGATATGTCAGTACATCTCTGATTGTCAACCCCCTATCATGAAGGTTGGCAGTTAGGAACTCATACAAAATAATGTGTTATATCTTCTATATATTTGCATGCAATAGTTAAGAATCACTCTGCTTACATTGATGTCACGTATTGTCACAGCATCAAAAAGTTCTTTTTGCTGGATGTACATCATTACATCCCGAACATTAAGATCCTTCAACAGATTTGGCAGGCATCGATTCAGAACAGTCTCATGCAGTTTTTCTGAAACAGTCAAAACACAGCACAGAATTACACTTGTATCATTACTACTTGTATAATTATCTATGAACAATGGGAGGGATACACTTATCTCATTCCTACTTGGGGCCGTGAGTGCTCTAAAGCACTTGCCGTCACTACCATCTCACCTCTGTCTTCATGGGTTAGAGTCTCATATTTGGCCAATGTGGGTATGTGAGAAAGCTTGCCAGAAGCTTCTCGTCGGTCAGTAGTTCTTTCCGGTGGGTTTCCCGGATGCTTCCTCCACCATTAATACTGGCCGCCATGTATAGCCTATGGTGTGCTGAAGAATGGTGTTAAACCCTACAACAACATTCCATCTTGTACAATTACATATGACAAATGGGAGAGCTATCCCCCTTTTAGATGTTGATGAGGATCTAGTTGTCTGATGAGCAGTATGTTAAAAGGTACAGCATGGGTGATTTTAATCTTGGGGTGTAAATCTAGTTGTGTTTACACACTTTAAGGTGAACCTAGCCGTAATAGTTTGTGAAGTTAGTTTGACATTTTGGCCATGCAATATCTGTCAGGGGATAGCTTCATTTCCACTTCAATACGGATGTGTCTACCATGAACTTCCAGGTTTTTAGAAAGTGTATTCCTTTTCTTTTTCCTGCTTCTCTCATTGGATTTCCAGCTTTTTTGGACCAAGTTTCCCTTCTGAGATGCTGGCTGAATTATTCCTTTTTTTCAGACTTGGGTACTTATTTGTTTGCTCATCGTCCACTTCAAAACCCAAAAAGAGGGAAAGAAATTTCTCATATGCTTTGTTTCACATGTCAGGGCTACACAGCAAAGTGCCAGCTCTTCAGCAATAAGAAACAACTTAATATACACTTGCCATCACTATGTAGAGACTATGTCTCTGTAATGGTTGAAGGACACTACTACTAAATTGCTCCAATTAATTATGAAGCCTCTGAAATGTATACCAATCAGTGTAAATGAGTATGCTAAAACATAGCTTGGCTTGATAAGTCAAAAGACGAAACTGGATGTTTATGGATGGATATGGATACAAGATTGAAAACAATCAATTTTGATGGTTGGGCAGTCGATAATGCATGACGCGCGGTGCACATCTCATAAGAGGGACAGACTGTGTGTTCATTAGGCCTAATATTCAGAAGAGTTAAAAAGGCAAGAGTCATTGTCTTCACAACTTTAGTCACCACGACATCCTTAAGGAAGTCCAAAAAGGAATTTACTCTTAGAAAAATAATGGATGTGATATTACTCATCTGGCTAACATCTAATTAACAGTGAGATGCTACTATCTAATTAAATGCTAAATGCTAACATCTACTGTACATTTAAATGCTAACATCTACTTAACAGTTAAATTCAAACATCTATTTAACAGTTAAATGCTAACATCTAATCAACAGTTAAATGCATTATCTAATTAACCGTTAATGGCATGAGCAGTTGGCCATGAAACCTGGGTTAGCAGGTTCCTCTTTTTGGAGTTTATCCAGTACTTCTTGTTATTGTTATTGGGCTAAGCAGCTAGTATAACTGCTGGAGTAAGAAAACCAAGGATGTGTCACCAAACCATAGGAATGTACTGGCAACCTTTCTCATGTACCTATCTTGTCTATGCCCGAGACTTGAGTCCATGTGGAAAGCGGCGAGATAACATTGGTCAGCAAAGTTGAGCACGATATACATCTTACCAACCAGAGGAACCTTTCCTCAATATTAGTACCGTACAGAGTTTGGACTACTATTTAATTTCCGTAGAACCTAATGTTATTATATTGAAAACTAAAAACAACGTATGCTCTAGATTGGAAAACACATTAAGCATGTTTTATTAGAGTTACTTATATATTTCACTTATTCTGCAACATGTTTTGAGCCTGACGCCAGTTACAAAGCCTCCGCTTGCACACATAATAACATAGTCAAGCGTATGCTACAAAATTATGTAATGAGTATCAAACAATTAAATATTTTGTAGCAACTAAAATACATTGATTTTCATTATGAAGTTAATAAAAAATCATTGCATCCATTTACTAGTCAATGGATTCATCTCAATTTAGACCCAATTCTCTCACCAGTAGACTGGTTATCTGCCTGTAAAATGAACTAGTGTTCTAATACTAATACATTTGATTAAGTTATACAAAATAATATATATATATATATATAAAAGGGCAAAACTAAAACACAAATATACAGGAGCGAGACGATTTGTTAAAAGGCACATATTAAGTTGAAGACCAGTGAATATTGTGTTAAGTTGTAAAATAAAACAAATATTAACTCAAGCAGAAATCGAAGGAGCTACTTGATTATTCAAAATGCACAGTTTCAGTTACTGACTGATAATAAGTTGATAGCAATCCATTAACAACCAAGACTAGTTGTGCTAACACTGCTGAATGCCATACAGGTAGACAGACATGAAAATATGTTATATGTACATATATATATACTCAGCAAAATCTTTTAGAGCTACCTTTATTTCCTGAAGTTTCTGGCACTACTGCTGTCTCGTCTACTTTGAACCCTTTTCCTCTCCTCTTTCCTTCACTGGCAGTCTGTTTCTGATAAAAAAGGTAAAATATGTGTAAACAGATAATGTAATCATTAAGGTCAGCTTCATTCAACACATTTTCAAAAGCAATACTTTTAATTTCCATTAATGTTTGGGTAAAAGGAAACATAAAAGAAAAATGTATTGACTTTCAGGTGGCACCAATTCTAAATAAACTCTGTATTACTAAACCTGTAGGTAAATGCATTTACTACTTTATTGATGGCTCATATTTTTACCAGATAATATCATGGATATAATATTGAGATATTTATAAATAAATTGGAGCAAGATTTTTTTCAGCTACTTTAACTGACAGAAGGCAATCAAAGCAAACAAAAATGTGTCAGTCCCAGTCCCAGATCATTGATTTGTTGGTCTTTAATATAACTGGTATCCTATGGTTGAATCACAGTACCTTCAGAAGTTACTCAGTTAATAATGGTACAAACATTTGCATGGTACCCAACTGTACTAATAATACTCACCCCATCCTCAAACCAAAATTTTAGTAGTTGCCGGGACACAAGTGTATGACTCTTGACATGTGCATTACAGACTACTTTTTCCTTTTGGAGTCGTGGCACAGCAATCATGCCCTCAAGACTGTCTGCAACACAACTAGGGCATTGTATATGTGGCTCAAACTCTAGGCTCCGGCCCAGATTTCCAATTATCTTTAACAGGTTCTCAGAGATGAAATTTCTTGCTTCACTGCATAGTTTTGAAGAGTGACTGATATCTGTGATTGCTGTTATTGTCACACGAGCAAATATGACATGACCAAGAAAGTGCAGGTACAATCTGTGATATTCGTCAATATCAAATGCACAGCAACCACAGTATATCAGATTCTCTTTGTTTTGCTTAGCAATGGGCCAATGTGTTAAGCATGCACCCACAAGCCTATGGAAAATAGGTGGTGGTAGAAACTTCTCTTTACACACGAAGCATAGGACTGATGTACTTTTCTTCCCATGAACTGATACAGGGCAGATCATTTCTTTGGGCGTTTTCTGCTGAAGAATACATGGGGCAAGGTAGTAATCCTCTTTCTGAAATACAAGAATGGTTGAGGTTCATTACCATGAATCAAATGTAAAATTATAGAAATTAACATAGGAATGACAAAAAGAAATTGTGTCTGTAATATGATTACTTACGTTACACACCTGGCAATGAATACCACCTGAACGTTGTCTTGTAACGAACATAATCTGAGTGCACTGAAACGCACTTTACAAAACTGGCATTGTATCTTATTTTCTAAACATAAATTTGGATAAAAGTTATCTGTGAATCTCTTGGTCTTAAATGTACATATCATGTAAGAGAAACATAATAATCTGAAAAGATGATGCAAAATATCAAGCAGTCTTTAGGTGTTTTACTGATTTAAATTCTGAACTATTAAGAGATGATGCTGATTATTGAACACAGCATAAAAAGCATCTAGTACCATTATTGTCATTGTTCTTGGTATATGAGAAAGAGCTAGAAAATTTGCAATAAACATGATGTCTCTTATTCTAAAAATATCAAAGGCAGGCCATTGCTCTTCATCCTTGGTGACTGTAACGGTAAAGTTGGTACAGATCACGACACACGGCGATGTGTCATAACTGTGGTAAACAACACACACCTCATACTAAGGAAATGCATTAACATGACCTACAAAACATCAACACAGTCTAGCACAAGCCACACTGCAACAAGATGTCTTTGATACGATTAAACTCCATGCATTGACATCTTACTGACTACGTCATCAATAGTAGAGATATGCAGGATGCCCGAATGATGATGGTCATTACAAGTGCAGAATGCTAGACTGAACACAGGCTCATAATCTCTAAGCTCAATATCCAGACTCAATCTAGCAGACAACAACAAGGACAAAACATACACAAACTGTTCAGTGTTGCCAAATTGAAACAGGAGAATATTAAACCGCTATTTGTTGAAGATCTGTGCTGACAACTGTAAACAAATAGACAAAAGTCTGAGAATGATGAGGAAAACTTGATATCCTTTAAAGACTATGTGGTCAACTGCATTAAAAACCACATTAACAACATCAATGGTGTGATTAGAATGATGCTGCCATACAGAGACTTTGGAATATGAAACATTGGCTATAGAATGCCTTTATATAGCACAATACTTCATCTAATAAGGCAGCCATCAACAACATTAAGAGGACAATCCAATGCAGACAGGAATAATATGCAGAACCTCTATAATGCTTTGAAAGAAGACAATGTATGAGACACAGTCATCATGAACATCTTCAATCTGACTGCTGACAGATCCATGCTGCTCATGAACAAAGAAAAAATACTAAACAAATTTGCAAAACACTTCAACAACATCCTCAATAAAAAGTCATCTACAAGTGATGAGGCAAGTGACCGACTGCCCCAAGTGGAAACCAACATCTTTTCGTTGATACCTCATACACAATGGGGTCCATAACCATAAATCACAATGCAAATTAAGGTGCAAGTTACCAAGGGACCTCTGAAAAAAGCTAATTCAAGGTTTCTTTGTTTAACGACAATGACCGATATTAAATTTTTTTCTGCAGAGCCTGCTAGGGGAATGAAGCTGCCTTAGAATGGAATGCTGTTTCATGCAATTCATGTATTTATATCTTAATAGGTGTTTCAATATTTTCCTAATCTGTGAAATTATTTGAAAAACACTTGCATCAACTAGATAAATCTGACTTGACTTTTAGTGCTAAATACCCAGACAGGTTCTGTGCTAGAGATGAATTAGAACAATGAATATGTGTGCAAAGATATAAAGTTAGAAAACAGTCTGTTCTCTCTTAACTAAGCCATACATTTACTATAGATATAAACCTATGTCAAAAGTTTGAAAGTAGAAAGCAACATGTTTCTTGAAAATAGGGCAACTGCTGTAAGTATAACATTATACTCTTAAGAAAGTGCATGCAACTATACAAACAAGCATATTATTATGTTGTAGTTACACTGGAGCCACCTATTCTAGAATACAATCTCTGGGTTTAATGGCATGTTAATAAAAATGATAAAACAAATTATTAATTTTTGGGGATGGCAATATACCAAAAATACGTAACCCGAATACGTTATGCATATGACATAATTTAGTACATAAAGCACAATGATTACAACAAAAGTATAATGGCAACCTCTAAACAAATGAATGGGCAGCATGCATAACAGGCATCAATAACATGTGTGTGTGTGTGTGTGTGTTGAGGGGAGGGCAGGGGTACTGCATCAGTGTTTGATGGCTGAATATTCATTTAAGAATCACCTTAGGGATAGGTGTTACAAGATCTTTTTTCTATTTCAAATTGTTCACCTTTTGATATAAATTAACATTATTTTCAAGATATCCAATCCCTGTAATATCATGGAAAATATAACTTCAGGAAGTTTCATTGTGTCCATGTAAAGCAATGTGTATTACATGTACATGTATGCATTTTGTACATCTAAACAAATTTATTTTTGTGGCATAGATTCTACTACTACAAATCAACATCTTTCTTTCCCAGTCTGATTAACAGGAGGAAGTGAGTACATTTTCAAGATATTCTTCATGATGACTTCCAGAAAGAAATGCGAAATTGAATAAAAAATAGGAATGCTGATTATCCTCCAAAAAGAGCTGGGTGATAATCCTCCAAAATGGGCATGGCAATTATCCACCAAAAAGAAAATGGTAATTATCCACCAAAAAAAGACAATTATCCACCAAAAAGGGCAAGGAAATAATCCTCCAAAACAAGGCATGACAATAATCCTCCAAAAATGGCATGGTACTTATCCACCAAAAAGAGTAAAATCCTCCAAGAAACAAAGACAGCTACATGGTTGTTAATCAGCAGTCTAATAAAAAAAGACATGGTATTAGTCAAAAGTCCAATAAACAAAGACCTACACATGATGCTAAAAAAGACCAATAGACAAAGACATCGGCACGGTGTTTAGTCAACAGTCCAATAAACAAAGACCTACACATGGTACTAATAAAGACAAATAAACAAAGACCTCAGCATAGTGTTTAGTCAACAGCCTAATAAACACAGACATCCAAATTGTTTAAGTTAAAATTGAAATGCTGGAAGTGATACTTTAGTAACAATCTAAGATTATTATTTAAGATCATAAGAAATGTTGAAATTAAATCAAGAATCTAAGTAACAGTTTATGTTACACAAGGAATGAAAAGTGGCATTTTGCGAACAATAAGAAAGTATGCCTGATATACAGCAAAGAAACAACCCTGTCAGAAAAATAAAGATACAACCAGACACAAGAATAAAGAAACAACCAGGAAAAGGAATAATGAAATAACTTGGCACAATAATGAAGATACAAAAGGGACAGGGCAGCATAATGCAGTGCCTTCATATAATAACCTGAGGTTAACACAGAGAGTCTTCATTTTCAAAACAACGACATTTATGACATAATGAAGGATGAATCATAGATGAAATAGAATGAACAATCAACACTAAATGCTTGTGTCAAATAATAATTCAAGTGCAAATGAAAAAATGTAGAAATATATCATCAGACATTCTTTAAACAAACCTTGACTGACTTCCCATCCTCGGAATATGATGTTGGTCTGGCGATGATATTCAGCTTTTCCATCACAAGTATTATATACTCCTTATTGTCATGGAAATCTGGCTTCTCTTTGCTGGTCCAGATGGCATCTAGAAATCAACAGCATGAAATCATTAAAAAGACATTAATTTCACTGTCAAGGCATCTAGAAATCAACAGTATGAGGTCATTAAAAGGCATTAAAATCAATGTCAAGGCATCTAGAAATCAATAATATGAGATCATTAAAAGGCAATAATATAACTGTCAAGGTTTCTAGAAATCAATAATATGAGATCATTAAAGGCAATAATATAACTGTCAAGGTTTCTAGAAATCAATAATATGAGATCATTAAAAGGCAATAATATAACTGTCAAGGTTTCTAGAAATCAATAATATGAGATCATTAAAAGGCAATAATATAACTGTCAAGTTTTCTAGAAATCAATAGTATCAGATTATTAAAAGGCAGTAATATCACTGTCAAGGCATCTAGAAATCAATAATATGAGATCATTAAAAGGCAATAA
The DNA here is from genome assembly GCA_029339505.1 of Unio delphinus. NCBI lineage: Eukaryota > Metazoa > Mollusca > Bivalvia > Unionida > Unionidae > Unio > Unio delphinus. The sequence goes on from JAQISU010000080.1 coordinate 1,042,231, forward strand.
TATAACTGTCAAGGTTTCTAGAAATCAACAGTATGAGGGTGTCACATTGAAAGGTTTAAACAGATTTCAACATGTATATGTTAGACCATGTAGATAATAATTTCATGCCATCAATATGTATGATGGTCGATTTGGGAACAATCAAGTGTCACGCCAGCTAATTGACATGCCCATACAATTCGCAACTAGCTGTATTTTGGGCAGTCAGTTACATAATAATTGTGATCACATGTTTCACAGGTAACTGATGTATTTCTGTGATACCATCAAAGAAACATCAAGTGAGGGTAGTAAATTATCCCTTGATAGACAGTTGGGGGGGGAGCAGTGTCTAATAATTATATGAATCAGCATCCACTCGGAATTGAGCAAGGCGTGGCAAACGTTGAATCACAAGCTTAAATCCATTATACTGAGAATTAAACGTCAGTAGTTGCTAACCCCAACTTGTGGAAATTGTAAAAGAAGCTATTCAAAATTGGTGGGAAACTTGTTAATCTGGGAATTACAGGGAGCTTCAGTACAGGAAGCTTTTAGGGAAAAGAGGTACTGTAGGTGACAAAGGGAATTACCCAAGAGCAGTTGGTCGGAGTCTATGGGAGACAAAAGAAAGGGAAGAAAGGAGGCAGAAGTAAGGCAGTCTGGAGAGGATTAGAGTACTAGTCCAGACAAAGATCACACACACGAGTAGGAACACAGGACAGGAGTAAAATCTATCGCACTAAGTCAAATGATGAAATAGGCCATCAATTGGTCGAGTGACAGATGAGTGATAGTGTTTGAATTTGAATTTTATTAAAGGCATTAAAATCAAGGTCAAGGCATCTAGAATTAAACAGCAGGTGGTCATTAAAAAGACATTAAAATCAATGTCAGGGCATCTAGAATCAACAGCATGTGGTCATTAAAAAACATTAAAATCAATGTCAATTCATCTAGAATCAACAGCATGTGGTCATTAAAAATACATTAAAATCAATGTCAATTCATCTAGAATCAACAGCATGTGGTCATTAAAAACCATTAAAATCAATGTCAAGTCATCTAGAATCAACAGCTTGTGGTCATTCAAAAAACATTAAAATCAATGTCAATTCATCTAGAATCAATAGCATGTGGTCATTAAAAATACATTAAAATCAATGTCAAGTCATCTAGAATCAACAGCTTGTGGTCATTCAAAAAACATTAAAATCAATGTCAATTCATCTAGAATCAATAGCATGTGGTCATTAAAAATACATTAAAATCAATGTCAAGCCATCTAGAATCAACAGCAGGTGGTCATTAAAAAGACATTAAAATCAATGTCAAGGCATCTAGAATCAACAGCATGTGGTCATTAAAGAGGCATTAAAATCAATGTCATGGCATCTAGATTCAACAGCAGGTGGTCATTAAAAAGACATTAAAATCAATGTCAATTCATCTAGAATCAACAGCATGTGGTCATTAAAAAGACATTAAAATCAATGTAAACGCATCTAGAATCAACTGCATGTCATCATTAAAAAGGCATTAAATTCTATGTCAAAGCATCTAGAATCAACAGCATGTGGTCATTAAAAAGGCATTCAAATCAATGTCAAAGCATCTAGAAACAACAGCATGTGGTCATTAAAAGCAGCAATATCAATGTCAAATATGTTTGCAATTTTTTATATAAGTTTCCACTGAAAAGAATTAAGCATATTATTTATATATAATTTCAAGCTGTGAGTGGTCATAATTTGATGCTTAAAGATACTAGTGCTAATATCTGATAAAAAAGCAATCCATTCATGTCATGATTGTTTCCTCTTCCTCCATCATCAACTTCAAACACAATCTCAAAACAATCCATCCCAATTCAGTTGCACCTAAGCCTGATCTGACATTAGTGAGGATTTTCTCATCCGAGTTCATATATCTTCCATTTGTGCAATATTATTGGCCATCAAGATGCATCACATTGTCAAGCAGATATCAATCAGTGCCTTGACAGTAAATGTTTTATGGGTAGTGTATTCTTATTAAGAAACTAAAGTGGAGGTGAATCAAATGTAATTAAGATTAATGATCCAGCCCACATCTACAATACATATGACAAAAAGATGCACAAGTTGAAATATCTGCGCATCAAAAATGGGACATATTTAAATTTTATACATCAAAAACCCAACTGGGTGGGTCTTCTATAAAAGCCTGCTCAAATCTTGTACAAAATCTAGCAAGACATTCCTAATATACAATACAAAATCTAGCTGCCAAAGACCTTCCTAACATCTTATACCAAATTTAGCACAGTTCAAGACCTTCCTAATTTAAAATGTAAAATATATTGAGCCAAATGACACGAACAAGGTCGTATGCATCTCTTTCTTGTAGAAGTAAGGTACATCAGTATATTGAGTCATAATGATAAAGGTGTGATGATGAGATACTGTCTGTGAATAAAATAAAGGTGTGATGATGTGATAGCTACTAGGGCTGTCAACGGGTACTCGGGTACCCGACCGTATTGAAAAACCCGGGTATTGAAACGTAAACGCGGGTACCCGTTAAAAAAAAAAAAAAAACGACACACTCGCCAACACTATCAAAAAATCATGTATCGTCAGCAGTACATTTGTATCAGTTACAGCTCCAGGCTATATTTAGGAGTAGGACCGTCCGTTATGTATCAGCGGCCCACTACTAAATCGTTACACACGAAACCACTTCAAACAGGTGTGACAGCTATGGCTTTATGGCTTTAATTAGAAACCAGATCCCTGCTTAATATAAATAAACAATACATCAGAGTCTGTTTGGATTAATAAAATTCATTGGCATTGTGCAACAGGCCAAACCGTTATCCCCGAGGCATTATATACCAAGGTTAAAACATAGCATTGTTCTACAGGTAATAAACCTTTTTGTAGACGATAACTATTGATTGTGGGTGCTAAATGATCGGTACATTGCGTGCTCTTTTAATGAAATCCAGATGGATACCTTTGATTTCCGAACACACATGTCAAAGAAATCCCACAATTTATATAATGAACAATTATCACCTTGAGACCTTGAAATCGTCGTAATGCCTCAAAGTAATCTTTGAGCAGCTCGTTTTTCTAGTCGACTAGTTCTGCTAATTTTGAAAGTTAGCCATCAAACATATACCGATATTTCTACTTTCGATACTACTACGTTTTTGTCATAACTATCTTAAGAAATATAATTCCAAAATAATATCACTTCTCTCACTCACTCTCTCTCTCTCTCTCTCACACACACACACGGACGGTTTTAACGCATTACTCTTGACATGTGGTAAAGCTGCTTTACACGCATGCGTGGGTAATTCAAATCTGCGATCAAAAGCCGATGAATAAACGTGGTCTGTTCTAACAAGGACTTATACTTTAAAAAAAGGTGAGTGTTCTAAAGGATTTAACGCGGCTGATCACAGTGATCATTAAAAGTTGGATTATACCTACTATCTGTGTACAAAGGTCATTCTAAATAAATTTATTAATTAATAGCGTGCGGTCAGATCATTCGCAGCTACATCGGTGCGGACGCATCAGACCGAGTAGTGCATTACACGGTTAGCCTCTATAGCCAGACAAAATATTAAAGAAATGGGGATAACAATTAGTTGGTCTACGGTTGTACATGTCATTCCTGTTCTAACGGGTACCCGTTAAATTTCGCAACGGGTACCCGGGTTGGTTTTTCGTGATTTTTGACAGCCCTAATAGCTACAATCTTTGTCATAAGAATAAAGGTGTAATGATGGAATACCTACTGTCTGTGAATAAAATAAAGGTGTAATGATGGGATAGCTACAATCTGTGTCATAAGAATAAAGGTGTAATGATGGGATACCTACTGTCTGTGGCATAAGAATAAGTGTGTTATGATGAGATACCTACTGTCTGTGTCATAAAGATAAAGGTGTGATGATAGGATGCCTACTGTCTGTGGCATAAGAATAAATGTGTTATGATGGGATACCTACTGTCTGTGTCATAAAGATAAAGGTATAATGATGGGATACCTACTGTCTGTATCATATAAATAAAGGTGTGATGATGGGATACCTACTGTCTTTGTCATAAGAATAAAGGTATGATAATGGGATACCTACAATGTCATAAGAAAAAAAAGGTGTGATGATGGGATACCTACTGTCCACCAAAATAATAAAGGTGTGATGTCTATGACTGTTAGACATTCTTTCTTGGACTTAAATAAAGCAATACACACAACATCATATGCAAGCAAATTCAAATGATCTGCATGATGTATTTAAAGCAATTGCACCAAAATGCTTGTATATTGACAAAAATATATATTTTTCACGAATTCTTTACTTTTAAGTATTTTATTAATTTGTTTGGATTTTAACACTAAAATGATTTTATAAATTAATTTAAATGTTTTATTATAAAAAAATTGCACACATACTTTTTAAATCGTATATTTTATAATTTGAAGAAAACAGCGCTTCTTCATGTACAGGATAATTAGATGAAATAAAGAAAAGAGATCCAAAAGTACAAACCTATTAGCTCATGAGTAAGTTTCCCTTTCTCTCGGAAAGCATACCACATTTTAATGATGGCAGGATTCTGCTTAATGAAACTCTGAGCTGTAATAATGGACTTGAGAGCATCAATCATCCATTGTGGTTCAAGCACAATCTTCTCCCTCAATCCCTCAGCACTAAAAATAAAAACATAAATATTGCTTTACTGACATTACACATTACTTACTATACTAAATGTTCTTGCGAACACACTTAAAAAAATACTGACTATGGTATCTGATACCGTATTAGCAACCATCTCAATCTCAGGTAAATAATACAATTAAAAGGTGCTAACTAAGGTATTTGATGTACTTTATTATCATCCTCCTCATACAGTAAAACTGTACTAACAACGGTATGTGTCCATCAGCACTAAAAATAAAAACAGAAATATTGCTTTACTGAGACATTACACATTACTTACTATGAGAAATATTCTTGCAGACACACTTAAACAAACACTGACTATGGTATATGAAGTACCTTATTAGCAACCATCTCAATCTCAGGTAAATAATACAGTTAAAAGGTGCTAACTAAGGTATTTGATGTACTTTATTATCATCCTCCTCGTACAGTAAAACTGTACTAACAACGGTATGTGTAGTACCTTATTATCATCATCCTCATACAGTTAAAATGTACTAACTATAGTATTTGTGAACCTTATTATTAACAATCACAATCTTAGGTAAGCATTACATTTAAAAGGTAATGACTGGTATTTGTTGTATGTGCCTTATTATCAACAATCAAACACTTAGATAAACAATACAAACTACAAAAAACATTTAACTTTCAACATTAGGAGTTTAAAGAATTGATGTTCTGATAAATGACTAATTATTCTGATTGAGTCTGAAATACTATCATATACAGACCAGGCTTTAGTTTACTAGTACATGGTCATGCTTGTACAGGGTACTACATACATTTACGAGAAGAAAAATCAGGAAAAATTAAAGTACAATTCAAGAAGTGGATCCAGATTGTCAAAGACTAACACAGAATCATGCTATAAGCTAAAATGCCTCTAAACTAGTGAAAGTTGGAAAAAATTAAGACAAAATAACAGTACTTGAAAGAAGGCTGTAATTGCTATTATTTCAGTGTCATTATCCAAACTAGCATGATCTAAAAGTAGCACCACAGTAAAAACAACAACATAATAAACAACAAATTCCATTGAGTCCTCACAGCAAAATCAGAAAAGACAGGGGGGGGGACTTCTTACATGGACAGAAGTATGCTCTTCTTAAAGCTTTTATAGCTTTTATCAAGGCCAATCTCAATTTTATATTTAAAGCAACATCAACCCTGTTTATAGTAACAGCTCATCGTTGGTCAGTCACTTGGATTTATTCCCTGGACCGTTATGAAACAACTAGTTTCATAACACGTGGTACAACCAATATGATGTTAAAAAGAACAACTCAGAGAATTCATACATTCCAGGATGCTGTAAACTGAATACCTCTCAAACACAACTAACAGATGAGTCATTCATTCACTGTCCACTAAATCTATGAACTGTGATATTTCACAAAAGATGTACAATAAGGCAAACTAAACGCATAAAGATACAGACCTACAAACTCTAACATGATTTTTTCAGTAAGGCATTGGATTTTATTTCTGTACGTTTGAGCAGAGGTAAGATATAACAAAATATCATTTACTGCGAGTGTCAAGTTGGAAAACATGAATTGAATTTAAACAGTTCGGTTTTCCAAACTGACGCATTTTGTTAATCTGAAAAACTTGTTAAATGACCATACACATTATTTACCTCTAGTACAATTGCACAAGCTTCCTTTTATTCAGACCAATCTGAATATTTCCTTGTATTCTTCTGTACTGATTATTAAACTATTTTACGACACTTATTGTTTCCTTTAGTCTTTAACATGCATGAGTAGCTGGATGCCATATTTAACAAATTATATGGTAAAATTAGTTTTCCTGTCATGAAATTTGACCTTATCCTGACCAAAATATAACAATTTTCCAGACCTAACCATGTCACAAGATCATTGGTCCAATAATGGCAACAGGAGATACATTTTTTAGACTTTAAAAAATAAAAATGAAATGGTTTATGATGAGGTCCCTTCCCACCACCTTAAAGGAGACCAGAAGCCAAATTAAATATAGAATGATAATAACTACTAATGAAGAAAACTTTATTCTAAAATATTATGTGACTGCAATCCCAGTATTTAAATATTGGCATATGTTCAAGGAGCGGAATATCCATGACCTTGTATGCAAAATTCATGGGTTTTAAACTAATTGGTGACAATTTTTTTTACAAGAAGTACGTCTGTAGTAGTTAAAAAATCTGAAATTTATGTGAATAATGCTTAATCTTAATCTATTTACTGAAGACAAAAACTGTCGTATGATATTAATTATTTCTTCACTACAATATTCACAAGTGATCAAATAGAATAAGGCATCTGTGGATTGTACACTTGATACAAATTTATATATTGGTTTTCTTTTTTTTATTCTTCTCCTGGCTTGAAAGTTAACAGATATGAACTGTTCGGGTTTGTGGAATTTCCGTCAGGGCTAGTAACTTTATTTAAGTAATCAGCCCGAGGCCTGTGCTTAAAACATTTCTTTCAGCACTGACCAGTACAGTACAAAAGCTGTTTTAACGAGGCATGTATATACTTACAGATTTGTCAATACGCTAACTGTAGCCTGCATGTAAAATACACTGTAATTTAATACAAGAAAGGAAGCTTCTTCATGTTTTAATTAATTATGTATGATTTCCTTCTCGCAGATTTATTTGTGGAGAATGCTTTTTGTGTGTGTGTAAAAAATTACTTCCGATGAAAACCGTTCTCAATGACCTTTTACACCTGCCCGGGTGGTAATGGATATTATTTCACAAACAAGTCTATTCCTGATCAAGTCTCTTAGCCCATATTTCAGTATTTTCTGTCATAGATGTATATTTTACAATATATCAGTCCGTATATATGTGTGTGTGTGTGTGTGTGTGTGTTGTGGGCAGGTAATGAATGTGCTATTTACATATACAATTGAACCTCATCTTTCTTAAATTTATTTGCTCTGGCAACAAAAATTTCTTAAATTTGTTTGGTCTGGCAACAAAAAAAAATTCTTTGCATCGGACACATCACTTAATCATTTTCACATTTTTGCACAGCACACATCTCATCAGTATTTATTTTAAAAACTACATTTTTTTTTTAAAATATGAAATATGAGCACAATATTACTGTTGTAATTTTCTGCTGATATGTCTTAAAATTGTTAAAATATACTGCAACATATATAGTTATGAGCATATGTTGGAAGCAGATTCAACATATGAATGTGCAACCCAAATATAATCAATATCCGCACATGATATTTTTTTTAAAATAAACATTATATTCGAATTGTTGCATTATTTACATTTAAATATCATTAACTTACATGGTTTTGCATTTTAATTTAGGTGGAAAAAGGAAATACTGATTTTGGGAAATTTGACGTTGATTGCTGGTTACACTGTTGCGATGTGCAATGTTAACTCCTGAAACATATCAATTTTTTGAGAGAACAAACAAGTCATTACTAATTATAATCACTTAAACAGTTATAAATTTTGTGTTTTTATTGTTGTCCGCAGATCATCTTCAAAGAAAATGAATAAGCTGCAGTTGTTAGTTACAAAGATGGCACAATCAAACACATATTTCCTTGCTATTGTCCACTTGTATTTAGCGCTGAACTACAGACTCAAGGGTGTTTGGATCTTACCTTATGGTAAATGATGAAATTCAAGACTATCCGAATGTAAACGGAAGTGCCAGGGACAGTACTTGTCCAGATGACAAAATTGGCGAACAATAAGGATAAACTAGCAGGTTGCAACTACCAAGGTGTTGTGGACTATGTAATATTGTTACAAGTTAGGCCACCCATCCTTTGATTCATTGATGGATACTCCTAATGTTTTCTTGCAAAAAACCCTTGTGCACGCGGGAACTATATATAATCAAAGCCTTGATTATGCAGACGCTTCACAAGACAAAATACAGTGCAGTACCAAGCGTCTCAGGCACTCCTGTAAAGTTAGTCTGGTTCCCTACCTTATTCAACCACAGCTAATATAAAACCCATACACAAATCAAACACAGACAAGCCTACTATCTGAAGTTGACCACAGTAGTAATATTTCCTTAGCTTATAGTTTAATTCTGTAAGATATATTTGTAACACGATTTACATACCATATCTGACATGATTAATAATAATGATAATAATAATAATAATAATAATAATAACAACACCTTAGTACAGCACTTAATCGTTATGCATTATATCTCCAATAATAATAAATAATAATAATAATAATAATAATGAGGACTTTGCATAGCGCCTAATCTTTAAAAGCTCTAAGCGCATTACACCATCAATAAAGATATGACTACAGAATAACAAATGACAAAAACAATGAAATTGGAAAACATAAAAACATGCTGAAACTATACAAGATACAAAACATGATTAGGTTGCTAAGTTTATCCCTGAAGTCGAAACAGGTGAGTCTTGAGAGCACTCTTAAAAGGGACCACTGTGTCTTTGTGTCTAATTTCAATGGGCAATTCGTTCCACGTGGCCGAGCCCTGGTATGCAAATGAACGATGTCCATATGACTTTGTTTTCACCATGAAAACAATCAGTATACGATTATCAGAAGAAGAGCATAAGGATCTAGCTGGTGTATACACATGGGTGAGGCTGGATAGGTATGTTGGACTGGAGTCTGTCATTGAAATATAGCACAGAGAACAAATTTTGTGTTTGATTCTGTATCGAATTGATAGCCAGTGTAGGGTATAGAGGTGTGCTCTGATCGAGGTACTCTAAAGATGATACGTGCAGCTGTGTTTTGAACTTTTTGAAGTTTCTGGAGTAAATATTGTGACGAACCAGACAGAATTGAGTTACAATAGTCCAGTCTTGAAAGTACTAATGAACACACGTGTTTTTGTGGCATCAGCAGAAAGATATTTATGAATGGAACTGATGCGTCTCAATTCAAGTTATGCAGCCCTGGAGATGTTCATGACATGTTGGTGCAATGTGAGAGTACTGCTTAGAGTAACACCTAGATTCCGCACTGACTGTGAGAATTTAATGTTGGTGTTGCTGATATTTATTGTCTGAGGTAAAGGATGTGAATGTGAAAGTCTTTGTGTTGTGATCAGAATAGCCTCAGTTTTATCATCATTAATCTGCAGTTTGTTACATGTCATCCATGATTTCACATCCGAAATGCACTTCTCTACTCAATGGATGGTAGCATCAACTTCAGTTGGGTGGCTAGACTTGTATATTTGGGTGTCATCAGCATACAGTTGGTGCGACACTGGGTGATGATCTATGACACTTGAGAGGAGCTGAGTGTACAGAATGAAGAGAACAGGTTCAAGAACAGATCCCTGTGGAACACTATACCATATGTCAACTGGGCTTAAGTGTAATCCATTTGCAGATATAATTTGTGTACTGTTGACTAAGTAGGACTTGAACCACTGTAAGGCTATATTCTGAATGCCAAATACATGTTGGAGACGGTTAAGTAATATATCATGGTCTATTCTGTCGAATGCTGCAGATAAATCCAGGAGAGTGATGACTGTAATCTTTCCACTATCCAAAGCAGAGAGAATGTCACTAAATACTTTCAGAAGAGTAGTTTCCGTACTGTGGCAAGGGCAATATGCAGACTGTACATTGCTAAAAAGACTGTTTGAATTCAAATGAGATACAAGTTGAGTTAGAACAACCTTTTCTAAGATTTTTGATATGAAAGGGAGATTAGAAAATTAGAAATTTCCAACCGTTGCATTGAAAAATATATGTTGGATTCCTTGTCTAATTCACACAATTGTCAGCTAATTCACACAGATTTGTACAATAAAACCATCTAAAGCACATGTCACTGTGTACTAAATTATTATTTCACTAAGTATAAACTAGGGTTAGTCTAAAATTATTTTAAGTGCATTTCCTGTTAAAAGACATTTCTGGATCAATGGGAGGAATGAAATCTGTCTTACTTGAAGTAAAGAATCGTGCCAATCTCATGCTGGAAACTCAGGAACACTTTCAGTTCATCTCTGTCTTCAATCTTAATAGATGAGGACCTATTGATCTCTTCTATGAGACTGAGTGGTGCAACCTGATGAAAAGAAAGTAAATCATTACTGTAATAAAGTCTGGGCCCTCAGGTGATAGATACAGGTGTAAAAGTAACATGAACATTGTTGGAACATAATATCACCATATTCAATTTAAATAAGTAGAACAATATTTGGAGACTTAAGAAATATTGATGGTAAATATCATATCATGTGTTGGATGTATATTTTCCAACTAATTACCATCTTTGATGTAATGCTGCAGGACATTTCAGAACAGAAATAATTAAAATATAAAAGAAATTTATGTTTTAAAAATGTAAATGTCATGAAAACATTTCTTATAATTTAATGTGAAATTGCTATTGGTACCTTGACACCAGAAGCTTTTATTGTCATGATTGCTTGTTCCAGTGCGAGCCATCTGGCAGGTTTTTCCTCCCCCCAATGGGGCTGTTGTGATGCTAGCTCAAAAATTCTTCTTTTCAAGACCTCGAGATTGGGGTCACACTGGGTGTTATCAATGGCAATATCATCCATCAGGTGGAGTACAATCGGTTTGTTTTTCAACATTCGGCGGATTTCCGTGAAGTACTCATCAATGACTTTTTGTCGAAATTTCTGTGAAGAAAATAAAATAATTCATAGTGGAATCAACTGCAGTTTGTGACATTGGTTCATTATTTGACAATAATGAATTCTAAATCCATTTAATAAATGATTCTAAGAAGAAAACAGACTTATTCGTTGCTTAATTTTTCAGGATATTTATTGGGTATCGTACACACTTTTAGTAAATAGGCATATATGATTTTTTTCCTTTTGAGGAAAGTCGCGGTTCTTTTAAAAGTTTGTTCCCACCCCGCACCCCACCCCCAACACTTGACCTATCTGACTCTGTTAATACTGAGTTTATATTCTGTCTGTTCATAAATATAAGATTTATCTGCTGGAAAAGAATTTAAATTTCAGTACACTATTGAATTCCACAAAAGTTCATGATTATGCCATATATATAGATGATCTTATTTTCCAATTATATATATATATATATATATATATATATATATATATATATATATATATATATATATATATATATGGTATCACGGTAACAATTTTTTTCCATAGACCTCAATGCTAATGTTTGGTGAAATAAATATACTTTCCATTCTATTTCATCATGCATGTCACACTGTCATAGAGAACAATGTTAGATTGTCAATTTGACAATGACAGAACCAGATACTCCATTGCATTTAAGAAAGATAACTCTGCTGGAACTAGACATGGGTGAGTTATCTAGTCACAACATACTTATTTTCAGTCATGTGCATCACATTTTCAAAAAATAAAAAAATACCAAATATGATCTATATAGGAATTAGCATAAATTCACATGTTGCCAAGAGGCTAATCTTTTATTAAAGCCTAACAAAACGTACAACTCTTACATTATCCACCAATCATAGCTAGTGTTGTTGTTTATTTCTGAATGCAAGGTTCCCTACACCTTAAGCTCCACCCACTTGGATTTGCGCAATTGGTACCGTTATACCATATGCATATACATGGTCTCTGCTAACCTTGTGTGTGCCATTTGTGCTCCCCAAAATTTTATCTTTATTTGTGAAGTGCATGCAAGGGGAGCTAATACATCCAGGAAGATAACAACCCTTTTTGAACAGGGCCATAGGCCCGTCATCAACACAACTTAAGTATATATTAATCTATTGGTCAGTAATAAACACAGTTTAAGTATATATCAATATATAGGCCAGTAATCAACATAACTTAAGTATATATCAATCTATAGGCCAGTAATATCAATCTACAGGCTTTGGAAATTTATAAAATTCAAATGAAAAGACAAGAAATTGGTATTAACTCATCAGTTGCCAATTTTAGATTACTAAGGGTAGATTTCTCTTTCAATTTAGAGAATATGATTGAACTCAATTTTGACAAAGTTCAAGGAAGTAAACAAGTTGCTCGGCTGGTGGAGTGGAAGGAATGTGTCCCTTATTGGAAAAAATAATTTGATAAAATCATGATTTTGCCAAAATGTATTCATGTCGTCCACCCCATATAGAAAATGAAATAAATTACATTTTTGAGGTTTATGTACTGTGGATATTAAAATGTTTAGTGTTACTGCTGAATAATCTATTTTAAAACCTGGAATAATTGATGCATCAATACTATCTGAAAACATATCCTCAGATTAAAAATAGTCCAATCTATTTTGTTTCTGAGGATTTACCTGTTGCCAGGTAAACATTCTACTCTCAGGACTGACACTGAGTTCTCCTTGGATCTACTAATGCAAGTTGATTCATGATGTCCATGGAGTGTCTTTTATGCAGGATGATATAAGAGTCGAGCTCCATGTCCTAAACAACATTCCAGTCATCACAAAAAATAACATAAGAATTGTCAAACTTGATGATAAATCCTATTTCAAATTCCCCCATGTCCTGAACAGCAACCCAATTATCACAAATACTTATATAAGAATTGACACAATTTATGATATATCATCTTTCAAATTCATCCATGTCCTGAACAACATTCCAATCACCACAGATAATAAGAATTGTCAAAATTGATGATGAATCCTGTTTCAAATTCCTCCATGTCCTAAACAACAATCCAGTCATCCCAAATAATAACATAAAAGAACTGACAAAATTTATGATATATCATCTTTCAAATTCCTCCATGTCCTGATCAACAATCCAGTCATCCCAAAAAATAACATAAGAATTGACAAAATTTATGATAAATCATCTTTCAAATTCCTCCATGTCCTGATCAACAATCCAGTCATCCCAAATAATAACATAAGAATTGACAAAATTAATGATAAATCATCTTTCAAATTCCTCCATGTCCTGATCAACAATCCAGTCATCCCAAAAAATAACATAAGAATTGACAAAATTTATGATAAATCATCTTTCAAATTCCTCCATGTCCTGATCAACAATCCAGTCATCCCAAATAATAACATAAGAATTGACAAAATTAATGATAAATCATCTTTCAAATTCCTCCATGTCCTGATCAACAATCCAGTCATCCCAAATAATAACATAAGAATTGACAAAATTAATGATAAATCATCTTTCAAATTCCTCCATGTCCTGATCAACAATCCAGTCATCCCAAATAATAACATAAGAATTGACAAAATTTATGATAAATCATCTTTCAAATTCCTCCATGTCCTGATCAACAATCCAGTCATCCCAAATAATAACATAAGAATTGACAAAATTAATGATAAATCATCTTTCAAATTCCTCCATGTCCTGATCAACAATCCAGTCATCCCAAATAATAACATAAGAATTGACAAAATTAATGATAAATCATCTTTCAAATTCCTCCATGTCCTGATCAACAATCCAGTCATCCCAAATAATAACATAAGAATTGACAAAATTTATGATAAATCATCTTTCAAATTCCTCCATGTCCTGATCAACAATCCAGTCATCCCAAATAATAACATAAGAATTGACAAAATGAATGATAAATCATCTTTCAAATTCCTCCATGTCCTGATCAACAATCCAGTCATCCCAAATAATAACATAAGAATTGACAAAATTTATGATAAATCATCTTTCAAATTCCTCCATGTCCTGAACAACAATCCAGTCATCCCAAATAATAACATAAGAATTGACAAAATTTATGATAAATCATCTTTCAAATTCCTCCATGTCCTGAACAACAACCCAGTCATCACAAATAATAACATAAGAATTGACAAAATTAATGATAAATCATCTTTCAAATTCCTCCATGTCCTGAACAACAACCCAGTCATCACAAATAATAACATAAGAATTGACAAAATTAATGATAAATCATCTTTCAAATTCCTCCATGTCCTGATCAACAATCCAGTCATCCCAAATAATAACATAAGAATTGACAAAATTAATGATAAATCATCTTTCAAATTCCTCCATGTCCTGAACAACAACCCAGTCATCACAAATAATAACATAAGAATTGACAAAATTAATGATAAATCATCTTTCAAATTCCTCCATGTCCTGATCAACAATCCAGTCATCCCAAATAATAACATAAGAATTGACAAAATTAATGATAAATCATCTTTCAAATTCCTCCATGTCCTGATCAACAATCCAGTCATCCCAAATAATAACATAAGAATTGACAAAATTTATGATAAATCATCTTTCAAATTCCTCCATGTCCTGATCAACAATCCAGTCATCCCAAATAATAACATAAGAATTGACAAAATGAATGATAAATCATCTTTCAAATTCCTCCATGTCCTGATCAACAATCCAGTCATCCCAAATAATAACATAAGAATTGACAAAATTTATGATAAATCATCTTTCAAATTCCTCCATGTCCTGAACAACAATCCAGTCATCCCAAATAATAACATAAGAATTGACAAAATTTATGATAAATCATCTTTCAAATTCCTCCATGTCCTGAACAACAACCCAGTCATCACAAATAATAACATAAGAATTGACAAAATTAATGATAAATCATCTTTCAAATTCCTCCATGTCCTGAACAACAACCCAGTCATCACAAATAATAACATAAGAATTGACAAAATTTATGATAAATCATCTTTCAAATTCCTCCATGTCCTGATCAACAATCCAGTCATCCCAAATAATAACATAAGAATTGACAAAATTTATGATAAATCATCTTTCAAATTCCTCCATGTCCTGAACAACAATCCAGTCATCCCAAATAATAACATAAGAATTGACAAAATTTATGATAAATCATCTTTCAAATTCCTCCATGTCCTGAACAACAACCCAGTCATCACAAATAATAACATAAGAATTGACAAAATTAATGATAAATCATCTTTCAAATTCCTCCATGTCCTGAACAACAACCCAGTCATCACAAATAATAACATAAGAATTGACAAAATTTATGATAAATCATCTTTCAAATTCCTCCATGTCCTGATCAACAATCCAGTCATCCCAAATAATAACATAAGAATTGACAAAATTTATGATAAATCATATTTCAAATTCCTCCATGTCCTGAACAACAATCCAGTCATCCCAAATAATAACATAAGAATTGACAAAATTAATGATAAATCATCTTTCAAATTCCTCCATGTCCTGAACAACAATCCAGTCATCACAAATAATAACATAAGAATTGACAAAATTTATGATAAATCATCTTTCAAATTCCTCCATGTCCTGAACAACAATCCAGTCATCCCAAATAATAACATAAGAATTGACAAAAGTTATGATAAATCATCTTTCAAATTCCTCCATGTCCTGAACAACAATCCAGTCATCCCAAATAATAACATAAGAATTGACAAAATTAATGATAAATCATCTTTCAAATTCCTCCATGTCCTGAACAACAATCCAGTCATCCCAAATAATAACATAAGAATTGACAAAATTTATGATAAATCATCTTTCAAATTCCTCCATGTCCTGAACAACAATCCAGTCATCCCAAATAATAACATAAGAATTGACAAAATTTATGATAAATCATCTTTCAAATTCCTCCATGTCCTGAACAACAACCCAGTCATCACAAATAATAACATAAGAATTGACAAAATTTATGATAAATCATCTTTCAAATTCCTCCATGTCCTGATCAACAATCCAGTCATCCCAAATAATAACATAAGAATTGACAAAAGTTATGATAAATCATCTTTCAAATTCCTCCATGTCCTGAACAACAATCCAGTCATCCCAAATAATAACATAAGAATTGACAAAATTAATGATAAATCATCTTTCAAATTCCTCCATGTCCTGAACAACAATCCAGTCATCCCAAATAATAACATAAGAATTGACAAAATTTATGATAAATCATCTTTCAAATTCCTCCATGTCCTGAACAACAATCCAGTCATCCCAAATAATAACATAAGAATTGACAAAATTTATGATAAATCATCTTTCAAATTCCTCCATGTCCTGAACAACAACCCAGTCATCACAAATAATAACATAAGAATTGACAAAATTTATGATAAATCATCTTTCAAATTCCTCCATGTCCTGATCAACAATCCAGTCATCCCAAATAATAACATAAGAATTGACAAAATTTATGATAAATCATCTTTCAATTTCCTCCATGTCCTGATCAACAATCCAGTCATCCCAAATAATAACATAAGAATTGACAAAATTTATGATAAATCATCTTTCAAATTCCTAAAAATACCCCAGCATTATCAACATAATGACCGCATAAATTTTCCAGTGTAAATATCCATCTATTGATATATCAAGAATAATAATTCTCCAGTGTAAATATCCATCTATTGATATATCAAGAATAATAATTCTCCAGTGTAAATATCCATCTATTGATATATCAAGAATAATAATTCTCCAGTGTAAATATCCATCTATTGATATATCAAGAATAATAATTCTCCAGTGTAAATATCCATCTATTGATATATCAAGAATAATAATTCTCCAGTGTAAATATCCATCTATTGATCTATCAAGAATAATGTATTTGCCCTGACCATCAGATCTTTTTCTATTATTGCAAAATTCACAATTCTAAACTAGGTGGCAACCCCTGTAATATTGACAAATTTATGGCTAAAAACACTTATAACTCCATTCATCCTCCCAATATTTTTCAAATGTCAGCATCAGTATGTCTCCTGTAGACAGATAATGCATTCTTGTATTTCACCCAGCAGAAAACATCTCTTCTTAAATTGGAACTATGCAGACCCCTAACATTCATTGATACCATCATAATCTTAGTATCCATTACTAGTTCTGTTTTTGATTTGAAATTAAACAGAGTAGTTATTACACAACCAATACCATACAAAAACTCACATACACCCTGTGATACTCTCTAACATGCACAACAAGAATATTTTTAAAAAATGGATTAGTGTAGTACAATGTCATGGACCACTAGGTACACATATGATGTTGCCCAAAATAAAGACACCTGAGGTCTGTTTTACACTAGGATGTGGGTATACCAATAAACTTTTAACATCAACACAGAGTAGCGGTATAAAATAAAACTATATAAAAACATAGCCTTTACTCATTCGTTTTCCTCCTTTTCCTAACAATTAAAAGCCATTATATATGAGATAGTTCTTCATATAATTGTTGTTGAGTGTATATGGGCTAGTGAAACACAAGACAGGTACACACATACATGCACACATAGTTATGCATTCATATACAGACACATACATACATACATACATACATACATACATACATACATACATACATACATACATACATACATACATACATACATACATACATACATCCATCCATCCATCCATCCATCCATACATACATACATACACACATACATACACACTTACATACATACACATATTTAAGTAGGAAATTGACAGCTAACATGTACTATCTTTGTCAACTTCAACCATTCTGGTCACACGGTTAGTTTACTAAGGGTAGTTCCAATATGCCATATGAATGCTTCAAACAATTTAATTATCTTTGGTTCCAAGGGACCAAAAGTGCCTAGGACTGTTCAAGGCTTTAAAATGTTGATGTTATTGCTATCATTTAAGCAGTATTAAGTGATTCAGACAAAATGAAAGCAATACATGTGTTGGTTTACAATATTATATCCCATAGATGCATCCATTAAAAAGTGCTGTTACACAATTAGGTATTCACCTATTCATACTTTGTTGCAAATGTGCATTGAATTTAGTAAATATATATAAAATCATTATAAGAGGACTTCTGACCTGCCCTGACCAGATTATGGTTGGTTGGTTGGGGGTGGGTGTTTTTCCTGGAATTCACATTGAATTGTAAAAATGTCTTAACTAAACAAAACATTGCATACCATGTCATTATAATGTAATTAATTTTAAGTTGGCACATGATCTGACACTGACACTACTAATGACAATAGTGCCATGCACAAATGAACAAGATGGAAACCATCCGTCCTCTAATCACATTAAAATTAGCACTGTTAATAATTTAATTAATATACAATGGAAGTTTGAGCTCTGTATATGAATCACTGTCATTTATTATATATACCATCTACACATACCTCTGGAATCTTGTCCACATGCGTTCCAATGAGAATCACAGGAGGAGTTCGAGAATCAGAGGATGGTGCACAAGAATGTATAGAGTTCAGCCAGATCTCAGTCAGCTCTGAAGATAGAACAGATATAAACTTTAAAAATGAAGCTTTATAATAATAATACTACTACTACTACTACTAATAATAATAATAATAATAACAGAAACAACAATAACAAAAATAATATAAATCATAATAATAATAGTATTGTATAATAACCATAATAAAAATAATAACAACAACGTCAATAATAATAATCAAAATCATCACAAAAATAATAACAATAACAACAAAAACAATAATAATAATAATAATAATAATAATAAAAATAAAAATAATTATAAATACAGTATAAATTCAAGTTGAAAAGAATACTTAAAACAACAATACAAGATTGTCAATAGATTACCAAACTGAAGAGTCTCTTGACCCTTAACCCCAAAATCGCAAGAGTTAAGCAATACAAATGTCAGAAGTCAAAAGTAAAATCTTGAGAGTCACTTCAGCTGTGATTCCTTGTTCCTGGTGAAAACAAATGATCCCAAACCAAAATGCAAGCTTTCCACAAGCTTGCAGCAAGCTAGTTGAAGTTGTACAAGCTAGTAAGGTAGCTTGCGCAAGCTTGCAAAAGGAATTTTTCCAAGTCTGCAAGCTTGCGCAAGCTTGCGCAAGCTTGTGCAAGCTTGCAAGCTTGTGCAAGCTTGCAAGCTTGCGCAAGCTTGCAAAATGAAATTCTCAAAGTCTGCAAGCTTACTGTAAAATCTCAAACTTACACAAATTAAGCTAGCTTGGAAAAGGAATTTTTCCAAGTCTGCAAACTTGTAAAATGTAAAATTCAAGCTTCCTAGATTGCAAAAAATGAAGGAGTGCATCTGCAGTCATTCATCAAACAGCAGCGCAGTGGATAAACTTTAACATAGAACATAATTTGTCCACATTGTTTTACACCATTAAATATAAAAAGAACAGAGCAGTTCATAATGAAATATCTTCTTCAGTTGATAATACTCTGTGACCATGCCTTAAGCCACCGTCTAAAGGAGTGCATTTTGTGCTCTGCACTGTTTGTAACTTAGATTTTTCATGTGAACAACATGGTGGAATGAAGGACTTTTCACGGCACGTGCCACGTGACGTGGAATCGGAAAATCATGCGAAATTGGCATCACTATTGAAGGGAAATACAAGTATTTTGTCAACGATGAAGGGAAAGGAAGTCAGTGATCAGCACATATTTAAAAAGCAGATAACGTGCTGATGTGATTCTATGAGCTGATCGTAAATTTAGCACAGCCTACACGTTAATGGAAGTAATTAAAAATATGTTCCCAGATTCCAAAATTGAAGAAGATATTTTATTTAGAAACAATCTCTCTCTCTCTCTCTCTCTCTCTCTCTCTCTCTCTCTCTCTCTCTCGCTCTCTCTCTCTCTCTCTCTCTCTCTCTCTCTCTCTCTCTCTCTCTCTCTCTCTCTCTCTCTCTCTCTCTCTCTTAGTATGTCGTGCAATAGTAAATAACGGTAATTATAGTATATTGATATCTTAGACCACCGAAGTTGGTCTCTAAACCTTTTTTTTTATTTTGACTTTGCGTTTTATAGACCAACTTCGGTGGTCTAATTGATATGTATACTATTTGTTATCGAGGGACTGGTGTATTTGGTCCAATTGCTGTTTCAATTGGTTCATTTGTATTAATTACATGAGATTATTTTGAATCTAGTTGAATTCCAGGAGGTTTGTGAATCTTGTACTTACAGTGCAGAACTTTTGAAATTTATTTGAATTGTTTGAATCGCAATCCTAGGCGGTACATAAAATTATGTGAATATCGGATAGTGTATATTATTTTTTTAACTGAGGTGTTTTGAATCTGTATATCAGATCGATATAATATTTTATTTTCTTCAATGTGTGAATGTTAATATAGAGTCATTGGATCAATTGTATTTTGAGAGCATGTGAGAATCATTGTATTTTTACATCATATATTTTTTATTAACTAATTAAATTCATGAATTGCCATCTTTCACACATTGTTTGAGTTATTAATTTAATACAAAATCCACTCTGTTTAAATTCTGCGACATACATTGTAGCATATATCAACATTTTACTTTTAAGATTTTATATAAATGGTCATTTCCACACATCAAGGGCTAGAAATATGGTGGCAGTACATGCCATGTCAGTTTTCTATATATATATATATATATATATATATATATATATATATATATATATATATATATATATATATATATATATATATATATATATATAGTTTAAAATCTAAGCTTGTCATACACAACCTTAAAAATAAGCTTGCGGCAATTTTGCCACAACCATAAAAACAAGCTTGCAGCAAGCTTGCCGCAACCTTAAAAACAAGCTTGCGGCAAGCTTGCCGCAACCTTAAAAACAAGCTTGCGGCTGCAACCTTAAAAACAAGCTTGCGGCAAACTTCCCGCAACCTTAAAACAAGCTTGCGCAATCTTGCCGCAACCTTAAAAACAAGCTTGCGCAAGCTTGCTGCAAGCTTGCGCAAGCTTGCTGCGGTTTCAAATCTAAGCTTGCGGCAAGCTTAAATAACAAGCTTGCCGCAACCTTAAAAATAAGCTTGCGATTTTGGTTTGGGATGTTTTAACATTTATGGTCTCATTTTGACTAATGAGAAATAACCATATTATTTTCAAAGAAATATACAATCTCATTTTTGTGAAAAGTCTTTTTCATTCTAACTAAATGCTATTTTATTTATATTCTGTATATGACACAGAGGATTATTTTATACTTTAAAATATATTTTCAACATTTCAACATATTCTATTATCAACTGCTCAAATCTTTTTATTCGCGACATAAAATAAAGTGATCTTATTGTCGCCATATTGATTATAAAGTTCAGATGTATGCACTGAGTGTTATTTTTATTCAATTTGTTTCTGAAAGATCCATTAATTAAAACATTCTAGGTTTTGTCAATTTAATTAAATTATATGATTAATTGCCAATAAAAGTAAAACACAATCACATGTTGAAAAAACTGGTTCAGCAAGAAACCATATTCCCATTTTGCCTGATGATAATTTAAAGTGCAATCAAACAAACGCCAATATTTTATCAGAAATTTATCCAGTCAAGTGAATGAAATTGTAAAAACAAAATCCGACAATAAACAGTTGAATTTAGGTTCTCCATTGGTTCGATATTATTCGATATTATTTGCTATTGATCAGATGTTAATCAATGCCTCCTTGAGTAAATTTGTTATGGACAGCTTACTGTTACAAAGAAAATAAGATGGAAGCACATCGAGGAATACTAATATTGATGTTTCAGGCCAAATTTATGTAACAATTTCTGTGTCAAAAATAGTTTTTTTTAAAAATTCCATGCATCAAAAACCAGGGGTACATGTTTATTGAAAACCCTGCAATAATAATACAAAATTGATTCTGCAAGATCCTAAGCATTAGTGAATACTCTCTCCAGCAACTGAACTATACAGTCTGCAAATGAATGCAGGTTACAGTCAACATTCACCACACAAAAACCTCCAAGCAATGGAAAAGAACCCTCTAGAAAGCTACAAAGAAGATGCATGGCTACACTACGGAACACTTGATGATAGCCGGCCAAGTTAGCATGACGAAAGGTTGTCAATTCTCAGTATAAAACAAAAACATCAAGTACAACCAGGACAAGGCGCTAAAGTTAGATTATATTCTATGTACTAAAGACCACATATACATAAGCGATTTAAATTAAAAAATTTAAATGACACGTTTTTATTGTATTATTTTATACACTAATGACACATATTGACTTACATGTGAATACTACTACTACTACTACTAATAATAATAATAATAATAATGTCTAGCACTGGGGCATCATGCAGCAGATATGTAACATGATGTCTCACCCAATCACATTATCTTGACACCAGGCTGACCAGTCCTAACACTAACCTCTTAATGCTGAATGTCAAGCGAGGTAGCTGTTCGTACAACTTTTTGTAAGTCCATGGTATGACTCTTCCGGGACTCGAACCCACAACCTCCTGCTTCTGAAATGGACACTAGGCCACCAGAACAGTGAAGCGAAATTTGCAATGCTCCAGGTAATAATTTATCAACAAGAAGCGTGTATTTTCTCTTCTGGGGATAAATGTACGTCATTTCCAG
Organism: Unio delphinus; assembly: GCA_029339505.1. NCBI lineage: Eukaryota > Metazoa > Mollusca > Bivalvia > Unionida > Unionidae > Unio > Unio delphinus. The sequence continues at coordinate 1,065,311 of JAQISU010000080.1, forward strand.
CTGGCGTCCTCAATAGGTGGGAAATCTTATATAAGAGGTAACAGCGTTCTATACTTAATTTACAAGTAATTAAATTATTATATCATTTTTACGCTTCATAGTTTGTTTTAAAAAATTGATTACTTTTATTCACATAATGCAAATATGATATATTCATATAAATGTCAGTGTATGGCCAGTGATCTTTAATAACCTCTCTCCTGTATAGTTTCACAAGTTACATTTTTTCCCACCATGTGACACACTCCAATCAATGCATGATATTAAACATAATTGTTGCCTGTCCTGACTTCTCCCACAATAATCTGAATATTTCCTTTAATTCTTCTGTACTACTGAAATGCTTTAAGAGTTTTATTGTCCCTTTTGTCCTGACATGGAACTGTCTGAAGCCATTTTAACAACAAATAAGCATCAGCCTGACCATGAAGATGTTTAGCATTGCAAAATACACATGTACTCAGAGAAAGTTAGTCTGATTCCATGACCAATTCTAGTGAATCTAATATGAAGCCCAGATCTGACTGAAACACAGTTAAGACAGCATCCAGATTTTACAGCAAACATTTATATTTCCATAACTTTTGCTTTTTATTTCATGAGTCTGTAATGGAAGAGCATTTCCATATGTGTGATTTGGATTTTAAAGCCGACACATGGCATGATGTTCCGCCCAGTTACATTATCCTGACACCAGCATAACAAGTCCTAACACTAATATCTTAATGATGCGCATCAAGCAAGGCATCTGTTAGTGCCAATTTTGTGAATCTTTTGTATGAACTGGCCAGGGATCAAACCTATGACCTCCAGCATCCAAGCAGACGTTATAACTACGCAATTTGCCAATGCAAAAAGAAAACTCCATTTGATAATTGACCCTCTCTCTGAAATACATAATAAATGTATCACAGATCCTACTCTTTATAGATGTAATTAGTCAACAGAAACAAAATTAGCTTTAATGTTTCACATGGTTTTAATTCCTTCTTTTAATATGAAAAATATGAAATTTAAAGAATAATTTACATGATATGCCTAAATTTCCAAGTGGTCAAATGGATTGGCTCTCAATTGTTGCAGCTGTCTGTAAAACAATTAGCTTGCCACAGCTCAGTGGACTGGTGGCAGTTTTATTACATGATGGATATCTAGCAGTTTGAAAACACACATTAAAAATTTAAAGCCTTTCTTTTAACTTGTCCCACCCCCAACATCAACAACAAAATTTACTATCGGTAGTAGTAGTACACGTTACCATGAAAAGTCCATGGTGTGGATGTCCTTGTGTACTAGATGTAATAGTTGTTACCATAATGAGGTTGTCTTTCTGTACAAGAAGTAGTAGCTGTTCAGCTTGGAATATCACAAGTGTGTTAAAGAGCTCCTCACAGCTAATGGTTCATTCATTTCTACTAATGAACTTCAAACTATTTTGACTCTTAACATTTTAGGCACCTTATACTTTGTCACCTACCCAATTTTTCATCTAAACATGCTTTACTTACCATGAACTTTACACAATTTTTTCCCCTCTGCGTCAAGAAAACACTCGTCATCTTTAATGAGATCTGTGACTTGTTGACTGAGATCCATGATTAAGAGATATATTGCACGACTGGTCAAGAAAGTCTGGTGAGTAGTATAGAATACATACTGCCCTGCAAAGTCCCAAAATGCCAAGGCAGCATATTCAACTGTATCCTTCTCTAGTATGCCTGAATTTTCATTGATCAATTGAAGGATTTCCATTACTGTATCCTTTTCATTTTCTTTGGAGTTTATTCCACTGCTTGGTTCTGGGCCAAGTCTGACATTGGTTGATTCTACTGGCTGGGATGATGGTGGTTTGACTTTTTGATTGGTGCTTGGCTCTGCACTGACAGGCTGATCATGTTGGGGATGTTCATCATTGCGTTCTTTAATGACAAGCGGATTATGCTGGGTATGTCCATTATCGTATTCTACAATGGTGACTTGGTCATCCAACTCACTTTGTCTCTCTTGTTCTCTTTTGGATTCCTGCTTATGAGAAAGCTCATTTAAAAATCTTACAAGGCGCTGAAGTCTAGAGTATTGCTCTGCATCTGAAAGGAGGAAAATAAACTACATCAATCCCAAAAAAGTCCATTATTAGGACTGACTGCACACTAACTAAAAGTGAGTTCCAGGAAATCATATTTGTCTAAGCAAACTAACATGCAATTAAATGCATCTCGTCATTATTTATGTGTCACTGTAATTTATATGGCCATTGAAGTACATCATGCAAGCAACATCTTTTGACTTCACAAGGTTTTTGGTTTACAAACTCATTCAAAAGATGCTGCATATGGTGTAATTACTATTTTCATTAAAAATTAATTTAATGGTGGAAAAAGTGTTTCAGTGAAAATCCTATGTCGAAGCGTCAGTTATGCAAAAGAATTGGTAACAAAGTTTGAGAGATGGTCACTAGTGCCATATTGGGGGTTGGCTTGGGTCTCAAGAGATTCTGGACATTTTTCCATGTTCCAGCAGCATGTACATTGAGTAATATGCCTTCATATAAACTTAGTTATGTTTATATCAAATTAGGAAGTATATAGACCTGTAGCAAGAAGTGCATATTAAACTGATATTGTAAAATACACATGACTTCATAAGGATAGATGGACTCATTTTTGAGTGGCGTTCTTGGTGTATAAACAAACTACACACATTGCTGCCATGTTGACTTCAAGAGTTTATGAGGACACATTAGGATTGAAAACTAAAGCTTGTGTGCTCTGCAAATTACAGTAGCTTGTTAATACTGAAAAGCAAATTTTCAAAAGTTCATCAACTAAGATATACAAATAGCACATGCACAATGAGCAGGTCTAATGCAGGAAAAGCCAGAAAAAATGAACAATTTGCAGCAGTTATAGGAATAGTTTGACTGCCAACAGGTGACTCATGCTAAGTTCGCTTCGCTTGAGGCGATGAAGCTGGAAGCAGATTGTAAAGTCATAAATTTTATCCAGTCCGATATGCATCTAAAAAGTCATGTTTGATTTTGAAAATATAGTTCCTTACTCCTCACACTTTACAAAATGCTTAGACCTTGGATAGTCGAATAGCCACATGACTGATGCATATGCAGCAAACAATGTGGGTTAAATAATACAAGACCAGCAGCAGATCAAATAAAGCAGAGACATGGCAGAAAAAAACTGAATTAGCTTTGCCAATGATTAGAAAGTCATGGTCTTGGAATTAGTTTGGTTATCCTTTGCAGTATGAAAATGGAGTTATCAAAAAGGACACAAATCCAGGTATGTTTGCAATCTCTGTTGTACACATCTGAGGAATACTGGAAATACTTCAAAAAAGTCTACATACTTAAAACAAGCATCACCCAGCAATAGAAGTTCATTTTAAAGATGACAAGATTCTAGCTCCCAAAACCAGTTTCACCTAATACAATGCCATCACGTGGAACAACCATCGATCAGCTTATAGATTGACTTTAGTTTTGAAATCTCCATTAATTTCATCATCGCAAAGATTACAGACAATCACTGAGCATATAGCAATGTTTTCTTGCACATGATATGCACCATTTCTCAGTAGCTGATTAATTTTTTTATCCAAGCTCTAGATGATTCTTAAACTGGTAAAAATATACAAGCAGTACTAGTTGATGCCGAGAATGACAACTGCAAAGACCTCATAAGAAGGGCAGCTAGCCAAATGTAGCTACTATGTTATGCAAGGAAATACGACATGGAGTCAAATTTGTGTGTGTGCATGTGTGTGATTTGGATTTTTAAAGTAGCTTTAAAAAAAGTTCTGTCATAACGTTACAATGTCTGTCAGTGTAACAGTTTATAGTGATGTATTTCACTTGTGATCATGCCGCAGACATGTAGCATGATGTCCAACCCAGTCAAATCATCCTGACACCAGGCCAACCAGTCCTACCACTAACCTCATAATGCTGAGCACCAAGCGAGGCAGATGTAAATACTATTTTTGTAAGTCTTTGGTATGACACTATCGGGGATCGAATCCACAACCTCCTGCATCTCAGGCAGAATATCTAACCACTAGGCCACCGGAGCAGTGCAGGGAGTCAGATTTAAACACTTTATAAAGGATGATTTGTTAAATACAGAGGATATTGTCAAACTGCTCAAACCAATGAAACCTATTACAACAATATTGTGTGATGAAGCAACACCAACGTTATCAATAATTTTGCCTCAGAAGTACAATGTACTGCTCCCGGGTCGTCAAACACTACCATCACATCTAGCTGTACTAGAAGTTCCAATACTCTTTTCAAATGAGTGAAATAATACTGTAGGCAGAGCCGATCGATATAGATAAACTCGCAGAAGTATGTGTACTACAGCAACATCTGTGCCATAAAGAAAGTCTTTTCTAGTGCTGGAGATGTACAAAAAACTGCACAAAGAGCCTCCCTCATTGGGAAGAATATGGACATTTTGATTCTTTTGAAGAAGAATATGCAATTATGAAAGTTATGATGATTATCGTAATATAACAGTCTTATCCAACTGTTTGGTAGAATTATTTCAGTTCATTTTACAGAGCCATAACAATTACCATCTAATTTTTTAACACTGCTTTTATGACTGAAGGAGATTCATTCATTTGCTGGAAATCACACATAAGATGATGAGGAAGGACATCATCTTCAGTTGTTATGAACATTTTTAAATTCAGACTGCAAACCAAAAATTTTTGGTCCAAAGCATTTTATGTTTTGAGGAGTTTCATTTCATTATCCATACTAAGAGAATTTTCTGCTCGAAGATAAACCGCTGATTAAATGTTAAATGCAAATGTGGATAATGAGAAATATAGGAAACAGTTAAAATAAGATAATCCAAAACATACACCTATATACAGCATTCTAACCCGAACCTCCAAGTTCTCCTGTACTGAGATGACCTGGTTAATGGCTTATATGGTATTAGTACAGCTAGCATTCACCATGAAGCTATGTTACTAGCAGGTTAGCATGCAACAGAGGGTGTCTAAAAGCCAAAAGGTGCATAAAGATTACAAGCAAGCATAAGAGCTAGGATCAAGAAATACAGTGTAGCTATACTAAAAATATTAAAATTGCCTAGGTCAGTTAGAAAACGAACAACCAAGCATATAGTGTATGCTATTTTCTGTACATGTTAGGACAGCAATCAGAATGTCAGTAAAAGCTTTGACTAACTATAGTAGCAGTCATACAGGTCATATAGGCATTCTGAAATGACTATTTCAGACATGGGTTGCATCTATGATTGTTTTAATTACACATACATTTACATGGCAATTATTCACTTTATTTGGATCTGCATACATCTATGTTCCCTTGGAAGGTACTTATTTACTTGTGAAGTACCCAAGAAATTCGGACAACAAAACCTATGCTCAATTATGAAGTATGTATTTATTTTTGGAGGAGATTTACCTAAAGATGTGATACAGTACAAATCCAGATTAAAACATGCACTGTGGTGTTAGAATGAAAGCAGCATGCATTTAAATAAATTCATACCACCCTAATTGCTTTATTATGATAGACCTGGCATTCTATTTTGCTGACCCGTGTTAGTAGCTGACTACATTTGTCCAAAACAATCAATATTTTTCTCTGGAAGTTTTTTGACGACAATTAAGGCACAGATCATTTACTATTCAGGACTGAATACACTTTGATTAAACTATTTTAGTATTAAAGTTTAGCAAAACAATTCAACTTTGAATTAATTAAAGCTCATGGGATTAAATGGCCTGTGATGATATTTACTACAGTTATGTTCAAACTCAAATACAAGAAAAGCAACATATGTACCGCATGACATCAAAATAATAATACTGTCCTATTATATACACTGCCAAGCAAAATACAAGCTTTGTACCAAAATTCATAATTAACAGAACATAACTTATCTTCTCTCGCTGTCTAGTTCCCCCTCACTCTCTTTCGGAGGATTTATGCGTAGGCTTTTCTTGCAATTATTTCTTTGTTTATTCATTGATGCATTGTGTATGTATTGTATATTGAATTATTTTGGGATATGTCAACCAACAAAATCGTTATGAACTTTTCAATATTAAATAATAAAATGTTGCTCTAAATTCTAAGAGCTTTACTTCTATTTTAATGAGCAATTTTAGTTGAGATAATTGACTAACACTGTTTTAACTAATTCACATGCCTGGCTCAGGTCAAAGCTGGCACACATAAAACATCAGTGCCCAGTACATCATTACTTTACTGACCAAGCCCCTGGGTGGCTGAGTGGTCTAAAAAATAATTGTTACCAATCACTGCCATCTCATACTATGTCCAAATGGTTCAAGTCTCAGAATCTGAGCCAATGTTACTATGTAAAAAAGCCTGCCAGAAGTTCCCTGTGGATTGGTGGCTCATGCCAGGGTATTCATTCTTCTTCCATCCGTCATAATGGCAAATATGTATAGCCTATCATGTGCTGAAATATGGTATTAAGCCCATGAAAGCAACAAATTTCACTAACCCTATGTGTGCAGTGCTATAAAATAAATCAAATAGCCTCCTGTCATGGCCCTTATTATCAGATCAAGCCCACCCTAAATTACAGGGCAGATGCCCTCTGGCTTGTTTAAAAATATAATTTACTGAAAAACCTTCAATCAAGCTGATAAAATTGGAAGTTTTATTTTCAGTAATTGTAAAGACTAGTAACTTATTAATAATTCTCCTATATATTTTGGAGATTGTGTCATATTTCTGTCACAGCTGTAAACTTTGTGTACAAAGCAAATCATGTGACCGATGAAATGGGAACAGAGTGTCTATGTCAATGATAATTTGTGCTCATATCATTAAATCTGAGTAAAGTTTGATTTTACGTTCATCTTTTTCTATTTTTAGTACTGTAATTGCAATATTTTACGACAAACATTAGTAGAAACAAAATAATGGCATATATGGGCATATAAAATTTTAAATTTGGGTCAGGGCTTATGATATTTTTAAAAGTCAAAAGTATTTGGCCCGTGTCAAAAATAATCTGTGAGCACTGGCTTTGCACTACCTTAGTTGATAAACACAGAATGAATTCCTTTACCGACCTAAATCAAATTGATTTTAAACCAAACACTGTGGATGGCATGGCATTGGTTGACTAATTCCATGTGTGATATTGCTTTTGTAGACTAAAATTACCTTTACCTAACTAAATCTAAATTTTTTAAACCAAACTCTGTGCCTGGGATGGCATTGGTGGACAAATTTGAATATTGATATTGCTTTTGTATATTAAAACTAAATTACTTTACTAGACAAGTGCAAGGCACAGATTTACTTCAATAACCTAATGAATGAAATGATTTTGACAAGTAACCCCAATTGTAGTTGGCTAATTGGTTGCCTGGAAGTTGGAACTGCCCTTAGTAAACTAACCCTGTGACCAGAATGGTTGAAGTTGACAAAGATAGTACATGTTAGCTGTTCAATTTCCTACTTAAATATGTATGTATATATGTATGTATGTATGCATGTATGTATGTATGTATGTATGTATGTATGTATGTATGTATGTATGTATGTATGTATGTATGTAGGTAGGTAGGTAGGTAGGTAGGTAGGTATGCGATTTTATGACACACCTGGAGTGTAATGCTATATAGCGCCAAAGAAAAGGATACATGATGATAAATGATTGATGCGTAAAATGTGGTTCCTGATCATTGAGTCATAGCAATAAAAAATAAACAATATCCTGAGTGATAAGAGATATGAAACAAAACCATCATATGGTGAGGATTTGGTCTGGTTTGGTGTTTTATGACTCAACACCACAATTAGGTTATTTAGTGATGAAGCAATTTGAGTAAAGTGCTTGCCCAAGTACACACCACAATTGCTGACCAGACTTGTCTGATAGTGTTAAAAAACACACTCTTTTAAATCATGAGTCTTGCATCTTATCCATGGAGCCACTGTGCCTTCAAGATGGCTTGGAGTATGTATGTATGTATGAATGTGTTAGTGTGTTTTTGTGTGTGTGTGTGTGTGTGTGTGTGTGTGTGTGTGTGTGTGTGTGTTTGGCACCTTAGCAGTGGTTATATGGTGTCAATTTAAAAAAAAAATTGAAAACTCAAATTGAATTGCAAATACTTAGGAAGATAAATACCATCACAGTAGCATAAATAAATCATATACAAAACATGTTTGAAATAATATTAAAAACAACATCTGGAAGAAGAGCTATGAGGTAAAGAAAAATGCATTAAAGTACATGAAACAATGCAACATACACAGTTACAAAAGCTGGAAGTTTAAAGACACACACTAAAAACAAAAATTCACATGTTCTTCCCCAAAAAACGCTTAAGTGCCCTAGTGGTTAGAGCATCTGTTTCGGATGCGGGAGGTCATGGGTTCTATCCTCGACGGAGTCATATCAAAGACGACTTACAAAAATGGCATTAACCGCTGCCTAGCTTGGTGCTCAGCATTAAGAGTTTAGTGTTAGGACTGATCGGCCTGGTTTCATGATAATGTGACTGTGTGGGACATCATGCGACATGTCTGTGGCATGATACACCAGTCCTAGACATCACAATAAACTGTCACACAGCAGACATCGTAAAGCTATGACTTAATTTTTTTAAAGGTACATTAAAAATCCAAATCACACACAAGCAATATTTTAAATATATTTTGGGCAGAGTAAAACTTATATACTGACCTAAAACTTTATATTTTTTGAAATTGTTTTCAGGGAGAGAATGAATAACCAGTTTTTAATGAATGTGAACAAAATCAGAATCATCAGACAAAAATGTGACCTACTTTTTTCTTGTGTTGTCCACTCTCCAGCTGGCAAAGAAACTTTAGAGCACTCTACATGAACATCTATCCCATCAGTGCTATGTCTCTCAGATATGTTTACATTTTTTCCCAAAAGTCGCTGGGTCAACGTTGTTTTGCCTACACCATATTGCCCTACCACCATCACCCTAATGTTGTACACCTTTTCATTCCCGTCATTGAGAGCCTCCTTGTACATCTGAAGGGATCTTGTATCCATGTTAAGGACCTCTGCAGGAATAACTGAATCTGAAGTCAAACGACAATACCAGTTTTGATGATAACAATGTATGGACAGTCCAAAAAAGGTCAAATTTCACAAAATACTCTAAAACATTATTTTTTTTTTGGAACTTAGCAGAGGACAAAAATGTTGTTTCCATTTTTTACTTAAACCAGAACCACAAAATATTCATTGAAATTATATTATCTTATTACATTATCATCGGAACACACACACACACACACACACACACACACACACACACATATATATATATATATATATATATATATATATATATATATATATATATATATATATATATATATATATATATATATGTATATATAGTATACCAACAAATTGCTCCCCACCTTTTTTTAATTAGTCTAATATACAATTTATAATGTAATCTGATATATATATATATATATATATATATATATATATATATATATATATATATATATATATATATATATATATATATATATATATATATATATATATATACTTTAATGTTAATCATTTAGAATTTTTTGTTTTATTCTAATATTTCATTTTAATATTAGTCTAACAAACATTTGAGTTTAAGTCTAATATAGAATTTGTATTTCTAGTGAAAGCTATATTTTTTTTAAAATTTAGAATTTTAAATTTAAGCTAGCATAGAATGTTTTCTCTATAAGCTGTTGTTTTGTTTGTTTTTTTTAATTTTAGTCAAGCAAAGTGTTTTACTTTAGTCTAATATAGCCGAATATTTAAACTCCAAATAACATTGCTCCAATAAATACGTGGACATTTTCAAAACGCAGCTGACATCACGCTGTGTCTTAATAGCAGTCTAATATACATACAATTTATAACTTAGTTTAATATATATACTTTAATTTTAATCATTAAACTTTTTCGTTTTATTCAAATATACCATTTTTAATATTGTTCTAGAAAACATCTAAGTTGAAGTCTAATATACAATTTGTATTTCTAGTAAAATCTATTTTTAAAAAAAATTTCGATTTTTTAAGTTCGTCTAACAGATTGTAATTTTAGTTGATTATATAATTTTTATTTTTTAAAGTCTACAACAGCCTAATATTTAAACTCATCATAGCATTTCATTTCTCTTATAAATAACGTGGATATTTCTAAAACACTGTTAAACAAAGTATAATCCAATAACTTTTAACAAACAAAATATTCAATTTTTCCGTGACAACATTGTATATTACGATGTGGTGTTATCAAGTGTAAACAAGATCCCGAATGTCGCGTGCTATGACGTCACTATGAAAGCTCCACCTACTGGGATAAAGTGTAATACATGTACGTTACACTCATCTAAATTTAGTAACCATCCGCCATTAGGAAAGTCTATTGCAACTGATAAATTTGGTGTCAACTAAAATGTACATCAGTAATTAATTGACTTGTGTACAACTCCATTATTGTGAAATTTTAAAATACTTTATTATTAAATCTTAAAATAGCAAATACACGATGATGAAGACTTTGAAATAAAATGAAAATGAAATCATTTCTTCCAGTCTGAATTAATTTGAGTAATATACTTGATTATATTTAAAACTTGTTTCAACTAAAGTTTTAACTCGTTTGCTTTCGAAGGTGAATCTAAATCATGTAAATAAATGAAGTTTTCGTTGTGTTGTGATGTAAAATAAAATAGAATTACCTGGTTGATGTAAAGACTCCATTTTGTAAACAGTTATCACATTACTATGAATGCTTGTGGTGTAAAGTAATCGTTGTTGGTCTTCATAGAATATTCCTAACAGTCTTGATGACACTGTGTGTATGGTCACTAGCTGACCGCTGTCTGTCAGCTGATGAATTCTGTTAGAGTTCAAGCCGCACACGTACACATAATCCCTGTCAGCCATTATTGACCATGGTGTTATTAAATCCTGGTGTTGATACAGAAACATTTTTGTTTTTGGATTCAAGATATCGTAAACATGAACTCCATTATTAATGGAGTCTGAAGTATAACACAAGATGTACACGGTGTTATCTTTGACGACCATGTGACTCCAATAAGACCCTTTACAGATGTCGTGAGTTGAGTCCATACGTCCATCTCTAATCGATAAAATTCCCCAACACAACATGCCGTTAAAACCGCTGATAATGAATTTGTCTGAATTCCATTTTGCCAATGAATAGCATGGATACAATCTTGACTCTAAATTTAAAGTTTTGACGAGTTTAACGTCATCTATCGATTTCAATGACAGGATTACAACCGTACCGTTATCTTGACACACAGCGACTTCGTTCTTGCTAATAAGACAGACACTATAGGGACAGGCATCCAGACTGTGTGATATAATCAGTTTACCGTCATGACCATTGTAAACATGAAGACTCCAACTCGTCTCATCTACGACTACCAACATGCCTTCCATCTTCGCAATGCCTCTGTAGGAGGGTTTATAGCCAGCTGTGGATAAAAAGTAACTTACATCAGGATACGGAATACACAAAATAAAGACATATATACTTTAAGTAAAGAATGTCAAAGAAACGTAAATACATCTACATATCAATTTCCGACCTAAATCAATGACATGTTGTCATAAAATATGGAAATATATACTTTTAGTAAGCAATGCCAAACAAAAGTAAATACATCTATGTGTGTGTGTATATATATATATATATATATATATATATATATATATATATATATATATATATATATATATATATATATATATATATATATATTCCTGACTTAAAACAATAATCTACTGTCATAAATGTACACCACCACCATTACCGTAATAGTCGTATTATTTGTTTTATTATTACTATTATAGTTCGTTCCAAAAAAACTTAATTAATGTCAAGCGATGTTTTTAAAACGAATTACGTATTCTTTTATAGCTACATTCAATGACGATGACCGTGATATTTACCGAGTTAAAAATAGGAAAATGTAGCTATGATATGTAGAACGAACTATAAAGAATACGTTCGAGTCTAAAAGGATAAACATTAGTCAGAATAAAGTAGGGCTAAAGTGGTAGCGGTGATTCTACGTAAGTTTCAAGTAACTCCTGTTAAATATCACATTTGATTGTAACTACAACTTACAAAAATTAATATAAAATAGTTTTGAATATTATTTTCTTTTATAGTATAGATGCTACTTGGTACTCTTTTGCAACTATTACCGTTGAAAAATAATAAAACAAAATTGCTCCGAATAAAGTAGGGTTATTGAGGTAGCGGAATTTTGTAAACATTTTAAATAACTCACGACACTTATGTGATATGTGGACTAAATATTTATACAAACAACGTTGAGATGATAGTCCGATGTCTATCGCCACCCTCAAATAAGTATCCCCTGGGTCACATCATAGAAATTATTGAGATCACCAACTAACAACAATGACAGCCTTTCTTGACATGTAAATAAAAATTTGCACATATAACTGGCACTTACAATGCATTCAATCCCTACCCCTGTATAACAATTTTGAAACTTTTGAGATTATCACTCTATGAACATATAAAACAATTGCTGGCACCAAAAGACAAATTAATTAATGTATGCAACTTATTATCAAGACAGGAACCACCCCAACTCCAATTAATCTTTTGGACCCTGCTTAATAACTCAGAAATGATTGAGATCCCAGCCATGTAACCATGTATGCGCTTACAGTGCATGAAAATACAAATTAATATATACAACCAAAACATAAATAATCAGCTACATAATTCAAGTAAAAATAATCAGCCACACAATTCAAGTAAAAATAATCAGACACATAATTTAAGTAAAAATAATTAGACACATAATTCACTTAAAAATAATCAGACACATAATTTAAGTACAACTAATAAAATCAGATGATAGTTAGATGATAGTAAGACATTAAATATAAATTCGTTTTCGAATTGTATGAATATATAAAAAATTTAACTTGTTCTTTTGAAAATATTAAATGAATAGAAAATGTTTCATCGAAATGATGACTCAAACGAGGAAAGGAGAAAGAGATAGACAATAAAGTCTACACAATCAGTATTCGGTACGTGCGCTCATTTCTCTTAGTAAAAATACAGTTATTGAAAACATCCCCTCACCTTCACAAATTTTTACACAATTTCTACTCTGTAAAAATGAGAAGGGGAGTGAATGTTGCGGAGTTTTTCATTTCACTAACGGAAACAAGCATGCTTTCTGTACTTTATACATTTAAAAAAGCTTTTAAAAAATATAAGCAATAAATATATATATCATCATCCAATATTTTGCCTCTGATATTCAAACTTACATGTATGCACTACCCCGATTAGTTCAATGAAAATCCTTTCTCCATGTAAACTTCTGCACTCTCCATCTTTTGTCGTCTGCTACTGAATCGAACGCCCGTGTTTTCATGTTCGTTCGTCTTGGCGTATTAATACACATACACCGAAATCATTTGTAACCTCGAGACCTCCTGGACTACAAGATCAGTAACCAATAACCAGACTAATGACTTCCGGTTTGTCAGAAGGTCCTCAGATGGGGTAACTAAACTTTACTTGTCATCCAGTGTTTTCGGTTTGAAAGTGATCATAAATGAAGTCGAGAAAGGTACAGGCACTCATAACTCTAGCAGATTTGCAAGATACCTATTGATACGGGTACAGTATGATACCATTTTACTGTTGGCTAGTGAAAATTGTATAGGTGTTTCGCCCTGTGTTCATCAGCTGATTGTAGGGGATCGTGTGGGTGTAAAACTTGACACGAGAATGTAAACTATAGCAATATCAAACAAAAGCATTACACTAATAGCCAGTCGTGTGCGACTCTTGCTTGGATAGTTAGTAAAATAGTGAAAGTGGTCATAATAATACAGATCCTTCAATGGCAAGTGGGTCAACAGAAAGCGAGACTTCGGAGGTCCACAATGGGGAAAAGGAAATCAATTTTAACATAATGTCATAAGATAACAAAACGAGAACTTCTTTGTTGAGATTAACCGACCCCTCCTCCCAAAGAAATCAAAAATTAAATATATCGTAGGATAGCTCAAGAAATCCCGAATCTGTTTGTGGATATAAAAAAAGACATAGAGGTTGTCATAGTAACTCCCAATACTGAAGACTTGAAAAAGTTTAATTAACAAGGTAGAACATACAGTTTTAGTGTGAAACCATAAGAGAGCTAGAGAGAAAGTAGATATATGTTTTAGAGGTACATGGAAAGCAAATCATTGATCACGTGGAAGAAATGCATGCCTCCGGCAAACTAGAGAAAAACATTAAGAAAGGCTACTGAAATGAAAAATGCGAACAGGTGAATTATATGTTAATGAAGCCTTTTGCACCAGTGTTCAGAGAAAATATTTTTTTACAAAGTTGTTTGATCTCTCTTTGTGGAATCAATCTATTTAGAGCTATGTATCAAAGTGCTAGGTCAAATTCTGTTTTAAATTTTATATTTTTAGGAACATCATGTTGTAATGCGCATAATTAATTTTCTTTAAATATTCCTTTCAATAAAAAAAAAATTGTGTTCATTTTCCCAAAATTACCACTTTTACTGACATTATTTTGTAATATAAAGCTGAATGTTTATGTAAAGGATCTGAATTGCGATAATACATCAGTGATTAATTTTGTGGACTGTATCAGTGTTTTACATAGAAATATATGCAAAAGTTATTTCTGAAATAGTGAAGTTATTTAATAGAAATAAAAACTCTCAGTAAGCTGATGACATGAGCTAGTGATGGTGCAGATGCATAGTGTTGATCATACACTTGCACTTGATGATCATGGTGAAAATGAACTATAGGAACTGATCAATATATATATATATGGTGGTGAGGGTGTAGTTGTTGATGTTGAAAGTGCAGAAGCTGGTTTCTACCAAGTAATGGTAGCCATTAAATCATTGATATGCACACTGACAGAAGCTTTTAAAACTTGACCTCACCAGTATAGATATGTATTTCCATACTTTGCAGTCCTAGCTGTGATTGTGTTGGTCTCACCAGTGACATCTGTGGCATGCTAGAGAGGCTTCAGTGTGCAGAACAAAATCAAGATAAAGACAAGGTCCGTAATTAAACATGAGACCTTAACACTATTGATGTGAGTCAAAGAATAGGGACATAGTGTGGAGGAATATGATCCACACCCAAGCATCAGAAAATTTTGTGAAATGCAACATAGATTAAAATTAACTATATTATAATTAATATGATATTTGTCCATGATATAATTTTTATTACATAATTCTAAAGAATAATTAATAATTACCACTAAATAAAACTGACAAAGTTTTGTTTGTGTGTTTATTCCTGGCAATTTATTAGTCATTTAGTCGCTTCAACATGCTTCCAGGAAGAACTGCAACTTTTGCTAGTAGGACTTTTGACCAAATCTGGAGTCCTGAACTCCTAGTTTTAAAATCCTAATGAAACCTCTGGTTTGTATAGAGTGCTCATTTATTTTAATGTGCTCCACCTTCCCAGGGAATATGTTTGTACCATCACTATGGTCTATGTTTCCTAAAAAGAAATATGGATTGACTTCTCATGCATCTGTTACTGTTTGAACAGAGAGCTGTTCCACTGTAGTATGCTCTCTCCTTCACAGAAAATATAACGCTGTGACTGTGTTTAAATAGAGCACTGCTACGTTGTAGTTTACCACCCCTCCCTCCCTTTACAGCGAATATCCAAGTGACAGTTTGAATACAGCACTGTTACAAAGTAGGATGCAACCCAAAGCCCACACAACCCCTTCACAGGAAAGGAATAAAACTATGTATAAATAGTGCGCTTTTACACTGTATTATCCTTTCCCGTTATCTTGGTGCTAGCTGTATCTCATTAAGTTGGTCTAATGTCTGCCAAAAATCAATAAAAACAAATTAAACTCTTGGAACTACTTTTCCTAATTTGTCATTATTTAAAGTTTCCATTTTTTTTGTGAGTCAAATTTTGCAAATTATTTAAGAAATAAAATGATTAAACCTCATCTTGAAATCCATATCAAATTGATTCGTGCAAATTATTATCAGTCTGTTTGCAAAGCTAAACCTAGCAAAGGTAAAATGGACTTCTACACTTAAATATCATTTTGTAAAAGTACTGTCACGGCAACTTTGGAATATTGTCTACATAACAGCAACACAACGTATAAAGCCTCCATCCCCCCCCCCCGTTTTATGACTTAAAGCGTTTTTTTTTAAAGCAAATTATACGTGTGTCTTCCAAACAGTCATTGCATATGTTTATTGCTTGCAGATTTGGAGGTGACTGGTAGCATACATCAAAACGTTTATTAGGTAAACGATTTTGTGTCCTTCGAAAAATAACAGTATAAACATGGCACTTCCAATGTGCTGGCATGCTATTGTCATTAGATAATTATCACATAATCATTTTATTTCCATCTCTAACGCCATTGCTTGTATCCAGTGTTCCAGAGCTGCATGCCTTTTGAAACACATTCCCTTAGTTAAACAGTTAAAACATTGAACTGTACAATAGTATATTTAAAGTCTATCTTATTATTTTCCAATATAAAATAATATTTGATTTAAATAAGTACATACCAAATTGAATGGCATTGCGCACATCGGCCATTTTGTTTACATTAGTTAAGATAATGCAAATGTAGGGGACCATTCTATGAATCGGTTTCATTATGACGTCATCGGTATATAGTGACGTATAAGCGTTCGGCCGTATCACATCTAAAGGCCTGTGTTCCATCGCTCCAAAAAATGAGAGCGTACCTTATTCAACTTACGTAGTTTGAAAAATCCTCTATTTATTTCAAAAGACCCCACAAAATTCTCTAAAGTTCTAAACTTAGTGTGCTGCATTTATCAAATGCGTGGTTCTGTCTAGTGGCATGTTACTGCTTTACTGTGACATATTTTCAGTACACTCCAAGGCCAAGGTCATGGTGTTATCAGGTGTAATATACACTGTTTATTTATAGGTTGGACTGTAAGTTTTAGCAAGAACAAATAATTGGAACTTTAGATATACGTGTGGGTATATAAATAATGGTTGGGATCATTTTAAATAAGTGTAATCATCATCATCAAGTTATTCATGAACATGATCATAACAAGCTTCTCGATATATGGTTATTGCCACCAAATGAGCATCGTCATCATCATCATCATCGTTTTTATCTCAGTCATGTACGATGATCTTTATGTTGTTTTCGTTGATGTTGCGATGATCATGTGAACGATTGTTCCAGTTTATTTTCTTGCAGCTATCGTATTTGGTGTTGTTGCTACTATTGTCAGTTTCTCACTTTCATTTTAGTTTCGGGAAGGGAGAGCGCTTTCTCGGTTAACTGAAATTGTAATTCATTATGAAATTGGACAGTATTTTCAGGTCTGTCTTGAGACCTGACTCGATGATTCATTTTTTTCCCACTGTTTTAAATATCAAAGTGTACGTGAAAAGCAATGTACCTCTCATTCATCATTATATTAAGCTTATTTGTTATTCACTAGAAAATGATATTATGTAGCGAATAAAATGTCAATATACTCTCCGTTTACAAAACCATCTGCACATATTGCTAAACACATTGTTTGGGTTGAGTTGTTCTTCTATTGTTAGACAAGACAAACTAACTATCGGATGTATTGTGATTGATTTTTGTCACTACGTCAGTAGCTTGTTATTGTAACCTAATTAATACAATAATTAAGGGGAGATGGGGTGGGAGTGCGTGTATGTAATTATTCCTACCAATGGTGGTTATTTAATCCTCAGACAACTTTAGTAACGTGTCTTCTCCAAGAACTATCAGATATATTGTGATTAAAGATGATGGGGTAATAAGACTTCAGAAGGAAAGAAAAAAATGTTCCGTTCATATATTCATGTTCATAAGCTCAAGACGTAAGAGTAGCTAACGCAAATTCTTTTCTCTAACGTATGACATATTTCAGAGGAAGGTTTTTGGATCGCGATGGGTTTTCTTACGCTTTAAACTTGCCAATTTTTATTCTCAAACTTGCGCTGATATTTGAAGTAGATGTAAATGGCTTAATGTACAGAACTACACCATTCATCATGTAAACATGTTACAGCAGTCAAAAAAACCTCTTGCATATGAAATTGCACCAACTGATCCATTGGCGCGTTAAATGACTGAATGGAAAAATGACGGTATGGGACTTTGGCCCTGTATTCTGTTTTTGAATGAATACATGTCTGTTTTGATTTTAATTTAGCATTTATAGTGATGCTAAACAAATGAAAGAAACATTTCGACACAAGTGTAATCGTTTTTCTACAGATTGTACTTTTGCGAATGGAAATCTGCCTTTGACTTGATCAAAAACGTATAAATTGTCATAATTTGTCCCTTCTTAAATTGTCATCATAGAAAATGTATATTTTTTGTAACTAATGCAGCATATAAAAGGGGCTTACTAACACTGAAAATGTGCTGAAAGATTTCGCTGCCTATATTAGACATTAAATAACAAATCAGATTGAATTATGTTATCTAAATTTAGGCCTTTTGAAATGTTGATGTGATGTGCACCTACTGTGTTTAGTATATTTTGGAACCCCGTGTATACTCATTGATATGTAAGTAATTATCATCGAGGTTTTTATATATGACATATATTACTTACCTTCCGTTTCTAGTTCCAGAATCCCATCTTTGACTATACTGCAAAAAACATCTTGCGATCTTACAGTGGCCATCGCGTATTTTCAGTGGAATGTCGATACAAACGTTTTGACTCTAGGTGAAGTGAGTAAACCAAATACAGTGACGATGTTAGTTAGGCTCGGTCTGTAAAAGATAGACATCAAAGATCCAGTCGAAATTAAGTAATTTTAAATTTAGAAATTATCGAAGAGATATCAAGTCTAGAAATTATGCATGCTGCATGTACACGTATAAACACAGTCTATTAATGCTTTGCAAACAAAGTGGGAAAGTGTATTCACACATCTGCCTTAGTTTACATCGTCGAAGTTAACTAAGTTTCTGGGATTGCAGTGTGTCCGTCGTCCGTCCTTCTTGATGTGGTTTGCCAATTAATCTAGAGAGTTCATTTATGAACAGGACCCGATAAATATTGGTGTATAACTTATCCCGTTGAAAATCGAACGTAGTTTATTATGGACGATAAAAAGAGCGTACTTGTGTGTATTTGGTTGAATGTATGAACATCTAGAGGCTTCATTGCCAGACTGGCATTTATGGAGGGGTCACTTGCCCTGTTTCTCATTTTGTTGTTCCCCCTCACCCAATAGGTTAAATTCCATAAACATATTGTTTTCAGGTCAACAAATAAATGCGCCGGAGTGCTTATCAGACACCGTTCAACACTCACGTTTGTCTAAACTCATATATGCTATGCATGTGTTTCGTTACCATTAAACAATTTACTTTGACAGTACTGTAATTCCAATATCACTTTATACAGTGACAAGATAGAATTCTCGTAATTGTAAACATGTATACGAGTTCAGTTAGATCGATACCTGCACAATACGTTGACAATGTAATAACCCTAAACAAAGACAATATAAATGTGTATTTGTGTAATTTTATAATTCTATCAAGAAAACTGATACTTATAAACCAAATATAACTCCCTCAAAATCCATTCTTCCTTTATTTACACCATGCATTTCTTCTACGCTCACTGTGCAAAATCATGTTGCTATAAACAAACCAACCAGACACAGCATATAATGTCATAAGCATACATCAAAGAGTTAGATCGTAAATAAGTTTCATGACCAGAATAAATTATGTTTCTCTTGCAATATGTAAACCTCTTTTTTTGCAGTTGTCACCGGAAAATCCAAAGTTAACATACATGTGATTCAGTTATAATTTCGACCTCAGTAACCCACAATTCACAACCATTCACAATTTGAAAATAAAATTAAATATTAATTCAAAATGAACACTGATCCAAGGAACCTCCTGGACTGCACAAATGTTTCAAATAAAAAGGGAGCCTTTACAAAAATTATATTATCGCACGTATGAATTGCGATAAACCTCAAATAATATTATTGCACGAATGAATTGCGATAACATGTACAAACATCTATATGTATTAAGTCAAGTTACTAACTGTTCTTGAGATTCATGTAATTCCTTGGAATACTACCGAGATTCAAAGTAATTCAGTGTAAATATATCAATGCATTCAATTGGAACCACACTTGAAACACACACATGCGTCTCGACCCTGTACAACCGTACGATTTACCAATTGTTGAATCGCCGAACAGCTTCTCCGAACACCTAGGGTTGACCCAATACTTTTATCGGCCGCTTGCCCTTCACGGATCCACTATAGTTATACGTCACACTAACGTACAGACAGCATACAGCACCTATTATAACCACCGGTCCCAAACAATTAGATGCTACCCCGGACGTTTACACCTCTAGACAGCTCCGGACACTCGGACATTTAGACTTCTAGATAGTTCCGGATATTTACACATCTCGGCAGATATCCTCAGACATCATGACCTCACGCCAGATACAAACGTAGACGGACAGACAGTCTGACAGACAGACAGTCAGACACCTCAATTTGATCGCACAATCAAATTGCACAATCACTCTGCAATCACGGCACAATCAACCTTTTGGCTTGAGAAAGAAACGACGAGCTATCTCTCCTTTGACAAGATACTTTTGACTCGTAATCTTTTTAGAAATTTTCTGCCTCATATGTCCCCAAATAGGTGAGCAGAATTCAGGGCAAAATTCCCGTGCACCCCGTGATTATAATGTTCCTGACTTCAAGTGATTTTCAGCCAGGTACATGTAAGTCGCTACACGTCGCTTACCTTGAAAAGCACCTATTCACCCCAGGTGACGCATGTACGACGGAACAAAAATGGTGAAATTGGTTTGTATCCAATAAGAAATAAATTACATTTTCGCCTAATTCTGTGACAGGGTCGAAATCCTCTTTCTACCGTTTTTTCCCCTTCACGTTGCTCCTAAAACCTCTACAGTCATGACAACAACACCATCACCATCTTCTACTGATACTACTCCCGACTATGCTACATCTATAATGAAATCATCGCAAATGCCGATGATTACAAGAAGAATTACATCAATAACGATATTACTACTCCGCTTTTGATAACAATTTGCATATTTGGGTGGTAAAATCTACTACCAGATAATGTTTCTAAATCTGCATGAGACACTCAAGACCTGTTAGCTATATACTGTTCCGATCAAACTTAGCATTGATCCTCGTGCATGATCCTCGTGCATGATCCTCGTGCATTTACGTCGTAATGTTCGCATAAATCAATTCTTCTGCATCGTTCCAAAATGTCCAATAGATGTTTGTCACTATGTGCTTTACAAACAGAGCAACATTCTACAATTTGATGTAAAGTGTAAGAAACATTACTTAGCGCCAATGTAATAGTATGTAGACGTCTTAGTTACGTCCTTAAGTAGTAATTAATAATTTGCATTTGCACAAGGTCAGTATAATCAAATACTGCTATTGATTAGAACGGTGCTCAACTGAAAGGAATTGCTCAAAAGTTATATTTTGACAAAGTCTAGATTATTAATATTATTAAAACTGAGTCTCAATAACCTGTTTTAACATGTAGTTCAAAATTGTGTTGTTTAGGGTTTAATGCTGTGTTTCAGCGAAAATATTAGCAGGCATTCTCACATTCCCATGCTGGCCGAACCTGAGACTCGATCTCATGCTGACAGAGACGTTACGTTAGTGATCTGTAAAATCGAGCGCCCCAGACCACTTTGACAGTTGGGGCCGCTATTGAAGAAATACAATTATTGTTCACCTTGCATTTGCACAAGGTCAGTATAATCAAATACAGCTATTGATTAGGACAGGACTCAACTGAAAGTAATCGATTAAAAGTGATATTTTGACAAAGTCTTGATTATTAATATTATTCAAACTTAGTCGCAGTAACCTTTCTTAACACGTAGTTGAAAAATGTGTTGCTGTTTAGGTTTACCGCCATGTTTTTGCGAAACTACTGGGAACTTTTCTCACATCACAATGTTCCCCGAAGCTGAGACTCAAACTCACGCAGAAAGAGGTGACATGTTGGTTATCTGTAACAGCGAGCGCCCCAGACCACATTGACAGCTGGGGCCATTATTGGAGAAATACAATTGCTGTTCACTTTGAGATTATCAACTAATCAAACATCTTACATGGGCCGACCGTCTACCTGAATAGAATCATGGTGACGTCGGAAAACACACATATGGTGAAATATGAAAATATGACGATGGACATAATCGTGGAATGAATAAAGTTAAGAACGTTATGGTTGTTAATTGTCGTCTAACACGATTGACATACTTAATCAATAGAGTAAATAAACCTGTCCTTTGAATACAGTATCGTGTTATAACGGAAAAAGATTTCATCGAGGGTTCAATTGTCTCATTCTACTAGCGATATAGATATTGTCATGTATCTTCTATTTTGTTCATCTTAAATTTACTGAGGGAAGGGGGAGGAGGGTGATAGGTAATTTTTACAGTATTGTTTGGCTCGGGACATTTAAACAGGGTCCACAAAGATGTTCAGTCGTATACCTCAGTTATTTTACATAACTGTCGGGCTGTTATGCAAATTAAAGGTTTCCATCACCAATATTGACGCAAAACGCTTACCGAATTCGACCGATTTGACGTAAATAAAATACTTTAGTATTTAAAAAGCGACAATTGTCAGCTGATATTCTGTTCAGAATAATGATAATTTTGGTAACACGGGATACCACCTGTGTGTTTTCATGACTTGTGATATGTCGGACTATTATGCGCATAACTTTGAAAATATGTAATCTTTATGCATCGTGCTATGGAAATGAAATGTATTACTTGGGACATTTTATGTCAACATCTCAGTCGGGTAATTAGGTCAGGTTTATAGCTGGCTTTACAAAATTCAAAGTAACAATGCCACTAAATGGCAAGAGATATTAAGCAAACAAAACCAATCTTGTAATGTAGATTGGTAAAATGTTCAACATTTTGTAAATAAAAAAACTAGTATGTTGAAAAGAAGCAGCAATGAATAGGATTAAATGTTTGCATAGCCTAGTTTAAGGAGAAAAATACTAGAGAATTTAGAGACAGTTTTGAGAATCTGTTCAAGCAACAAGTTGACAAGTTATATAGCAGACGATACAGTAAGTGTAGGAACACTTTCAAAATTAGAAACTCGGAATAAAATGAAATATTGGTTTAAGAAAACCATTTGTGACTTTTGAATAATATATCTACTGTTATGAGTCTAAAGATAAATACTAAATAGATTTGTCTGGTTACAAATTCAAGAAGGCCATGGAGTGGCTCTTCATGTTGCCATTTAGAAATCACATTTTCATGCGCACTTAGGGTTGAAATATGGAATAGTTTTGTAAACTATATGATCATCACTTTCTTTAACTAAAGGACGATCGTTTTTGCTTGATACAAACTGGATCTTCTTCCACCACTACCCCCTTTATGATCGAATGTTTAAAGAACTAACGTATCTCATAATTTTACAACGCGGAGAATAGCTCAAGATGGTTGTAATTACATGTAACGATTCACGTGCTACACATGAGCTAGATATAATATACCTAGCTCAGTGTAACTTTAGTGTAAGTTGCTCGTAAAATACGCGATCAGCGTGACAAGAGGGATGTTCTCTTTGAGAAATTTGTATATAGCATAGAGTTAGTGTGAGTACCGCGGTTTTATGACTGTCTTGCATGACTTGCAAAGGCTTCTTGAAATACAACCGTACGATTCGCAACAACAAAAATATAACAACAATGCCTATGATTTCTTTAACTAGGAATGTTGTCGTGTGGACCAAACAATGCCTGGGATGTCATTGATCAGTACCGTTATCATGCAAACCATTTCATGTATTAAGGGTCTATCTTGTTAATATATGTCCCGGATTGTATATAATAATAATGATGACATTGTATAGCGCTTAATCTTTAGACGCTGTAACCAATTTACAACATCTATAATGATGTGAATACAAAAAACAAAAATAAACACTATGAAATTGGAAAACGAAAAAAATGATGAAAATATTTAAGGAAGGAAATATTTTAGGTTTTTAAGTTTATTCTTGCAGTTTAAAAAGGGGAGTTTTATGAAAACTCTTGAATAGGATCACTTTGTCTTTGTGTTTAATTTAAATGGGCCATTCAGTCCATGTTGCTGGGTTCTGGCATGCAAAAGAACGCTGTCCATATGACTTCGTTTTGATTGTGGAAATAAGTAGCATACGATTGTCAGAAGAGGAGCGTAAGTATCTTGCTGGTATGTACACATAGTTTAGGCCAGATAGGTATGCTGGACTGGAGTCCGTCAGTGAAACGTAGCACAGAGAACAAATTTTTTGTTTGATTCTGGATCAAATGGATAGCCAGTGTAAGGTACAGAGCAGCTGTAAGTTGTGCAGTTATCGTGGTACTCTAAAGATGTTCCGTGCAGCTTTGTTATGAGGTTTCTGAAGTAGATATTGTGACTAACCAGATTAAATTGAGTTAAAATAGTAGTCTTGAAAGCACTAATGAACACAGGTGTTTTAGTTTCATTAACTGAAATATATTTGCGAAATGAGCTGATGCGTCTCAGCGCAAGATATGCAGCCTTGCATATGCTCATGATATAATAAACATATATAAGCTTTACATATGCATATACTAATATTACAAAGACCAGAGAGAGAGAGAGAGAGAGAGAGAGAGAGAGAGAGAGAGAGAGAGAGAGAGAGAGAGAGAGAGAGAGAGAAGATGATAATATCTAAGTACATTATCAATTGGAGTTTTGGGACTTGTGTTAAAGCTTTACAAATGAAATGTTTTTTTTTTAAATTCACTTCACACCTAATTCCCAAGGTGATGGTGACGTTCTCAAACGTCTCCGTCAATACATACTAAATTGTTCTCTAGACACGACAGGATGGATCGGTAGTTCAGTTCTCTTGATTATATTATTCATACTATAACTGGTTAACGACATCTATTGTTCCCGCACATCCTACGACTCCCTAAATATTGGCCGTTGTAAAGACACAATTTAAGGACTAGCATCCTAACAATATACAATAAATACATTTATAGTGGAAAAAAGAATATATAGTGTCTTGGACCTTGTCCTGCCACTTGATGTGGATGATTGTCCTGATACCTGTGATGTGAAAGTGGTTCAGCTTCCTGGTGTGACATTGGTAAACCGTCCACTTTTCACATGCGTAAAGAAGTGTATGGAGCACAAATGCCCGGTGGAACATTAGGTTGGTCTGGATGACGATGCCTCTTCTATTCCAGACGTTGTCATACAGTCTGCCAAAACTTGCGCTGGCTCTGGTAATGCGAATTTTCACTTATGAGTCAGCATTTAAAGGCGCATTCATCAGCAAATAGGAAATCTTTCATAGTGTCTGTTGTGACCTTGGTTTTCGCTTGAAGCCTCCTGGGATTTAATAGTTTTCCGTCTGTATGGAACCTGGTGCCAACTCTAACTTCTCTGTCTATGAAGGCATTAGTCAGCATTCCTGAAAACAATAGACTAAACAGTGCCGGTGTCATAAGTGTTGCACCATGGACATATATTTTCTTGGGCATCCGTACCTGGCCATTAGCTTCCTCAAGCTTTCTCTGCTGGCAGTATCAAATACCGTGTCAAGTCGACGTGGATGGTTAAACGGTCGGTGTTTTGCTCTTGACATTACTCTTTTCGCTGCCTGGCAGCAGACACTATGTCGATGGTCCCATGTTCTTATCGGAATCCACGGATGCTTTCTTGAAGTAGTCATGTTGTGTAGTGAGGCGGTTCAGTAGGATTCTGGCGATTACCTTTCCAGCATTTGAGTGTTAGGATATACACCAGTGGTTGTCGCAAGCCTGGCGGTTCCCTTTGCGCTTAAACATGTGGATTATGTAAGCATCTTTGAATTCCTGGGGTCTCTTGTTGCCACAGCAGTAAAAACAGTTGGCGTACAGTGATTATAAAACATTGTCAATTACTAAATATGTGTACGTGATTCCAAAGGAAGGCAACTTATGTATGCACTCTGACATTTGGAAGTATTTCAAAGTATATGAATTGAAGTTGGTGATATTTGCGAAACGTTTGACGAGTGTACCTCGACTTTGAGATGTTTGTGGATCAATGACAAGGTGTGTCCTGATACCTGTGATGTGAAACGTGCATGATTCAAGTTGTGTAAGACGACTAAATTACCTGGTCTAGACCCATTAGTATAGTTGTGTTTATCTATTAATTTGGTGTTAACAGTCCTGAGTGTGATTTTTATTGACGTCTTACCTTTATTGTTATTTTGTGTAAATTTGTATGTTATACTCAGTTTATGCATAATATAAGAAAGTTTCAATCAGAAGTATATATATATATATATATATATATATATATATATATATATATATATATATATATATATATATATATATATATCTTTATATATATATATGTGTGTGTGTGTGTGTGTGTGTGTGTGTGTGTGTGTGCGATTTGACTTTCAAAAAGTTTCTTGGACTCAATTAATTACTTTAAGGATAATACAACCTATTTAAAATTGTCACGTGTTTTCGCAAGTCTGAAATCGGAGTGCTAATTCGGTAAATCACGTAGTTAACATTCATATTCTACGATCAGATTTTGACACATTATCGTATCTTGTCCAAATCTTAGGGTTCTCTTTCATTAAAAGGCAATAATACTTCATTTGAACGGAACTGTAGGCAATACAAAATGACTAAATTATTGTTTATCATAATGTCAACACATAATGGGTAATTCATAAAGAAAACCGATGGAGTTCTTGCATAGCTGTGACAGGATTCTAACCAGTAACATTATAATCAGAGTATATCGATGTTACCAAATCCGTCTCATAACTGATATTATCCAAAACAAATACGCCCCCTTCAAAAAGCAACCTAGATTGTGTAAAATTAAAAGGACCTTCAATTTGCAATCCAGGTGATGCAAAAAAAAAAAAGCTTGCCTTTTTAAGAAACAATTCAAATAATACCAAATAAAGATGCCCATTTAATACCCAATTCAGAGATAATAATAAAAAATACAGACTATCCTTTAATACGCAATGCAGAGATAATAATGCAAATAAAGATGCCCCTTTAATACGCAATTCAGAGATAATAATACAAAGGAAGATGCCATTTCAAAACTCAATCATGATAATAATGAAAAATTCACTCGGCCTCACATATTTCATAATCGATTTCAGGTGTACCTACTTAATAGAAAGTGAAGACATTTTGAATAGAAACATTGACTCCATAGCGATTCCCATTGGCATTGTGATTGGTACTTTTCTAGACATTATCCCATGCCAAAACATGTACTTTGTTACAAAATCAGAAAAAAAAGAAATTATACTTACAAAATTGTTATCAGTTTCTAAAGAAGCCATCCTTTCTAAATCAGTTCGTCGTTCTCGTCGGTGATAAATAAATACGTGCGTGCCTCTTTTCAGCAGACCAAATCATGTTGCTATAAACAAAACGACTAATCCCTGCAACGCGCGCTTTAAATACATAGCAACGAGCTGCGTCATAAAACTGACTTAACTACTTATTCTTTTCAATGTAAAACTGGGAGAGTAGTATCTAGTTCAAGTGATATAGTCTGTACGTGAATAGACCGGCTGGAAAATATGAATATCAAAGCATAAATGGAAAATTACCTTGCAATGCAATATACATATCGATCACATTGTACATTCACCAATCCCACTCGGAATAAAGTAGGCTCATAAATGTAACTACATGCCTCGACTACCTTCACTGTTACTAGCAATTTCACTTATAAGGTCACTACTAATAGTTCAACTAATAAGTACTACTTCTACTACCATGACTAATATCAATACTCCTCGAATTACTTCAACTATTGGAGCGCTGAGTGGCTAAGTGGTTATTGCCATCTCACCTATATTTGAGTGGTTTGGAGTCTTGGGCGCTACTAACGCGGGTAAATGAGAAAGCCTGCCATTAGCTTGTGTTGGCTCTTTCCGTGGTTGTCTAGGGTTCTACCTCCACCAGTTATACTTGTCACCATGTATAGCCTAATTTATACTGATAAATGGCGTTAAACCCTACAACGACTTCATCTATTACCATAACTATTAACTTTTTTGTATTCCACAATTGCTGCTTCCGTTGTTACTAATAACATTAATGCAACTATTACTGTACCGCTCAGGCGACCCAGTGGTTAGAGAGTCCGCCTCAAATTGGAATAGTGGGTTCGAACTTCGGCTGAGTAATACTAAAGATTTATAAAAATGGTAATAACAACTGCCTCGTTGGCGCTCAGCATTAGGAAATTAGAATTAGAACTGCTCGGCCTGATGTCAGGATAATGTGACAGGGAGGGACATTTGCTACATGTCTACGGCATGATGTCCAAGTGCTAGACATCACTATAAACTGCCACACTAACGACATAGTAGTGATATGACTGCAGCTACTTAAAATGTCCAAATGTCACAAACACTACTATTACTACTACTACTACTACTACTACTACTAGTTTTTTAAGTTTCTATAAGTATAATTACTAGCTTTTACTAGCAGCTATTATTAGTATTTATTCTTTCTAATATTAAATTTAGTTTCTTCACTTTCTACAGTACAAATACTACTGCCGATGAGTTTTACTGCCATTAGTATTACAGTTACTTCTGTTACTACGTCTTCTACAATGTCGTTTTACTCACTATTATTTGTATTACTCCCTCTATTCAGTTAACTATTAATTGTTCTATTACTATCGCCGCTACTGCTATTAGTACTATCAGTATTAAATCGAACTACTACAATTGTCAAGGTATTTAGGATCACAAACCTTACTGGATAAGACATATTGGTCTAGTGATCTTTATACTTATATTTGTTACTAATTGTCCTGAGACTGATTCTCATTTCCACTGAGCCTTTCTTTCCTTCTACTTGACGTATTTATATGTTATGACCATTCCTTTCATGTGTCACAATCCTCAAGAAAACTTGAAAGCGGTCAGGCTATTGTACAGGTTAAAGATCTTTTTTTTGGGAAACTCCGAACTATTTGATGAATCTTAATAGACATGCAACAATATAATAATAATAATAATAATAATAATAATAATAATAATAATAATAATTGTCTAGAACTATTACTTATTGTTTAAAGTAAATCCCAACTTTAAAGAGTTTTCGTTTGGGCTTGTTTCATAAGTCTCGAAACGTGAAAAGAATTGAATAAGCCATTCACTAGTTTTGTAAAAATAGCTCAAAGATGCAATACAAAAATTTCCTCTGATTGTAATGAATCATGATTTAATCATTTTCTATTAGAATAGTGATCGATCTCAGCACATAATGAAACCAAAATACATTAGTACAATCAGTTTTTCATGTATAAAATTTGGTGGGAAAATATCTCAGAATAGGATAATTTGAAGCAAACAAAATAAATTCTAAACTTAATGGCAATTATACGTACGTCACCTGTATGCGAACAATACGGTAATAAAAAATAAAAGCCTGAACGACAAATAAGTATTACAACATTTGATGTCAGTCTTCTCATTTATATCTGCCATATCCCATTGTATAATTTTATGCCAGTGCTCAAGACAGTTTGAAAGCGATGATATATATATAATTACAGAACTTTTTTCGAAATGTTTGGAACTTTTAAGTTTTCCTGATTTATTAGTATTTGACCCTGATATCCTGAAAGACCGCATTCTGGACTAAAAGCTGTAATGAAAAAAAAAATTATAAATAGTATGAGTTAAACTCAGTAAGTTATGTTTTCCCATTAATAAAGAGAGAGAGAGAGAGAGAGAGAGAGAGAGAGAGAGAGAGAGAGAGAGAGAGAGAGAGAGAGAGAGAGAGAGAGAGAGAGAGAGAGAGGATTATCGGTTTCGAATTAACGATAAGTGGAACCATACAGGTGTGAAATCTGACAAGCAAACTATATGTATACATTCCTGTCAGTGGAGCTCAACTCTTAGAAAGTTTACGGAAAACAGGACAACACAAGGCACCGTCACAAGCAAGACTGTTGTTCGCTTCTCCTGTTTTTTGCTAGTCTCATATAGATTCCAGTATAAAACATATTGTCTGAAAATGATGAGTCACGTACCTTGTACTATGTGCAATTAGGACTACCTGGTCTTATTCCTCTTGATAATTAGTTCACATCGAATCTGAAATGAATTTAAATGAGTCCATGTGTGACATCGAATAATGTCAAACAACGGTACTTATGTTCATTTTGTGAATAATTCAGTTTATAATTTGAACCTGTCTTTTTTCTATGGATGTTTTTAATTTATTTTTCTACGGGAAATTTTTGTGAATAATTCAGTATATAATTTGGACCTGTGATTTTCCTATGGATGTATTTATTTATTAGTCTACACTGTCCGATCTCAAGTAATGCGAAGAGTAGTGTCGGACTTTTAATTAATGTGACCAGTGACTTATAAGAAACCTCTTAATGCCGAACGTCAAGTGGTGCAGCTATTAGTACCATTTTTGTAAGGCTTTGGTATGACTCGGTCGGGGATCGAACCCACAACCTCCCGCTTCCGCGATGAATGCTCTAACGACAAGTCCACCAGAGCTGTTACTACTACTAATGCAACTACTAATACTACTACTGCTACTACTAATGATATTAATAAATACAATTATTATTATTATTATTGATATTATTATTATTATTATTATTATTATTATTATTATTATTATTATTATTATTCCATAGTTGGAGTTAAATCACTGCTTATAACTATGCACATGTCCAATGATTAGTTGAATTCAGTTATGAAATGTAAATTCGTATTCCCGTGCATCGCAGCCCTATTAATGGCAGCCATTTGATACAAATCCATAATTCACAACTAATGTGATTAATGAAAATTGGACATTGCACTTACAGCCATGTATATGTCTACTGGAAATGTATGAAAATCATTCATTGTGTATCAAGCTGTATGATTTCCCTAATTTATGGAATTGTTCATTATATGTAAATCATTATTCCGACGGTGTGTGTGTGTGTGTGTGTGTGTGTGTGTGTGTGTTACCCAATCAGCCAAAGAGTCACAGAAGTTTTGTAACACAATGTCAAATTGTCTTATTTAAAAATGATCAATGAACATGTTAAAAGGTAGACTGAGTATTCGTTTACTCTATGTTTAGCACGAAACGGAGAAATTGATCCTCGGTAATTGTAAGCAAGTAACGAGTGTTGTTAGAAACAATAAGTATGATTCCTAGGAAAAGAACAGTATAAGTAATTGGTGAGGTATTTGAATTCATGACGAAATATGAGTTTGAGACTTGCAAATGTCAGACCCTTGCATTAAAGATTTTATAAATTAATCTCCCCTTTGTATGGAACTTGAGTACGTGTTGCACATCAAACAACATTCGTTAGTTTGATTTATTTATTCAAAATAATTTATTCCATTTTCACAAAGGTAAGTTATCTTCGTCCAGTGAAATATCAGCTGTAATTCATCATCAGTCTCTTGACCTAGCGTGGTCGTTGAGGCACTGTGCTGCTGAAGATCTGACCAGTTCCCTCCACTTGACTCGATCATGTGCCAATGCCTGTGTCTCCGGAAAACATTTCCTGGTCCATTCTGTGATGTTGTCACACCGCTTTTTCTCTGTCTACCTCTCCTTTTACCACCTTGTACACTACCCTGCAGTAATGTTGTGGATAGACTGTTGGCTCTAGTGACATGGCCATACCATTTCAGCTTTCTCTTTTTGACAATGGTAAAAATTCATATTATCTATTAACTAATTGTAGTCATAGTGGGGAAAAATATAGTATCTGGAACCTTGTCCTGCCACATGATGTGGAAGATTTTCTTAATACCTGTAATAGGAAAGAGGTTTAGCGTCCTGGCGTGGCGTTGGTGCGTTGTCCACGTTTCGCAAAGTAGTGTGGAGAGCACAACTGCCCTGTATACCATTAGTTTAGTCTAGATGCTGATGCCTCTTCTATTCCAGACGATGGTAAACAATCTGCCAAAACGTGCGCTGACTCTGGTAATGCGAAAATTCACCTCGTCGTCAATAGTGATGTTATGTGACAGTTTACTGAAAAGGTAGGTGAAGCGGTTCACTAAGTTGAGGTTTTGGCGTTGAAGGTGAAGTTGAGCTCAACATTGTGCATGGCAGTGGTTGGCTGATGCAGGACTTCTGTAGTCTTGGTACTGATGGTGAGACTAAAGCTTGTGCAGGAGCTGGAGAACTTGTCAACGCTGAATTGGAGGTCGGCGACAGATTTCTTCTGAATTCATGTCGTCGACTGAGTCGCTGAATTCTT
This sequence comes from Unio delphinus, assembly GCA_029339505.1. NCBI lineage: Eukaryota > Metazoa > Mollusca > Bivalvia > Unionida > Unionidae > Unio > Unio delphinus. The sequence goes on from JAQISU010000080.1 coordinate 1,097,812, forward strand.
CCTTCGCCAACTGGGTGTCCTGTTGTTGGCAACTTGGCGACGCTTAGGCCACTGCGTAGCCAACTGAGTCGCTAAATTGGTGGCTGTCTCGTCGTTTCGATCGCCAGGTCGACGACAAGGTAGAGGAATTATTTGTAAAGCACAGACTGGGTCGCGGAATCTTCGGCTGGGTCGCTGAGTTGTCAGCAGCTGTGTGGCTAAAATGGTCGCTGTGGTCGCCGACTTAGTCGCTGATTTGCCACTTGGGTCTCCGAATCAGTCGCAGAATCGTAGACATTGTCGCTGACTGCGTCGAAGAGTCACAGAGTCGCTGAAGTAATCGCATATGTGTGTCGCAGTCATCGCCTGGGTGTTCTCGGGTCGGCGACTGGGACTTAGTGAAGCCGCCTGGGTCGCAGAGTCGTTGATTCTTTTTTGTTGCTGACCGTGTCGCAGTTTTCGACTGAATCGCAGATTTTGTCACATAGTTGTAGACTGTGACGCTGACTTGATTGCAGACTGTGTAACTGACTGTCACAGGCAGGGTTTTACTCGAGTGTCGGTACTCGATCAAGATCGACACACAGAGACGAACAATGCAAAATGGTGAGCCAGGAGATATCATCATATAATATGTGTTTTGCGTTTATTGGAAGAGCCGTGTAGCGTCTGTGTCCTTGTTGACAACATTCATTGTCCCTACACGTTTTACATTCCCCAGCCTAACAATTTCCTGTTTGGCGAACTACAACCATGTGTGTTTACTCCGGCGGTTGGTCATACGGCTTCATTAGCAAGGGGACCTCTTTACACAATACCGCTTATAACACACCACCATAAGCATGTGGAATCACGTGACACAAACTAAAACGCTGCACAGTATTACAAAACCCGCTAACATTTCAAGTAAAACATAAACGTTAACGAAACTAATATGAGCTTATCTGAAACTAAACTTAATTCACGAATCGTCTCTATCAGTTCGCTATAAAATGAAAAAAAAATGGGTAAATGTCAAAACTCTTTTGGAGGGTACGTAACATCCCAATTTTACACGTAATATATACTTACTTATCGGGATTAAGTAGGTACACCCAACTTCTGTATGTAGGCGAGAGAATCTCTAAATTGGTTTTGTGAAGTTTCTTTAAATGTCTCCTCCTTTCGGAAACGATACTGGGTTAGCTGAAGAAGTGTTGAAATCAAACTTCTCTTAGAAAGGGTTCAAATAGTAAAATTAGTCAACCAATCGGTCCACATTGTGCACGAGTTTTCATACCAAGTAATCATTGGAACCCCCTAATTTATTGGCGACTAACGTAATGTCCAAACTGTTGACTTCAGATATATACTTTTCTTTTAATTTAATAACACAGGTTTGGAAAAATGCAACTGACCAAGTATACACGTCGTCTTTGGCAGCAAGAAAGAATTGCAAAAATATACTTACATTTTTGCGTCTTGAATTTCTTCAGACTGTAATTTCTTAGTTTTCTAAATACGAATTACATAAGCTATTTCAATGGTTGTACAGCTTGATTGCCTATTTCGAAATCGTACTGTACTTTTGACTACATTCCAGATGCAATAATATTCTCTTTCATTCACTCAAAGTTAAATAAATGTGATATTCCATGGTGTATTCTGATACTTTCAATTCACGTAGTTCGTTTTGTACTCATATTAATTTTCCAAACATTTATTGACCGAACATAAACAAACATCAAGTTTAGTAAAGACTCGTACCTCCATCCTAGATACATATACACATGTATTTTGTGTGGAATTAACAGAGCTGATAAATCCTGGTCCATGTTCAGCGTAATGGAGTTGCATGGACAACAGTGCCAAAATCCATTCATTCTGGACCAACCGGAAACGCTTTTTTGCCATGAGCATTCATCCACAATATAATTATAAATTTCAATTTTAAGTACACACAAACAAGCATTCATTTTGAAAGTGATGTCGAGCGTTCGACAAAACTAAATTTTACTGATGGAGTTACATGCGCATAAATATGGTTGTGTATTCATGAATCTGTGCTTGTGTATTTATTTAGAAAAAAGCAGATAATAATTTTCTTGATTCTTGTGGTGGATTTTTATATAATTAAGTCTTACATAAAAAAGAAAATGTGTATATTATAAGCATAATATGGAATTGGATAAAAAAAACGTTTTTTCTCGGTTCGATACTGTGCTCTCTAAGGATGTGCACTATCCATCCGAAACAAATAGTTCATATGTACCCATACAAATGCTGTAAACTATAGTTATTTAATAAAGATGTATTAAGAGCTTCGTCAAAACGTAATTTCCGAATTTTCTCCCAACAAACAAAACCACTTTCGCATACATAAAATTATATTGTTAAGACCAGACCGTGAGTTTATATTATATTTATATTTCAGGGAAACGAATGTAAGATCATTACATAATGACATTATTAGACTTCAGCTATGTATACTATTATGACTTAACCTGTGTTTAGTTAGTTTAGTATTATTGAGGGACACTTCACAGCTACCTCGGACACAACCACATTTAGGTGAATGCAGTAGTGCGTACATGTACTTTTACACCTGTTCGAAAGTAATACAATTTGGAAATTGTTTAGTTATCGTATATGTAAATTTGACTATGTCCTTATCGTCTATGTACATATGATTGTGACCGTACTGTGTGCAACCCAACACGGGATGGCAGTCCTTGCTACACTTTCTGAATTTGCATGTTGAGTCTGGCTTGTGTTGGAGCTACTTCTCCGTTTTCCGAGATCGCTTTTCATCCGCTAGCAAGCATTGCTTTTCCTCGCGGTCTTTCAAATAAGTGATTAGAGCGTGTTACCAGTTGGACCTATCTAGGGAAATCTTTTCCAGGTGTTAATATCGATGTCAAGTGCTTTCATGTCTCGTTTGCAGATATCGTTGAAGCGTGGTAGTGGCATTGCTATCGACCTTTATCTAGAGGAATGTTCCTCATAAAGAAGGTCTTTGGTGATCTATACGTCATCCCTCTGACGTTCATGGCCCAGCCGTCTGATGCGATGTAGGCTGCGAAGTGTGGCCATGCTTGGAATCGTGGCACGTTCAAGCACCTAGTTGTTTGTAACACTATCACTCCAAATGATTCCGAGGATGCACCGGAAACGTTGCGTGTGACATGCATTCGGTCTTTTATCTCGTGAGGTGTACATTGTCCACGTTTCCTTGGTATACAGGAAATTGCTTTGCACTCAGGCACGGTACACGGATATCTTAGTGTTCAGGGCCTATATACTGGAGAGAGTTGTTGATGCATGTCCAATCCGATTATTTAGCTCAGCATAGAGTGATATGTTATTGCTGATGGTAGAGTCTAGGTACGTGGACTGATTGACTACTTCAAGTACTGAGCAATCGTACTGCACTGTGCCTTTCATGGCGTCGTGGAAGGACTGGATCATGCTTAGCAGCTTTGAAGGGCATCCAATATTCGTCAGGATTATGAGAACTCCGTTCCTGCTGACCAGATAGAACACCTTGGTGAGGTCTATACAGGTCAGGAAGAGGGGCTTGTATTGTTCTATGCGTTTTTCCTGCAGTTGCCTGACGAGGAGAAATGTCTGTGTTTGACCACTCTGAACGGATCCCGCTTCCGAGACTCTGCATATACTCTGCCAACAAGCGTCTGCAGTCAGTTCAGGATGACGGGTTCGAAGACTTTAAACACAATGATGAGGAGAGATATGCCCCTGCAGTCTCTGCAGTCACTTCTGTCTCCTCGTAAATACTTCACATTATCCTCCTCTAATGACATGGGAACCACACAAGGGAAATCTCCCATTTCACACTTTATGGTCATTTTGTAGTTTAACGTTTACTCGAGTCATTAATAAGCTTTTCGAACCCAAAAACTAAAACTTAAAGCCATGCATCACGAAACTCGAACCAAATGCATAACACAACCAATTAATCCTATATCAAATTAATAAACACGTATTCCGTGTAGCACTAAATTTAAAAGCTTTCATCTGCATTAACTAAGTTGCAACCAATTACGTACTGAATTGGGAATAATTAATTAAAATAAACTTCATGTGAATAATGAATAATTATATAAATGCATGTGAAAATATTTGAATCGGGGATAGGTACTTGGGTACTCGTTCCTTTTAGCATACGGAATGATGAATACGTTACCAACTTGATTTTGCTGAAGTAGTAAGCATCCTTGTGACGTATGATGATGAGGTCGTCAACTGGGGCTTACTATTGCAAAGATAACGACCGGGCTTGAGTATGAATGTTCCAGTCAGTCAAACTGTTTAAGTGTTAATGCAACCCCTCATATAACAAGTTTGCTCATGAATAGTCAATACGTTCGTTAGTCTTCATAATTGGTTTAACGTTTGTCATGTATTGTAACGATCGTCTCATATGATATCCTAATGAGGAAACATTCAATACAATTGACTAAGATATGGATTCCCGGACTTAGAAGCTTGCCCTAACATTTAAAACAAAATTGACTTAGCTATATATATTTATATCGGTATAAATAATCTCTGAAACGTTTTACTTTTCCATTGTCTTTTCTAACTCAACTGAGAAAACAAAACAAATTCAAATATCAACGCTAAATCCTATTTTTAGCCTCAGTAAAATGAAGAGAATTGACTTTAATCACCCGAATTATTAAATGTAGAATATTGTTGATAATGCGTTTCATCGAATCGAATAAAATATTGCCGAACCACATTCTGATCTACACATTTATCACTTGACACACATGTACATCAATTCATACATACGCCATTATACATTAGAAATAGCGAACTAAAGTAGAATTTCAATTAACAATAAATACTAGACTGGCACATTATACATAAAAACGATATTAAATACCCTCTTATACCCGTCTTAACAAAGAATCGCTCAAAGCACTTGAAAAGACGAATATACTGAAAAAAGAATTTTATAATAGCTTTGGTAAATTATGAAGACCGTGGTATGTTTTCTAACCTGTCTCACGCCGAGCTATTTGACATAAGCAGAGCAACGTGACTGGCATATTATTCATAAAAACGATATTATAAATCCAATTATACCCGTTTGAGCAAAGAGTCGCTCAAGGTACTTGAAAAGACAAATACACTGAACAAAATTATATAAATAGCTTTTGTTAATTATGAAGGCCTTGGTATGTTTACAGAAAATCGTTATATGACACTATAATTATTTAGATAATGGGCATACACCTCTCGACACAGACAGCGCTTGACAAAATCGCCTTTAATTTTCTAATGCAACAACATATTCTAGGTGAATAAATGAACCAGATAACATCTATGTAATCAGAAGAAAATGTTTTAACTGTCAAACAAGAATAATTATCCCAAACTATAACTCTTCTAAAAAATTACAACGAAAGATAGAAAGAAAAGATAAAAGATGTATTTATAACAACATCTAGCCTTTCTTTGATATAAGTAAACTTGTGTTTTATCGTAGGACTAGGAGCAAAATCATGTTGAAAACGAAAGATGTACATCAATTTGGCGAATGTTAGAGAACATTGCTGTTTTGTAAACAAAATGCCTATTTATTAGCAGCATGATTAACTTTCTTTGGACCCAAAAATGAAAGCGATATGACAAAGCGACTAACTTGCTTCAACATACATGGTTCCCATTTCGTTCCTCTGATCAAAGACGCAGGAAGAAAAGGTGGTCCCACGTCCTAAATGAGCGATGAGGAAGAAATATGTTATGAATGCAACGTCCAAAATCTTCCCATGAAGCTGTAGCTAATAGAAGATCGTCCATGAAGTTGGAAACTCCCATCCCCCGCAATGGTTCAAGAAATTTCCGCATCATACGGGTGAAGACACTGGGCGCATTGTGCATCCCGAATGGCATGACCACCCACTGGTAAGTCCCATCTGGAGTTGCAAAGGCGAGTTTTGCTCTGTCTTCACTACGGACTGGAATTTGCAAGTATCCTTTGGACAGATCAATCTTAGAAAAATATTTTGCATGGGTTACTCCTGCGAAAATAGACTCAGGGTCAGGTAAAAGTTCTACCTGGAATTCTGTGATTCGGTTTAATCTTCAAAGTCCGTTTCTCAGACTATTTATACTTTTTATTCAAACATAAAGAATCAGTTATTTATGCGCATATTATTTGGCCAAGATTACTAATTTAAAATAGCAAGTGTAACATTAATATCTTTATAATTTAGCTGGATAAAGATTACTGAGTTCGATATTTATCTTAGAGTTGTTGGTTATTCACAAGCTATTGGACATTTGTTATGTTTGCAATAGTTTGGTAAGGCGCAAAGAAGAAATTGAGTATCCATTTATCTCTATATTTTAAATTGTATTTTAAAGATATATTTCCAAACATTTACTATTTCCTCAATACTGATCAGAATTTGGCGAATTGAGACCGCTTTTGAGGGAACCAAATCTCCATGAGAAGTCAATATTGGATGGGCGATCTCATTACTATCATGCATGATGGAGCCGATTAGAGACTTCTGAATCACGGAGATCCGATGAATATGTGCTACCACTCTGAAATATAAACCAGCATTAAATCGAAAATAATTTTATTATATATAAACGATAATTTCAACAAGAAACATAATTTTCTACATTTCCGCACAGAGGGATACATCGCTTATTTTCAAACTATGCTTTACTTTCTCACCATTCTTGATCTCTCTCTCTCTCTCTCTCTCTCTCTCTCTCTCTCTCTCTCTCGTCATATTTTAATCCACGTATGTAATGTACTCAAAAACATAACATGGAGAGAGAGACAGACAGACAGAGAGACAGAGACAGACAGAGAGACAGAAAGAGAAAGGGGAGTGTGGAGTTATGAAGGAGAGAGGAGAGTGTATGTTACTATCATTCCATGATTTTTATTAGTCTAATTTTCTTCTATCTAACAGAATACCAAACCTCACTGATCACTAATAGAAATTTGCAAGTTGTGGAGACTGAGTAAAATAGTTAAAAATGTCCAGTAGTATACTTAATGCTAAAATATGTTGTGTGAGAAAGATGTCCACACAGTCAGGCGCGTTTCATCTTGATACTGTCGAACTTATACCTATTAAAACAGTAGGTGTCACCAGGTGGTTTTAAACTGGCTGTAATTAAAATATACCAAGGTTTATCGTATTTGCAAATTCCAAATTGTTTTGATTTGTTTTGGTTTGTTACTATTTAAATAATATTTTATTTCATCTCAGAGTGTTTAAACATGCAACATAGACGTTTAACCATGTGTGTGTGATTATAATTTTTAACGTAGCTTTAACAATTTTTCTGTCATGTCGCTACGATGTCTGCAGTGAAGCAGTTTATAGAAATGTCTAGCACTATGGCGTCATACTGTAGACAGATTGCATGATGTAAATCCCAGTCACTTTATCATGACAACAAGACGACCAGTCCTATCACTAACCTCTTAATGATGAACGCCAAGTGAGGCAGCTGTTAGTACCATTATAATGTCTTTGATATGACTCGGCCGAGTATAGAACGCATGTTCTCCTGCTTTCGAGAGTGCATATAACATCAAAAGATAGCAGAATTCACTAAATAAAATGTTACAAGCAAATATAACGAGAAAACCTAAATTAAGGTGCACACTCTCGTACATGAATGCTCGTTTGCATCTTCAAATAGATACACTTCCTGAACAGTTTATCACAAATGTCACATCTAAACGATGCATCTCTAGCATATGTCCCCTGTGCTTCTTCAAATCAATGCTTTGTTTAAATGTTTTATTTTAAAAAAATCACAGGAATGGTTAATCTAAAACAATGAATCATTATGTTCTCCTTCGTGTAGCCATTTCATTCCCAAAGACCATTCGGCCCCATACATTTCAACCCCAAAGACAATTCGGCCTAAACATTTCAATCCCAAAGACTATTCGGCCTAAACATTTCAACCCCAAAGACAATTCGGCTCAACCCCAAATTAATGTAGTGTTTCACGTGTTTACGATCGGTCCGTTTACCCATTAAGTTTTCACGAACTTCGTTGGCTTCCATAACTTGTAAAGTATAAAATGGGTTGAAAACGTTTAATCTCAATAAGCATAGAAAGAGGTAAGTTAAATACAGTTTAAGATATTACCCTGTTTTTTCTTATCAGTTTGCCTTGTAATTAGAAACAGTAATAATTCAGCTAGGATGTGTGACCCAGTAGTTTGTAATTAGAACCAGGACAGAATAAACTAATAAACCAGGTGATATGGACGTGTCACATTTTCAAGATATGAAAGGTTACCTCTTATTCCATAATTACTAACACAAGATAGAAGCAAGATGTTATTTTATGAGCTCTTCCCCGTATGACTTCATAAGTGAGTTCGGTGCCTGTCATTTTTAATCCATTTATCGACAAGCACGCGTACGCGAGTATGACAATGCACATGTGTCTCCGTTGTTCGCTTAGACGACTCTCTGAAATGTTTGCGGAAACTCTCAGCCGACAACTCGCAATGCCATAACAGCACTCTCTTGAGAGCGTCTTAGTCATCTAATTCAGTGGGTGCCATGTTATTGTTGACATCTTTGGCAGCTCCTAGCAAATATGCAGAGATATTACTGGTATTTGGGTATATGATGGATGAAAGCTTACGTTCCAAAATCAGTTAAAATGTTATCGATGATTTCGTCTCTGTCGTTAAACATCGGCATTGATATTTGGACATTCAATATATCATCTAATCTTTTGCTTGTGTTCCCTGAATGTTCATTCAATTAATCTCCCCTCCAATACTCCGCACCGGTTCTTATTCTCTCCTTGAATTACTCATGTTCTCTCTCCCTGGATTTTTCTAAGGCTTGCAATCTGGATAACTCGATTTTCCTCTTTTCTTTTAATCGGTTTCTCTGATCCTTTCCTTTTCTGATTCTTTTGATTTGCTCGGCTTGTCTGACTCTTTATTTCTATATTGCCTTCTGTTATCTAATTTCCGGGACTCCGCACTACGAATTGCGCTGATTGGGCCAAACTCATCGTAACCGATAGACTTAAACTCTTTGAATAACTGCCATTCTAGTCTACTCGACGTTGACACAAATCAATTTACTTTGCTTAAGTATTTATTATCTTCCTATAGCCTTACAAGGCACAGCTTCCTTAAGAATACGTACCTGTATTATATTCCAATAAAGTCTTATCCTATTAACTTACATCACTTTAAAGCAACCTAACAACGTTAAGCAGTATACAGTTCTGAATTTCGCTATATATCTAACTTGATCGCACCAATAATTTGCAATTCCATTATTGGACTTAATGTTAACTTCTCGCAAGTGTAACTAATGGCAATATGTGTTACTTGAATTCAGACAATGACCTCGCTAACAAGCAGTTGCGAACTCTTAATATCCTACAATGTCATAACATACAATAAAGAAAATATCAACGAATGGCATGCACTAACTATCAGAATGCACACATATTGACTCGATTCACTCTCGCAATTCTTTAAGTAAAAAATAAACAAAATTAGCACTGCTATCGTACTCTACCTCCTATTCAATATATGTTCAGCCTCTGTCACTGAACCTCTTGAAAATACCCAAGACGATTCCCACACTTTGCATCGATTTTCCATCCCTTTTGGTATAGATGGGTCGTTAAATATATTCGGCTATCGTTTTTATAGAGGATGACCTCCCTCAATTGTATTTCCCGGTGTGAGTGGATAAATAGAGACAGTGAACTGAGCATAAATGTTGAGAAGACACAATACAATACGAGCTTGATTCAGAGAAGATAATGGCAATTTAATCGATGACGTTAGCTAATAGTGTCAGATTCAATTCAAACAAATTTACGCTTCATAATTAAGCAATGTTAAAATCTTGATTCATTTCATCATAATAATGAGTGGTGAAACGAGTAAAATGTCCACTCCTAATTAGTATCACCTCTATTCTTCAGATGGTCCCATACTCTTCCCTGAAAGCATTTACGCTGCATAACACATTTTCGCACTCAGATAGCATACAATAGCTATCTAAACACTGCATACATTGTGACATAAGGTGACATCAAATGCTAATGGTACAAATCTAGTTTTAGTAAGGTGCAATTGTAATTTCCAGTGACTGGTGCATATAAATAACCATTCCCTGTATCTTTCTGCATAAGCTACCACATAGCTCCTTAGACATCCAACCTAGTTAGTTTCACTCAGTAAGATACATGATATCGATTAACCTCTAGCTTACGCAAATTCTAACCTACAAAAAAACATATAAATAGTCAATAATCGTTAATACACGATAATCAGTATCTTTCTAACAGACATATTAAATTAATTCATATAACCCATGAAATCAAACACATCTGAATATTTGGATCGCATACAATAATTGAACTCCATAAATGAACTGGTGACCAGAAATCTAATAAAATAAATTCCATGAGCAACTCTAGCATATCAACATATTTCCATGAATTCGTATGAACGATGCATGCTATGGGTCCTAGGCATGGCAAACACATTTCTCATAAAACAAAGGAAAGTAAATAGAAAATTGCATGACACATTTAATACTGTTCTTGCCACGAAAACATGCATCATAGCACTAAGTGCCTATCTCTGCCTACAATACAGTCCCAGTGACCCGTTATTTTGTCTTAACGAGAAATAACTTCTCTTTAGTTTTCCCCAGAGTCAAACGAGTCTCGCTCCTCTTGCGGGAATAATCTCTGACTGAGGAATATTCGCCCAAAGTCGTTATTTTAAATTCAACATTTCGTCCAAGATGTACACCTTAAATTAAACTAAGCAATTCTAATCAACCGCTCGTACTTGTTGAACAAGATAATTATTACTTATGTCGGAATTTAAAGATCTTAGAGAATCTGAGAATTACGACACATACCAACTTCCTTTTATTAAATGACTATTCGACATGACGTGTCCCATTAAGTGAATATGGCTGGCATCTTAATGAACAATTCCACGTTGCTACAACATTGCTGCAATGTTGTGGAAAGGTTGTGGCTACGTTATCAAATAATGTTGTGGCAATGTGATGTGGTGAACAAGTGGGAACGTTGCTACAACGTTGTTGTCTAACGTTATTCAATAACCTTCGGAAAACATTCTTACAACATTCAAATCCTATATGAAAATCTGATGAAACCAGCTTGTGTTTCTGAAACAAATTTTCCGCACTTTTAGCAAGAATGTAAAAAAAATAAATAATACAAAAATGTCAACATTGCCATCCAGCTAGGATTTGCTACAGCAGGCATGTCAAAACTGCCATTGTGACAGTGTTAGGTGTCAGTTCTGCTCCTTGTTCATTCATGACAAAACCAACAAAACCAGTCATTTGACCACAATAATAATACTAATATGAATAGCACTTTGCATTTCAAAGTTGCACTTATAATAATACACTCTTCACAATACATAATTTTTATTTATCATTTCATGCACTTGAAAAGAATCTAGATAAAATAGTGATGATACTAATTTAAAGTTTGCAATCAGTTTCAGTTTCAGACTGAAGGTTCAAACATTTGTTTTTTTTAAAGACAAAGAGAGAAAAGGAAACAATACTACATATATTTTAATACCAATTTTTGTTTATTTTCTAGATTTAATTAAGATTAGGACCCATAATTAGTCTCCTCCACTCTAAATAGTATATCTTTCTTCTTCTGCTCAGGTACCTGCAAATTAAAAAATAATTTAAAAGTCACATATCTTCTCAACACCGCTTACATATGCAGAAGTTACATTAACTAGCATTATTAAACTTTATCAAACATTCTTCACTGCACTTGTGCTTCCCTTAATATTGTTAAGCCAAGTTACAAGATAAATTTGTACTTATGTGTCATTTCAGGCAAGTGGATGGTGAAATCAATTTGCGCACAGATGAATTTATTTTGTCCAAATATTGTATGTGAATAAAAATTCTAAGTGGAAGCACTTGTCCTATCATACAAGATAGGATGCAAATTGTAGTTAGCTGTACTCAGGATTTAATAGTTCTAGAAACTATGATAAGCTGATTTTGTTTGCTATTTAGAAAAACATCCACATTGCTTTAAAAAAACTGAATCCAATATTGATGAAATAAGATTCAAATGGCTAACCTTGTATTCCTTGTATTTTGGCTGGGTACATATTTAAGGGTTACCGATATGGCCTCTTCAATTTAAATTTCTTTCGCTTTGCCATTATTTTTCAAGCAAGATTCTGCACGAGTAGTACAATATTTTAAGTTTCACAACAAAGAATGCATTGCAGTTTTCTAAATGCCAACACTAATCAATGGAGTATTTATAAAATATGTAATTTGAAATGTGGTCTCAGGTTGTTTCATATAGATGTATCTGCAGTATGCGTGAAGAAACATGTAGTACCTTATCCGTTCATGGCAAAACCTCTGGCGAGTCATTTAAAAAATAGACAATTGAAATCAAGTCATACTTACTGATCAAAACTTTTTCCCTTTACGTCCCTTTAGACTATACTCTGATCAGTGTGTTTCTTCATCATCCTACGAACACTATCCCTCATATTATACCCGCCTAAGGAGCTCAAGCAGTATCTCTGAAAATAATAATAATAATGTGACAAATATGCTTTAATATAGTTTTTTTTTTACCATGATTTCGATGCAAATTTACTTGCTATAACTTGAAACAATTTGCCAACACACAATGTACTAACAGCAATTATAAAAACAAATTAACCACTGTGAATCATTTAACTTCATAAATGACATTCACTCTAAGATTTAATTAAAATAGCCCAAAATATGTAATGGCGTATACGTAGTAAAAAATCCTGTAAATGTTCATCTCTATACATATTTTGGCCTACATCCATGAAATTTAATAGCTGACCACTACATCTTATCCACCCCACCCCCATATATGTAATTATCAAAATAAATGATCTTTAATATGCATTTTCTTTTTTCACATCTATGTAAATCAGCATATATATACATATGTCTAAACATTCATTCATTTGAATTTCACTTTTGATTAAAATCAATTTATATTATTTGTTATTTTGTTTGTCAAAGGTTGGTCAAGAACGATAAATCTTGTGCTCTTCAGCTAAGCGCGCGTAATTCGAAATGCTAACCTAACGGAAGGCATTTTATCATGGCAACCTATCCTATCATCTATATTTTTCGTTCCAAAAATTTACCAGTGTAACAATACAATTTACTTAATACAAATTGGATAAAAGTCACAGAAATATGCCAAGCAGTTAGGTCATTTTTAAAAGTTGAACATGTTGGCCTATATATCTCATTTTCATTGTTTGAAAATGCGATTGAGGCCATGGCATTGCCTCGCGCCTAGCTCGTAGCAGTTTACAAGTGCTTGATTGCATCAATAAACATCGATCAATTAAAGAAAACCACGTTATTTTCTGCAACTAAATATGCGAATATACGTTAAGTATTTAACTATTTAATGTTCATACCTTGGTGGTTCAAAATAGCGGGACACAGGAGATTCGTCTCTCCCTCAATTTATATTCGGTCGGTTTACTATGAGGTAGCCTCTGGTATGTAGATACGTAAAATATTAAGAAGGCAATGGCAGTACCTCATGTTTGTAATTTTAAAAAAAGCTGACGAGTAAAATGTTTTCCCAATAAAATTGCAATCTCCTTTTAGTTATTTGTTTTCAAGAAAATAATTGGATGAACTACGAAACCATGAGTGTTCTTCTTGATAATGTAAAGTTATCCACAACATCGGTACAACGTTGTAAAAACGTTATATAATTTCTTCGGAATAATTATCTTAATTGTTGTCCATAGTAATATGATCAATGCTATTACATACCATTTGTAATTTACTATATCTTTTAGATCAGAGGACTATTTAATTGCAATTTTCATGTGTAATGTTTTAGCAAAGTTGCCAAAACGTTATTTTCCCACGTAACCAAAATACAACCAAATAGCAACGTTGTGAAAACGTTATGTGTTAGCTGGGCATATAGTTGCCGGTCTTTCTCCCACAAAATTTAACAAACTACATGGGGAAAAGGTCTATGTGACCCTTCACATAAAACCTTGCTTGATTGTACATAAATCTTAATGCCAATTGTATTCAATTTAAAGTATCAATACGTATGCAGAATTTGACACATTACACGGCTGTTTGGGTCGATTATGGATAGCTTGCTGTATGGAACAAGAACGGATGATGGTCTGCAATTAGGGTAAAGTACGGGTAGCCTCCTGGCTAAAACATTCAGGGATGGACTTCTTTTAAATTATGCATCTGTAACCTGCAATTAAGGAAACATATTGATAACATTCTATTAAGAACAAGTACGGATAAACCCGTTTAGAATAAGTCTATTATGCTGTCTAAAGAAGTATGGATAAACTACTGCTTAGAACAAGTATCGATAGCATACGGTTTGAAAAAAAATACCTAAGAAATTTCTGCTGTGTATAACAATTATGGACACCCTGCTGCTTAGAACAAGCACGGATCGCCTTAAAGTAAGAACAAATAGAGTGCTTACAACAAGCCTGCATATCTTCTGTTGAAATCAACTAGTGAAAGCCTACGCGTATGCAGTGTTTCTCATTTTGAACAAGTATGAATCGGCTTACTGTCAAATGCACCTGCGGTTCGACGTTTCCTTAGTACACGCATGGATGTACTGTATGAATAACTGGATAACCTGCTGGTTAGAACACAATGAGGAATTCGAACACTGAATATCAATACAAATACGAAATGCTAGTCACGTGAACAAGTAAGAATCATAAATACATACATGGAACAAAAGCAAGACGGAAAAAACAATACTATAAAGAAGGGATAAAAACGGGAAGGATTAGTATGGAAATAAAGGACTGAGCATACACGATAGATACGGGATAAAATTCTGGCGAGTAAAAAATACATACGGGAGTTGGAAAAATTCTTCATACTAAATAGAGTAGAAATAGAGGGAAAAAGCAAGATAAGATGTGAATATAAGAAAGGAATGCAGGAGTTGGTCATGTCGAAGATACCGAGAAGTGAGATACCAGGAATCACTAAAGTGATGATTTCCTAGAAAATGATGAATGATGAATACACAAGGAAATTGTGCTCGATAAGTGCAAACGGATATAACGGATACATCATAAGACCCAAAGGAACAACACCCATAATACCTTTTGGAGAAATGAATATGGGAAAGCCTAGAATCAACGTAAAAGAACCAAAACCGATACTTAGAAGAAAAAAAAACCCCACAATAAACAGGGGACATTCATATTTCAGATATCCCGATGGAAATATCAACAGAGGCAATAGTTTAAAAAAATTGAAGCAAAATTAGTAATAAAGGTAGTATCATACTGACTAGAGACGATCCCCAATCTTCTACATATAAAGAGCAGTCCACACCGGGAGTTAAGAACTTGGTGATGCTATTGATTTTGATATTAAATAGCCTCACAGATAACATACTGCCCTGGGGCACACCCATCTCTTGCTGGTGCATATCGGAGAGGGTAGAGCCCACTCGTACTTTGAATTCTCTGTCGGAGAGAAAATTAAATTGGATATGAAAGAGGGCTAACAGCCTTTTAGACCTAGATCGTGCAGGTCATTTGGTATCCCCTACTTCCATGTTGTATCATTGGCCTTTTCTAAATCAAAGAAGACTGCTACTAAATGTTCCTTCTTGATAAATGCATCGCGAATAAATGTTTCCAGTCTAACCAGACGATCGTTAGTACTACGACCAGAACGAAAGCCACTTCGGAAAGGAGAAATTAAATTGTTACTTTCCAAGTACCATACAAGCCGAGAATTAATCATTCGTTCCATTGTTTTCAAATTAATAATAAAGGTAGTATCATACAGACTAGAGACGATACCCAATACAACCATTTGCAACGGCATGCGAATACTGGAAATTGAGAAAGCAAAGCTTAAAGAGATCAAGAAGGCCTTCTATCTATATGGTTTCCTAGTACATACGTTGTACAAGGGTTGCATTTATCATCGCAAATGGAGTAGATGTGGAAACACAGGTTACACAAGATTGAAATACACCACCAATCAAGAATCACAAGAAAATCAACAACAACGACAAGAAAAGGAAAGACAACATTTGGAACTGATAACCCCACATGTGGAACCTAACATGTCAGAAACAAGTAAGAAAAGCACAAGACCAAAATGATGCTCAAACTATTAGAAGACATAAAGAAACTCCAAAGGAAAAATAAAGAAAAGAAACCGAAAACACAAATCTAGAGCCGGGATGGAGAGAAAGACGAAAGCTACAAAGGGTACAAATGTTGAAAGAACAACAAAAACGAAGATTAACGGACAATGAGACAACACAAGAAGTAACAATAGATCAAAATTCAAGCGAAGCACAAATCCAAAATGGAAATGAAGACCAAACACACAGAAATTTCACGAAGATAGATTCAGAATTAGAGGCTAAAGAGAGAGAAATCCGAAAGTATCAAAGGTTACAAATGTTGCAAGAAAAACATGAACAAAGGCTACAAGAAGATCAGAAGATGGAAGTCCAAGCAAAATTAACAATGGAGGAAAGGAGAGATAAAGACAGAATAAAAATGAGAGATAAAAGACAGATGAAAGCAGAAGAAGAAAAGACGAGGAAACACTAACATTACCTAAAAGGAGATAAATGTATTAAATAAAAAATGGAAAAAAACCACAAATAACTAAACATTCCAAAACAAGAAAGGCAATCAAAAATAACTTATTTAAAAATAAAAATTAAAACATATTTTATACAAAGTTACATAGTAATATGCACAGAATAGCACAAACACAAACATAAAGCAGGACGGCCTCCACAAATGATATGTGAAGATCAAAATGGGAGAGAGCACCCTCCACACACACAAAAAAGAACACAGAATGGAGAGCCTGCTGCATAAAATACGTATGGAAAAATACGTTGTAAACAGACTTGGACAGACTTGAGTTCAGAACAAGTATGTTAAACCTTGTTATCAGAACCATTATGGATAGCAAAACGGACGGATTGCCTCAATCATCAGAACATTATAATTCTATGTAATACAAATATTGATAACATGCTGTTTAGAATAAGTATGGATAGCATGTTATTTTGATTCAACATGGGCAGTGTGTTATATATTACGAACGAACAGTATCCTTTTTGACTTAAGTATA